>JAYESD010000001.1:135736829-136186221 GCA_036927565.1 Tuctoria greenei | reverse complement strand
AGCTCCGGCGGATGATGCTGGTGCTTGATGACCTTGGTGTTGTTGAGAGGCATTCGACCACCGGGTTGGCGATCTCCGGAGCTCCTGAAGGTGGCTCCGTTCCCGCCCCAAAATCAAGAACCGAAGTCGAAGGCAAGGGCAAGGAGTTGGCCGAGCCCTCGAGCCATAAGTGGAAGCTGAAGCATGCCGACGGGAGGTTCGTCAGGCCTCCTTATTCCACAACAGCTCCTTCTCCCCGGAGGGGGAGGTCTTCAACGGCGGCATCTACTCCAGCAGCGGCATCTTCCCGAGGTGCCAGCTCCGGCCATGTGACTCCAGCACCAGGGCCAGCTGAGGGCTCTGGGTCCGGAGGTCCTTCCCGATCGAGGGGGCCTTGACCAAGGCAATGCTGGTAGCCGCAGGAAGCTCCGGAGGACCTTCCGAGACTACCACGTCAGTGGCGGCTGTGATCAGTCCGGAGCGTCCGGAAAAGATGTTCCGTGCTAACTGTTGCGAAAGCCTTCCGAGGTAATTTTTGATTATTTACCTCAGCTAGTTGTTTTATTGTTATATCTGTATTTTGAGTTTCTTCATCCTTGATCCACAACGTGCCCAAGAAAAGGGCTGAAGCTCCGGTCCCTGCAGCAGCAGTTGAGGCTGTGCAGGCTGAAGCTCCGGCTCCAATTCCAGCGCCGGCCCAAGAGGTGGCTGAAGCTGCAGCAGCTCCGGTGCTGGCTGTCGTGGTCTTGGACCTAGACTCATCCCCAGAAGCTCCCATGGTAGCGCCATACCACGGGAATGAAGATGTATCAGCGACACCAGCCCCGGAGGTTGAAGCTCCGGGCTTTGATGCTGAGATGTTGGACGCTCCGGCCACAGAGCCAAAGATAGCTGCAATTCCGGCCGTAGAGCTGGATGTTGTTGAATCCCCCAGCAGTCGAGCCGGTGGTCGATGAGGTCCCGTCGGTGGAGCCGGGTGTTGATGAAGCTCCAGCACTTGAGACGGTTGTTGAGGAAGCTCCAACGGTAGAGACGGTTGCTGCAGAAGTTCCGACTGTAGAGCCGGTCGTTGAAGAGGTTCTGGAATCCGAGCCAGTTGCTGCGGAGGTGTCGACGCCTAAGCCTATGGGGGTCAAAGCACCAGCGCCTGAGCCCATGATGGTCGAAGAGCTTGCACCTGAGCCAGCAGCGGAGGAGGCGCCTGCGCCGAAGCCATAAGTAGCTCCTACTCCGACTGAACCTTCAACACCTATTTCGGAAGTGGTGATCCCGGAGGCGCCCGCTGCTGAGCCAGGGTGCCAAGATGAAGCTGCTGCCCCCCCCCCCCCCCCCCCCCCCCCGCCTGAGGGGCCAGTTGTTGATGACCTGGCGATGGGACCTTCGGAGTCAATTCTGGAGGTTGGAACTTCTGTTGCAGGACCTTCCTCGACGGCGGCCGAGGCTATCCCGGAGGACGACCCTAGTGCTGTGGAAGATCAGGGGACCGCTCTTGTAGAGTGGGACCCAATTTTTGTCACTGAAGATCCGCTGGAGCCAGCAGAGAGGACCCCGGTAGGTCCAGACCCAATCCCCCTATCGTTGTCTATTGACAACGCCTGCTCCAGTCTTCGCCAGGTCCAGCTGGCTTTCTACCATGACAGCAAGGCCCTCGAGAAGGAGCGCCAAACCATTAAGAGGTGGCGCAACCGACTCCATTTTGAGACCAAGCTGGCGCAGTCGAGGCTGGCCGACGATAAGGAGTGGGTGCAGAGGGAGAAGGTCCGCCTGGAGTACTGGGGTAAGCTGTTGGATGAGAGGGAAAGCATGACACGATCCCTTGATAACCAGTCCCGGGCCATCTACGAGCAGGCCAAAGCTGCTAATAGCGTAGCGGATGACCGCCAGAAGAGGCTCGCCGCCATCCACGATAGTCTCGTCAAGTGCTGGGAGGCTCTTGAAGCGTGTTAGAGAAAGCTCGAAGATGAAGAGCAAAAACTCCTCGAGCTGCGGGACGACCTCGTGAAGAGGAAGGAAGAGCTTGTCCAAAAGACAGCTCTGGCTGATAAGAGCCTCGAAGAACGCACCAAGAAATTGGAGGAGCATTGCGAGAAGGAGGAGAAGAAGGCCTAGGAGCGAGGGCAAGATCTCTACAAGCAGGGGAATGCCATCGCTGCCAGGGAGAAGAAAGTGCGGGGCCGAGAGAAGGATCTGGTCAACCGCCGGAATGAGATCCACCTCCGGGAGGAAGAGCTCAGTAAACTCGAAAGGCAGGTTGCTAAAAAGATTCAGCAAAATGCCAAAGAGGTGGAGCCTCTTGCTCGGGAGAACTTGGAGCTTGCAGTTGCCAAAAGATCCTTGGTGGAGATGCGAAGCACAAGGGCTATGGAGTCCCAACAAGTTTGAGACTTCCTGGGCAAAGCCAATGATGCGCTGATGCCAATGGGCTTCAGTCCCGTGCGTCCGGATGATCCGAAGCCGGAGCTAGATCAGGCGTTGGAGGCGCTGAGTTCAGCAGGCAACAAGCTCACCAAGATGGGCGATGTCATCGTGGACCAGCTGGAAACTGAGGGATAGTCCCTGGCGAAGAATGTCGTAGAGTTTGTGCTGACGTGCTACACCATCCGAGACCCTCAATTCCCCTGGACTCGGTGCTTGAAGGCCCCATCGAAGGAGAGGGTGAAGCCGCCTAAGCCAGCGTGTTGGAGGTAGCCCATAAGGTCACCCAGTTCTTCCATAGGGTCTAGGACCATCTCTCTGTAGCTCCCGCCTGTATTCTCTCTTCTTCTCCAATTTTGTAATCTCTTGTCTCTAGATGAATGAAATCCAAAATTTTTATGAATTTCATTTTTTGTCTTCAACACCACCTTTGTCTCACTTGGCCCCCTGGTAGATGTACACAATTTGATTGTGAACATGTACCAAGAGGATGTAACAGTTGTTGAAGACTTGCATACTTCAAACTTGTAGAATGTAGGTCCGAAGTCTTCGATAGTGTTGCCCCCCTGAGGTTGTCGGAGCTTAGTGGCTCCAGCATTGACCATCGTCGGAGCTTAGTAGCTCCGGCAGTAGTCTTCATCAACGCGTAAAGCATCGACGATTAGCCCTCTGGGGTGTCAGAGCTTGGTAGCTCCGGCAGTGACCTCTGTCGACACATGGTGTATCGACAATAGAATCCTCTATAGAGTCTTTCCACCATATTTTCTTCACGTTGACGGCTTGCCCCCTAGCTTTACCGGAGCTGAGTAGCTCCAGCGACGCTCAACGTCAATGTTTGAACATCGACCACAAGCCGCCTAGAGGACGTCGGAGCTTTGGCAGCTCCGGCTTCATTCACCATCATCATGAAATATTTATTTTTCCTGCACACTGAAGTCAAGAAAAACAGTAAAATCTGCTTCCTATCTATAACTTCATTGCGGCTTACTATTCTGGAGAAAGTTTTAGGTCGAACACAATTCTACAAACAATTAAGAGCGCCGTCTTGTTTCCTTCAGGTCCGATCATTTTTGGACCCGCCTTACTTCAGCCTGCCGGGGTGTAGGTAGAGTGGCATACTTAGGGTGCATGACCAGGCTAAGTCGATAGCACACTCCGGCCCTAGATTGTCTTTGTGGCATTCAGACGAGTAGACCATCAACAATGTTTGAACCCGGAAGGATAGACAATGCAACTCGAATTGTACATGAACTGGTCGAGCTAAAGTTTCTTAAGAACTGCACAATTTTGTTATAGACAAGAAAGAGAAAAATAAAAAATATTGAGACTGTACAAAGTAAATGCACGTGGAGTCTGTTTTCACACAATGATTTCTTTCATTTTAGGTCCGAGGTACAGGGGAAACAAGTACACTCTTAGGGTACGGAACCAGGCTAAGTGTGTCTCGTTTCTCGTTTGACCCAAGGTAGCTAGCTACACTTTTAGTTCTGAGACTGTGACAAGTGTTGCATGGACGTTACAGACCCATCGGGGTAGGTCTGGCTGCCCTCCCAGAGGAGCTACCCGACTCTGTACAATGACTCTATAACATACGTCTCATGTAATTACAGACTCACCTCCGTGATATTAAGTGTAGAACTTACGGAGGTGCTCAATGTTCCAAGGAATTGGGAGAGGTGTCCCATCCTCGGTTGCCAAGCGAACGCATCCGGAACGAGAAACTTTGATCACTCATAAGGGTCCCTCCCAGTTGGGGGAGAGTTTGTTTAACCCTTCTCTGGATTGTATTCTTCGTAGCACCAGATCGCCTTCCTTGAGCTGTCGGCTGTGAACATGCCTTTGGTGATAGCGCCGAAGAGCTTGGCGGTATCGGGCTTTTTGAACAGCTGCTCGGCACCTTCCCTCTTCAAGGAGGTCAAGGTCTTCACGCCGGAGCTGGTCCTGCGTGGCTTCGTCGAAGGTCCGGACCCGAAGCGACCCCAAGGTGATTTCCAGAGGAAGGATTGCTTCAGCACTGTACACCAGGAAGAAGGGTGTCTCTCCAGTTGACCGGTTTGGAGTTGTCCTATTGGCCCATAGAGTGGGCGGAAGCTCTTCGATCCAGTTGGCTTCATGTTTTTTCAGGCGCTCATATGTGCGCATCTTGAGTCCTTTCAGGATTTCTGCATTTGCTCTCTCGGCTTGGTTATTGCTTGTCGGGTGAGCTACGGAGGCGTTGCTGACTTGGATGCTGAGGTCTTCGCAGTTTCCTTGGAAAGCAGAGCTTGTGAATTGGGTCCCATTAGCTGTTATGATTTTGTTCAGGACTCCAAATCTGCATACGATGGACTACAAGAAGTTGATAGCTGATTGCTTGTTTATTATCACAACTGGAGGTGCTTCCGGCCATTTGGTGAACTTGTCAATGGCAACATACAGGGACTTGTAACCTCCGACGGCTCTTGGGAAAGGTCCCAAGATGTCCATCCCCCACACAGCGAAAGGCCATGTAGGAGGTATCATTTGTAGAGGCTAAGCCGATGTGTGAATTTGCTTTGCATGGAACTGGCATGCTTCACATTTCTTCACCAGCTCAGTTGCATCCTGGAGCGCTGTAGGCCAGTAGAAGCCATGCCGGAAGGCTTTACCGACCAGTGTGCGGGAAGACGTGTGGTTCCCACACTCGCCTCCATGGATTTCTACGAGGAGCTCGCATCCTTCTTCCCTTGAATGCACCGCATTAGGACGCCGTTGGCACCGCGCCGGTAGAGATCTCCTTCTACTAGCGTGTATCTTTTAGCCAATCTGACTATCCGATCAGCGGATACATCATCGTCAGGAAGGATATTGTCTTTCAAGTAGCTCCGGATCTCCGAGATCCATGCATCGGAGCTAGCTTGAGCATTTGAGTCTTGCGTGCTGGGTTGCTCGGAGCTTCCGGCAGCACCTACGACCCTTGATGGCTGGCATGGTAACAGGGCCATCGGGACTGCTAGCTTCGGGATGCTGGTCTCGTCCCCTTTGCTCAGTTCGGCAGGCTGAGCTGTGGGTTTTGACAACCTCCAGACGAAGTTTCCATCAAGAGCCGTAGCTCCGGTTGACGCTTTCGTCGAGAGTTCGTCAGCTTCAGCATTATGGACACACTGGACATGGTGGAGATCCAGGACTTTGAAGTCCTTCTAAAGCCTATGGACTTCAAGGAGATAAGCAGCTAGTTGAGGATTGTTACAGGAGCATTCACCCTTAACCTGTTTAATGATGAGCTGCGAATCTCCTTTGACCAACAACTGCTTGACACCATATGATAGTGCTACCTTTAGTCCGTAAATGAGTGCTTCATACTCCACCATGTTGTTGGTCGCCTTGAAGTCAAGGTGGACCATGTATTTTACCTTCTCCCCGGTTGGGGCGAGGAGGACTCCAGCTCCGACCCCTGCTTTTGCATGGAGCCATCAAAGTAGAGGGTCCAGTGAGGCTCGGTGAAGACCGAAGCCTTGAGTTCTGGCTTCTGCTCACTAGGGACCCCAAGGTTTGATGGAGAGGGGGTCCATGCCGCCATGAAATCTGCCAATGCTTGACTCTTGATCGCTTGTCTCGGGATGAATTCAAGATCGAATTTGGCCAATTCCGCTACCCACTTTGCAATGTTCCCAGTAGAGTTGGGATTATGCAAGATCGAACGCAGTGGATAAGAGGTCACCACTGAGATCTTATGAGCTTGGAAGTAATGGCGAAGCTTCCTTGAAGCGATAAGAACTGCATAGAGCAGCTTATGCACCTCTAGGTATTGAGTTTTGGCGTCATGGAGTACTTTGCTGATGAAGTACACTGGGCGTTGGACCGCCTGGTCCCTCCCGGAGTGGCCCGGAGCTTCCTCCTCATTGACCCGGACCCTCCCGGAGGTGTCCGAACCTGCTTCGGGGACCTCCGGGTCCTTGCTGGAGGAACCCGGAGCTTCTACTAGAGTGACCCGGACCCTCCCGGGGGGGGGGGGTCCAGATTTTCTGGAGTAACTCCTTGTAGATCCAAGTCTGGGAGCTGGGACCCAGATTCACCTTCAGGAACCTCCAGACCCTCCCGGAGGGGTCTGGATTCCTGAGCTTGGGATGGTTCTGGTCTCTCTGCAACCAGGACCATGCTGACAACCTCGTCGGTTGCCAAAATGTAAAGCAGTAAGGGCTCACCAGGGTTCGGAGCTACCAAGGTTGGTAGAGTGGTGAGGAGCTGCTTTAGCTCCTGAAATGCCTTTTCTGCTTCTTCAGACCATTGGAATGGTCTGGACTTCCTCAACAGCTTGAAGAAGGGTAGCGTCCATTCCGCTAGTCTTGAGATGAACCGGCTGAGGGCGGCTAGACATCCAGTGAGTTTCTGGATGTCCTTGATGCGGGCTGGTGGACGCATATCCTCAATGGCTTTAATCTTTGCCGGATTTGCCTCTATGCCCCACTGGTTTACCAGGAAACCAAGGAGCTTTCCGGAGCTAACCCCGAAGACGCACTTGTCTGGGTTCAGCTTCATGCGAGTGACTCTCAACTTGTCGAAGACAGCTTGCAAAGTGTCAAGGAGTGACTCATTGTCTTTAATCTTGACGACGATGTCATCAACATACACTTCCACTACGTCTCTGATGAGCTCTCCAAAGGTTTTGTACATAGCTCGTAAAAATGTTGAAGCTGCATTCTTGAGACCAAATGGCATGGCAGTATAACAATACAATCCATCTACTGTGATAAAGGAAGTATGTTCTTCATCTTCCATAGACATTCTGATTTCATGGTACCCAGAATATGCGTCTAGGAAACACAGTAATTCACACCCGGAGGTGGAATCCACTATCTGATCTAATCTAGGTAGTGGGAATGGATCTTTTGGGCATGCCTTATTCAGTGTTGTGTAGTTGATACACATCCGAATCTTCCCGCCGGCCTTGGGTACAACGACTGGGTTTGCCAGCCATTTTGGGTGGAAGAATTCCCGGATGAATTCAGCTTCGAGCAACTTCTTCACTTCTTATCTTATGAAGTTCTGTCGCTCTACTGATTGCTTCCGAGGCTTCTGGTGCACAGGCCGAGCATCAGGATAGATCTTTAGATTATGCTCGATCACTTCCCTAGGGATCCCAGGCATTTGCGATGGTTGCCAGGCAAACACGTCAACGTTAGCCATTCAGTGATGAACGCGAGTTCCTATTTGTCATTCAGACCTCTCGATATACGGGTGGTCTGAGTGGCATCGGCACCAATTTGGACGACTTTGATGGGGATGTCAGTGTCGCCGCTTGGTTGCACGCGAGGTGCAGAGGTTGAGCCTCGTTAACGAATGCTCGGGGGTTCCGGAGCTTGTTCCTGCCTAGATTCTTCCTCCTGCACTGTAGCAAGCGCATGAAGTTCTTCCAGAGCAGTCACTTCGGCAGTGCGGTCTCCGCGGATGCGAAGAACGCCAGCTGGTGTTGGCATATTCAACACCAGGTAGCCATAATGAGCAGCAGCCATGTACTTGTACAAGGAGGGCCTTCCCGGAATGGCGTTGAAAGGTAAGTTGATCTGAGCGACATCAAAGATCAACTCCTCAGTGCGATAATTCTCCCGAGCCCCGAAGGTCACGGGGAGAGTAATGGCACCGAGCGGGGTTATGGCCCCCGGACCTACTCCAGAGAAAGGTCGGGAGGGGCGAAGGTCCGAAGGTCGGAGCTAAAGCTTGACGAAAGCTTTGAAGCTTATGAGGTTCAGCCCCGAACCTCCGTCCACCATTACATGGTGGAGTTGAATGTTATTGATGGTCAGAGATACCATCAAAGGTAGTTGACCAGCTCCGATCATGTTCCGCGGGCAGTCCAAGGCATCAAAAGTGATGGGGGTGTCCATCCACTTTCGATGAGGCTCCGCCCTAGCTATAGGAGCTACTGAGGCCATGTCCCACCACATGGTCTTGAGGACACGACGGGAGGTGATGTCCCATGAACCACCAAAGATGGTGTTCATGGTCTTCTGACGCTCATTGTCGGAGACATCAGAGTCGTCGTCGACGGAGGTGTAAACAGCGTTCATGACGTTTTTAAGGTCCTGAAATCCTAACTCCTCTTTAGCCGGAGCTTCATCGACTTTCTGTTTTCCTTCTCTCTGACGGAAAGGAACTTCTTCCCAGCGCTTGTTGTAGTGTTTGGGAAGGTTTTGGACCTCCCGGCAGTCTTCCAAGTTGTGGCTATTCGACTTGTGAAAAGGACACCACACTTTGGAGTTGCCACCGTCTTCAGAGGACGGCCGAGGTCGTTTCTCGGGGCGTGGCCCCCGGCCACCCAGAGCTGCTGCAGCTGCAGCAGTAGATGTGCTGGCCGACGGCTTCTTCTTGCCGTTGGACTTTTTCTTCTTTTTGCCACCCTCGGTGGTAGTGGCTTCGCCTTTGGAGGATTTTTTACCATCCTTCGGAGGTGGTTTGGAGTGCATTTCACAACCCTCCGCAGCTTTGGCACACTTGTCTGCCAAGCTGAAGAGCTCCGTGACGCTGGTGATTTCCTTGATCGCCAACTTCTCCAGCATCTTCTTATATTGTACGCCCTGTCTAAATGCCACGATAACAGAGGCACTGGAGATAGAAGGAATGGTGTTTCGTACCTGGGAGAACCTCTGGATGAATGAGCGCAGGGATTCTCCCCCTTTCTGCACTACAGCGAAAAGGTCCAGCTCGGTGCCTGGTCGGGTGTATGAACTCCCGAAATTGGCAGTGAACTGTTGGCACAATTCCTCCCAACTATTGATGGAGTTGTGAGGAAGGCTCATGAACCAGGACCTGGCGGTCCCAGTCAAGGCCACTGGGAAGTAGTTGGCCACTACGGCCTTGTTACCCCCGGCCGCAAGGATTGCAGTGGAGTAAATCTGGAGAAACTCAGCGGGATTAACGGTCCTGTCAAATTTCTCCGACAGGTGAGGACGGAACTTTTGTGGCCATCTGACCATGTATAGGTGCATGGCCAGGGCAGAACAGCCTCCTCCTACTCTCTCGAGAACAGGACTGTCTCGAGCCTCTCGCCTTTCGCGAGCACGCTCGATATGAACACGACCGTCCTGTTGACGGTAACGGTGATCAAGCTCCGCCCGGAGGTCATGAGTTGAAAGCCTGGTTACCGTATGAGTGCGTTGCGCCCCGGGAGGTAGCGACATAATTTGTTGAGATGCAGCACACCTCCTATTTTGGGAAGTGTGTGGACCAAATCTGCCCGACACAGTCCAGCGCTGTGATGGGGCCCGCCCCAAAGGGGGAGGACCTTGGTTGCTGATGTAATCGGCTGCTGCTGCAACCAGATGTTCCACGTCAGCCCTCCATTGCTCCATTGCACCCTGGGATGCACCTGGAGGTGGTGGACATTGGAGGAGAGCACGTGCCGCATGAAGCGCATGTTCTGGGTTGTTGTTACTCGCCGATGCGGTGACCGACGCCGATGCACCATCACGCTGCCCATCTTGACGTGCTGGTGCAGGCGGTGGCGGTGGAGGCATGACTCCTGCTGGAGCCGTGGCACCTGCTGGTTGCTGCATGTTGGAGGGATTGCCCCCAGCGGGTTGAACAGCAGGGTTGTCGTTGGATGATCCAGCAGCTGAGTTCACCATCCTTGAAATCTCGGGCGCCTCCTACCTGGCGCGCCAACTGTTGGTGTTTGGATCCGGTAGATCTCCCGACACTACCGTTGGTAGATCGAGGAGTTGTAGTTCGGTAATGGGCGCGCAGAGATTCAAGAAGGTGAAAGGCAAATGGACACAATGATTGACGTGGTTCGGGCCGCTTGAGCATAATACCCTACTCCACGGGGTGTGTTGGTGTTGTATTAAGCGTGTGAGTCTAGAAGAAGCTCCAGAAGAAGAAGCTCGTCTAGCTCAGGGAGTTCAGTCGAGGTCTGAAGCCATCCCTTATGTATCGTCGACCAATCCTTCTATAGTACAAGTACTGGTCGTTACACCGTTAGCCTGGCCCGACATGTGGCCCCGGCGGTTACACATGCTTGATACACAATTAATGAGGTTAATTACCCTTAATAGCCTAGTAACGGGCCTTAACAGTGCCGTTACCAGTTATTAAGGGCCATCCGATCGTGTGTCATTAATATGGCATTAATGACATTTAGTCGGGTCTGGAAGTCTTTGATTGCTCCTTGAAGGTTCGGAGCCGTTAGGGGTCCACCAGCCTGATTGTTGAAGTTGAAGGTCCGGCGATTCAGCCACGTGGCAGCTCCGGAGCTTACCGTCGTGGACGGGTAGGTCCGCTGCTGTTGGACACGTGTCGGCACCGAAGCTTCCCTCTGTCTAGGGTTAGGTCCGGGGATGCCATACTGGTATCTAGCCGGAGCTTTCCCATGTGTGGGCGATAGCTCCGGTCTTATGATTCACATGGCGGCGCTGGGACTAACCATGTCGGGGAAGCAGGTCCGGTTACACCTGACATGTGGGGCCTTCAGAGGTCTTCAAATCTGGTAGATAGAGTTTCCTTGTGATCTTTGCAATCTCAAGGGGTATTCGGTACTTAGGGTACCGACAAACTCTCACATCACTTGTGAAGTCTGTGGTAAGACGAGCCATTTGGGAAATGATTGCCCGTAAAACCGTGAGGATGCCTTATACGTAGCCAACAATGGAAACAACAATGGCTATCGTCTAGGAGGTCAAGGGTGGGGCCAACCACGCCCATTCTTTCAAGGAGGGCACAACAAAAATGGCAATAATGGAAATCAACCCAACTTGAGTGAACTTGCCAATGGCCAGTTGAAGATCAATGAGGCTATATCCAAGAAGCTGTCGGCTAATGACAAGACCCTAGGGAGCATTAATGCCAAGATTGAAGCACTATCCTCAGCCTTCAACAATCAATTGAGTTTCAACAAGATGCTGGAAACTCAATTGGCTCAACTGGCAGATGATGTTCCTCTAGTAGAGAATGGCAAGATGCCAGGACCACTCGAACCTTCTGTGGAAAGAGCCAACATGATTTCTCTACAAGGTGGCAAATGGCTGAAGGACCCCAGATGTCCTACAATATCATGATGAATTGGGGCTCACCACTTTGACAAGGCCTTTTGTGACCTTGGAGAAAGTGCGAGTGTAATGCCCAAGGTGGTCTTCTACCAGCTGAACTTCACAGAGCTTACTCCAATTGTTATTCGGTGGGTATCGCTGAAGATGTTCTGGTAAAAATCTGGAATTGCTTCATACTCGTGGATTTTGTGGTTCTCGACATGGAGGTCAAGAAGGATACGCTGCTCATTCTTGGGCGAACATTCCTAAGCACCGCGAAGACTCACAAAGATGTGGGATCTGGAGAAATCCACTTCCATGTCAATGGCAAGGAGAAGTTTAGCTTTCGGCCAAAGGTGGAGCAATGCTCCATGATCCGTATCAAGTATGGGCCGAATGTTAAGCACATCCAAGAGGTCGAAATCACACCTCCAAAGGTAGACCTGCTCATTGCATTCATGAAGAATTTGATCTATGCGGAAAACCTGTCTTATCGTCCGCGCCGACACCCTAAGAGGACGGAGAAGTCCGGGCCTCCCCAAAGGCCTAAGTCCACCAAGCCACCAAAGAAGGAATGGCAGAAGAAGCAAGAAAAGGCGTTCGAGCCCATCCCTCCACGCCCGAATGTCAAGAAATGAAGAAGGAGGAATGTCCACCTCATCGAACGGTGGTGAGACCTAGGCAATAGGTTAAATTGGTAGTTATCCTTTTCATTGTTTTTCTTTTCTCTTTATTTGATTTTCCCCCTTTAATTTGATTGCATATTTGATTTTCTTAGTAAGTTGAGAATCTTATATTCTCAACTATAATTTTTATTTCTTTATTTCCACAAAAATAAAATTGTTGGGTTTTAAAAAAAAAGAGTTTTTATTCGAATTTTTTTCTGAGCTGCAAAAGTGGTAATTCACCAACGTGCTAATTCCATAGCCGTTGGGAAGCCACCTTCCAAAAGGGAGAACAGGGGGGTCCACTTGTCAGTTCGGCTGACCCCCTGTTCGACCGACTAGGAGAAAGAGCCATTTTGGCTCTCTCTCTCTCTCTACTCCAACGGCTACATTTGATTCCCCAGTGATCGTTGGGGAGTGCACACTATAAATGGTCACCGTGAGGGGGCACTTCTCCTCACACATCACCTCATTTCATACCTCCGCAAAGTCACTCTTGCTCACATTGTTTTTCTTGCTCTTTATTTAAGTGCTCTTGCTCAAAATCCAACTCAAAAAGATTTGCTTTTGCTTGCATTTGCAATTTGCTCTCAAGTTCATCAAGGGAAAATTCATCGGGGGTTTGTCTTTTGCTAACATCACCTCTTTCGAGTTTTTGCCTTGTTGTGTTCTTGTTTGTTGTGGCCATGAAAGGGATGAAGAGGTTGTTTGGAAAGAGGAAGGAGGCTGCAAGCTCAAGCCATGGTGGAGACTCAAGTGCACGCCCCTCTTCTGTTGCTACACCAAGTTCATGGAGGAGGAGTGTAGGTGAAGACACTCCCATGGGTGAGAGAAGCAACCCTCATCAACTTCTTCACGACGACGACCTCGACATACAAAGTGAAGTTGAAGATCAAGCACACAAGCTCCTCCAAGATCTTGAGTTTTCTCATACGAAAGTTTATGAATCGGATTTGATCTCCAAAATAGGTATGGATTCTGAATTCTTTTCCATTTGGCATGCACTAGGATGGGAAAACTTTGCTCACATAGAGGAGAGAGGTTCACGCCTTCTCTCCATACAATTCCTTTGCACATTCAACATAGGATTCGATGGTATTACTTTTAGATTATTTCAAAAATAATACAATATCCTATGGAAAGAATTGAATGAAATCCTAGGCTTCCATAGACGATATTTGCTAGATTTAGACGCTTTGCCTAAGTTTAACAAACATAGTTTTTGGCAAGATTTAACTTCTGAGGTCAGATGTAGTGCGCCTAGGAATAGCCACTTACACAACCCTACTTTACGCTTCGTGCATAGATGGGTGGCTATGACTATGTTCCCTAGAAGAGATGTAAGAATATTGCATGATGATGAGCTAAAAATTTTATTCGCCATGATTAAAAAGATAAAAGTTGCTCCAGTTATTGCCATGATGACACAATGCTTAGATTACATTTCAAGAATAGGGCCAATTGAATGCACTTCATTGATTACTCGTATTGCTACTAGGGTAGGAGCACTAGAATATTCTTCATCTCTGTATATTGAAAATGAAATTGATGAAGATTATTTAGTGCAAGGACATACCCTTAAGCATGATCAAGATGGATCTTTGTTATTTTATTATCCTGACTTTGTCAATGAAATTCGGTTACCTAACCCGGATTATCATTTGTACAAATGCCGGAGACTAACCATTAACCTTCTTCCCATCAACGAAGCACGAAGAAGTAATATCTGTGACAGGGTAACTAGAAGCCGTACAAGGAGAGCGGCCATGCCTCCGACAACCTCCACGGTCCACGAGTACGAAGACGAAGAGAACCCAATGGGTGATGCACCCGGACGGACTCGACCTCCATCGTATGAGACTGAAGGTCCGTCTTGGCATGGATGGATAGGTGCCACATGGGAGCCACCCCTATACACTTCAAGCTCTAGCAGCTTGCCTCCAACGTCCATTAGAAGATGTCGTTCCTCTTTAGCTAGAAGTCATCATGACTATAGCCAAGGAATGATAGATCTCACTATATGTATGGAAGAGCTTGAAGTGAGAACGGGTGTCATCTACAACACTCTCCAAGGGCATGTCCAAGGTATCCAAGATTGGCAACAACACATGGACGCTCAATTCACCCACTTCAACTCCACGCTACAACAACAACAAGCCGATCTCGCGGCATACTTCAGTAATCAAGGGTTCAACCCTCACCATGGAGGTGAGTGAAGAACAAGCTTGGGGAGGACCCCCACTTGAGGTAAATTGTATCACACCCTTTGCATATTTATTTTATATTCACCCATCATCCACCTTGCATATAGAAAAAATGTAGGAGAGATTTGTTTTGAAATAAAATAAATGATGTGCGGTAAGAATGACTTGGAATTCACATAGATGAAATGATGAATAGTTGCTCTGTTTTAATTTTCCTAAGTCCCTAGTTTACAACTTAATATTCTCCAGCACATTGCTCTCATTGGCCAAAATTGCTTTTGCCTTGATTTGGAAATTGTGGATAGCAAAAGCCTAATCCATTCTAAGTTGTTGTGAGATATGATATAGTGATAGGGCTGCTATTCCCAGTTTGAAAGTGAAACTTAGATTTCCGGAGAAATTCTAAAAAGATTTAAGTTACTCTCTTGATTGAAGATACCTACCAAAGCCATATGATACATTACATTGATAAACCTTATGCATATGCTATTTGTCTTCACATTGAGCTTTGTCAAACTAGTATAGACCTATGTGAGATTTTATTCATTACTTTTTGAATTCAAGACTTCACTTGCACATGCTATACTTATACACTAGAGGTAAGCAAAATTCCACCATACCACCATTCCACAATAAAAAGAGAAACTCCATATCATTCATACTTAGTACTCTCTCCTAAATTTATTGCATAAAAAGGGAGTAGAAGACATGGCTACAAGAAAAATAAAAAGAAAATGCATGCTTACATCATAAGTATGAGAAAAAAAAAAGAAAAAAAAAGAGAAAAGTAGCCATGTTTCATCCCTGCAAAATAAGAGTGTCCACTCAAAAAAGGAGTCATCTCAAATATCCACATCCACTTCATTGCATCATGCATGCACAATCTAGAATCAAAATTGTTTTGAATTGATTTTTCCTAAGGCTTGCTCTTTTGACATAGTAATATTATATGTTGCAAATATGCCTATAATATTCCCTACCAAGCTCCACATACAAGCCTTATGTAGAGGTAGGATGAATTTAGGCAGAATGCCATGGTGAGGATACATTCCCACTACACATAAAGGAGAGACCGAGAGAATCAATTTGAGATACTTAAAATCTAAATTGAACTCTCTGAAATTTGAGTGGAGCTTGATTTCTAGGGTGTGTGTGCTCCATTTGCTGTTCTATCTTTCAACCACCCATGAATAGGAGATGACATAAGCCCCATAATGACTTAAGATGGGTGAGGTACCATGCCAATTTTTGCAATACTAGGTAGAGTATTTTGTTGTGAACATGGTACTTTTGAAAAATAGAACATAGTAGCAACTCCTGATCATCAACCTAAAGCCTTGACTTTGCTCGAGACGAGCAAAGGATAAGCATGGGGGAGTTTGTTGATGGTTGTTACATACCAATTTCACCCGTCAATATAACTCAATTATGTAAAGTAAATATCATTTCTTGCACACCAGCTTTCTATTTAACCTATTTCCAGTTGTCTTTGGAGAAAGTAATGCATGCAGGGATTCTATGCAAAGTTGAAGTGAAACAAGGGTATGGATCCTATAAAATATCATTCTAGCCAATCGAGCGATGACATGAGGTACCACATGGATCAAATGGCCCACAAACATAAGTATCCGAGGCCATCCAATGGTGTAGCACCAATAACAGTCAATGGGACCCACCTGACAGAGACCTGGAGGAAGCACAACCCCAACGAGGTTGAGACCAGGTCGGCCGACCTCCCTAGTCGGTCGACTAGGGAGTGGTGCCAAACCCGGTCAAACGCCACGTGTTGGCTCCTCCTGACTTGAAGAGGTCATGGTGACTGATTCACGTGCTTTTGGTGGCAGGAATCGACCCTTCTCCAAGCTATAAATAGGACCCCCCCCCTCACTTTAACACACACCATTTGAGTATTCATCCATTGTATCCACTACTCTCAATAGGTTTAGAGGAGTATAGGCTGTAGAGAGGAGAGTCTCTAGTCCTTAGTCCAAGTAGGAGAGGAGTAGAAGGAGTCTCTTCCCAATTCCTTATTGGGAAAGGTATGGCTTTTATATTCCTATTTGTATTTGTGACTTTATCCTTAATAAAGATGTCATCTTTAGTCTTCTATTATTCATATACTTGGATCACTACCAGGATTCTGGTTTAATGCAATGAAAAAAATCATTGCAATAGGTCGAAATTCGTCGCGATAGGTTGTTGTCGCAACGAAATAGAACGTCGCGATAGTTTTTTCAACTCGTGGCGATAACAGCCGTGGCAATAGGTTATTGCGACGACTTGACATCCGTGGCAAATAGTATGGTATTGCGACGACTCCACGTTGGTGGCAAATAGTATGGTATTGCATTAGTTTAATGTATTGCGACGATTTAACGTATTGCGACGAAAATATCGGTGTTGCAATGATGTCACATTCGTGGCAAAAAGTATGGTACTGCAACGACAACACATTCGTTGCAAATAGTATGGTATTGCAACGGTTTAACGTATTGCGACGATTTAACGTATTGCAATGAAAATAACGGTGTTGCAATGATGCCACATTCGTGGCAAAAAGTATGGTATTGCAATGACTCCACGTTCGTGGCAAATAGTATGGTATTGCAACGGTTTAACGTATTGCGATGATTTAACGTATTGCAACAAAAATAACGGTGTTGCAACGATGCCACATTCGTGGCAAAAAGTATGGTATTTCGACGACTCCACGTTCGTGGCAAATAGTATGGTATTGCAACGGTTTAACATATTGCGACGATTTAACGTATTGCAATGAATAGTACATTATTTGCGACGATTTCACATCTGTGGCGATAAGTACGGTATCGCGACGATTTCATACTCATGGGGAATAGTATGGTATCGCGACATTTTCACATTCGCGGTGAACAGTACGGTGTTGCAACGATTTCACATCCGTAGCGAATAGTACGGTATGGCAATGTTTTTACATTCGTGGCAAATAGTATGGTTTTGCAACGATTTCACATCCATGGCGAATAGTACGGTATCGCGACGATTTCACACTCGTGGTAAATAATATGGTATCGCGACGTTTTCACATCCACGGCGAATAGTACGGTATCGCGACGATTTCACACTCATGGTGAATAATATTGTATCGCGACGTTTTCACATTCGTGGCGAATACTACGGTGTTGCAACGATTTCACTTCCTTGGCGAATAGTACGGTATCGCGATGATTTCACACTCGTGGCGAATAATATGGTATCGCGACGATTTCACAGCCGTGGCCAATAATACGGTAATGCAGCGATTTCACGTTCATGGTGAATAGTACGGTATTGCAACAATTTCAAAACCGTGACAACAGTATTGTATTGCAGTGATTTCTGATGTGTGGTAATAGGTTCGTAATGCAACATATTCAAATCTATTGCAACAGGGTCGTAATGCGACGTTCTCTGGGTGGTGGCAATAGCAGTCTAGTGCAACGCTTTTTTGGTCGTAGCCAAATGTTTGTAGTGCAACGTTTTATAATTTGTGGCAATAGCTAGCTTCCTATTGCAACAGTTTATTCTCGTCGCAATAATATGTTAATGCCACGTTTTATAATTAGCGGCACTAGAATCCTAATGCACCAGGTTTGAAAATTAGTGGCAACAAAATCAATTTATTCGCACATGATACGTCTGTCGACTTAACAACAAACATCCATCAATTGATGCAACACTCAAGGACCCTTGCATCATTGCGAGACGATGTTATTTACAGTTTTTTCAGGTTGCAACATTGTACCCATTAAAATAGCACCGCGACAAGTTGTAGTATTAGGAATAGTTTCTCGAACATCCAGCTTCGACTTGGTGCGAGCAGAAGCCTTTTGTGGAGTTGCTGCTAGCCGTTGTTGATTTTGCAAGCTCTCCATCATTCTGCGCATGTCTGCTAGCTCCTTTTCTTGCCGTGCAGAATTGGCTGCCATCTGATCATGTAAAGCCTGGACTTCCTGGTTGAGCTGTTCATTTGCCTGGACGAAGCCATCCATCTGGGAGGTCATATAATCATTTCTTCCTTCCAACTCTTGAACCTGAGAGCTAGGGTCTTCATTTCTATTTTGCAAGGATCAAACTTGCTGGCCGAGCTGGTCAGACATCTGGATACGCAGTGTTTTAGAAACATTAGGTTTAGCCATATAACCACGCCCCCGAAACTGTGATCCTCCAGAACCGGTTGCGGATATATAAGTAAGCTGGAAGAAGTTGTTTCTTTCCTCATCTGGGATTGGGACTCCCAGCTCAGCTTCCTTGACATTGATTTGGGCACGTGCCTGGATCTATATACAAAAAGAAAAGTCACATGTACATTGCAAATATTTATTTAAATGGGGACTGTTTGAAGTGTTTCTCATATGTACAACTTCTGCCTGCTCGTTTGCCCATTGACCGTTCTTCACATGGCTTGCCTCCCACAGTTCTATGTCATCGGGTTCTTTCCCGGTCTCTGGGTCTCGCTACATCAAATACAAGTAAAATTTGATTGAATGATTGCAGTGTAAAGTAAAAGCATGATTTAGTTTTCATACCTTCTCGTAACTAAGTTGGGCATAGGATTTCGAGCCAAGCAAGTGTTTTGTCTTTTGAGTACTTCGATTTAGTGAATTGGTTCTGCTTATTGACTGCAATTTTAAGAATTAATTTCACGAATGGGTCTTATCAAATAGTTTTTGTAGGTTATGAAGGTATTAGAAAGCTAGCTGACCTTGAAACGCTCGGACCCAAAATAGTCCATAAGCGCCAACCAATCAGAATCTGCTACGTCAACAGGCTTGTTTTGTATACGTTCCTCATCGGTCGAATACTTCTTATAGGTGCATGCAATGTTGATCGCCACCCCTTGTAGCGCTCACCAGCAATCTTCAATATTTTTCTTCTGGTATCATCTATGTCCTCCAAGTCCCAAGCATTCTGTACATTGTATATCACACTATTATAAACGTACAAGATGGAGGTCGCTAGAAAAAAATACTTATGTGGGGTGTCACAACACTAACCAGAATGTCTCTCACTATATCGCTCTTCGAAGTATCGCCAACCTCTGCACACTTCCTTACACCAGCGAGGGGTGCATTTTTTTGTTGTAATAACCACATCATCGACAAAGTGCCGCTGATTAGGACCAACCGCAGCACCCAACCTATCGGACCACTGAATTTGTAGCTTCCGATTCTGATCATTCGTTCTATTTGCAGATGCTAGATAGCACAATTTAGCAACCTTAAGTCCTTTAGCCACCCCTCTTCCAAACTACTTTCCTTCTGTTAGTGTCATTTAAATGGTAAACGTTTAAAGCAAATTAGCAACTGACCAAGCCTAGTATCATGTACAAATAGTGTGAAAGAAGAAGAAGTCTGATGTTTTACCATCTTCAGGACAAGTGCGGCAAATACGAGTGTGGGAACACCGCGTTGCAACAACATTTTGCTCCATATTGGGCGATGCATCGACTTGTTGACTTCTTTGTTGCTTTTCATACCCTACAATCAGGCATCAGGCAGTAGTCAGTGGCGCTACAGCACCCGTAGTACTGCAGGGGATTTTCAGTCCAGCTGCGAAGCAGGCAACATAGTAGCTGGCGATACTAGAGAAAGAGAGGGTTTGCCGGGTGCTCATCCTCTGCAGTACTGCCGGTTCGGTCTGAACGGCATCAGCAGGAGCGCGTCTCGAGGCGAATTGGTGGCAGGGCGAGTCATGGACGTCAGCGGTATTAGCAGGTAGAGGATGCAAGACAGATGAGGTGGGCAACTTGCGACGTTTAACAAAGCTAGGGTTCGGTATGGCAGTGCAGTGACCACATTTAAGTCAGAGGATCGACGTCCAAATCACACCGGTGATCTCACGTGACTTACGTTTTTACTGTAGGCGATGCAGTAAAGATCCAACGGTGTGATTCCGTTGGATCTTTACTGCATCGCGTGCAGTAAAAACATATAAGTCAGGTGATCCGCGTCCATTGATATCATCCCTAGGAGGACAGTGTGGCAGATCTAGGAATTTAATTTAGGTGGATTGCATACTGATATTTTGCTATGCATGTTAGCATCTCGCCCTAAAGTGCTACTAGAATGAATACATGAATATAATCTTGCGTTAATTACCAGACATCAGCAACACATTTGGCAGTGTAAAAAACAGAATTGAGATCATATAAGCAGCAATGAACCCTCATGTACATGCATCTCTAAACTATATGATACTAACATTTCTTAGTGGATAGGGGTTAATGATATTGGACTATTTTTTCCAGGGTATGCCATGTCATATGGGGCATAGCATGTAGGTACGCCGTAATGGCCAGGGGTTTGCGGGCGGCAGGGTCATCATGGCGCGTGAACGATGGGACGTGGAGATGGAGGGAGACGCGTCGGGGAGGACAGTGAAGTTACCACTAGTAGGGCGTGGGCACCGGCCGGTGCCGGAGTGACTGGCGGCGACATGGGTTTGCGGGCAGCGGGGTCATCATGACACGCGAAGGATGGGACGTGGCGATGGTCGAGGGAGACGCGTTTCTGAGGACACTGAAGTGAGCAGCAGCAGGGCGTGGTCGCCGGTGCCGGAGTGGCGGCGGCAAGAGAGCCCAGTGTGCGCGTGTAGGCATCAATAAATCACGCCATCACATATACTCACCAGCAGGGCGTGGGCGCCAGCCGGTGCCGGAGTGACCGGCGGCGATAAGGGTTTGCGGGCGGCGGGGTCATCATGACACGTGAAGGATGGGACGTGGCGATGGTGGAGGGAGACGCGTCGGGGAGGACACTGAAGTGAGCAGCAGCAGGGTGTGGTCACCGGTGCCGGAGTGGCCGGTGACGAGAGAGACCATTGTGCGTGTGTAGGCATCAATAAATCACGCCATCACATATACTGTTTAACTATTAACTGGGACTACGAAACTACAATCGCAATGCTAAAATATTTAGTAGAGCCCGGTACATATTTATACTCGTAGTACCAGCATGGGATGATGAATCTCGGAGTTCCTGAGCATCAGGTGCTGCAATATTATCTGCATACGATGCAAAGGAATTAACGTGTTATAAATATGTGTACTTTGATAGTAAACACATTTATAGTTATACCAGGTGCTTGTTGCCCATCACGATTACTTGTAGACGACATGACGGTTTGGTGTCTTGTTCCTAAAGTAAAGAGTATATATAGTAAGTAACAGTGATAACGTCAGATTACATGAGGATGTATATTTTAGATCGGGCGGTGTGGTTGCTATGAACTGAAAATGTTTGTTTTGAACGGAGGAATTAGAAATGAAGGAGTAGGAAAAAAACCGTACAATCCGATAAAGAAAAACAAGAAAAACGTGTATAAACCGTGGGAACTGAAAATCTTAGGAATACATGTTTGGAACACAGGAATGAGAGTACAACATTGGGAGTGGTTGATAAGATAACCCTGGCATCATTTACTTCTAAATCAAGAAATTACATAGTGCATGCAGTTTTTAATAGTTATCTTTCCTGACATGGAAATGTACTAGAAATACACTACCATAAACTGTTGGAGCGACATTTATTTCGGGGTAGAGGTGTAGTGTATTTTATATATGGAAATAAAAAGATGAATCAACTATAGGATGCAGATCTAACGATTGAGGATAGTTGATTGCACGATTGCACCATTAATCATATTTTAAACTAGACATTCATGAAACATAAGAGCATATAAGGAGTTGGGACGACAACTAGGAATGAACTGGCTGCAGCTGTTGGGACGATAACTAAAGCGATAAGGAGGGAGTAGCTCTATAAAAAGACGGCATGGATCGTGTAGAACTTACGTAGCACAAAACTGGAGTCCGGGATGTCGCAGGGCGGGGGCGGCGTCGAAGAGGTTCGGTAGAGCCCGTCAAACTTGGCCGCTCGACGTTGTACCCACAGTCACCACCACCACTCACACGGGAATTTCTTGGGAATGCAAGTTTGGAACACAGAACTAAGAGGAAAACATGTGTGCCGGGAACGGAAGCCACTGCGGGATTAGAGGGAGACACACATTTATATTCGTCGTGGCTAGCTACAAATGGGCGGGACTGGAATTTTGGGCGCACGGAGTGAAGTTTCAATTGTGAAAATCTCAATTGTGCGCGCCAAGAAGAATGAAATTTTTTTGAGGGACCACTACCTACCGTTCATTTTGTTTTCATGGAGATGTAAAAGCAGTCATGTGGTAGTGGGACATTCCAAAAAAAATACGAACAAAAATATGAACCGCCAAATGTATCATTGTGCTAATGCAAACGACATGCAAATACAGAACACCCAAGTCCACGAAAGGAGGACGGCAAATCCATGGTCTAGTAAAAGGTAAACAATCAGCATTTTATATATAACATTCGTCGCAATGAAATGATAACATATACAGAGTATATACTACTACTACAGAAAAAAAACATTTTCCCCTGTGATGTCTAATCTTCAGACCGCCGATCCAAAGCCGCCTGTGATACGAGTATCACAGGTACATACGATATATATATCAACAATGTCATCAGATATTAGTTACAACGGATAAAGTACTTTTCATGCATATCAGGCGATGGACTAGTTAGCAATTTAGATGACGTAATTTCCTAATCAAGTTAATTATGCATCGTGTCTATTGTTAGTTCTATTACTTGTAAGGATAATGTTTACCAGATTTCATTCATTCAGCCACAAGAAATATAGACGGTCCCAAGTTACAAACATATAGGAGATGTTTTCAATAAAAGAAGTTTTTCGATACTGCATATATAGAACACATTGTTCATGAACATAAAGACATATTTCATTAACAAACAAGTAATAAGAAAACACATAGTAGACAACAAGAACAAGATAAACTACACCTAATACTACTCTACTCAGAGATCACGAAATAGATAAACTACTCCTAATACTACTCTACTAGGAGAAAACCAAGTCCTCCTCCTCCACCGATGCTGCCTCCTCTGCCTACGCCGCCGATGCCGCCTCCTCCTCCTCCTCCTCCACCGCTGCCGCCACTGCTGCTGCCTCCGCCTCCTCCTGCTCCTCCTCTGCCACTGCCGCCTCCTCCATAGCCGCGTTCACCTCCGCCTCAAGAGACGCCTCCTGCTCCGCCTCCTCCGCTGCCACTGCTGCCCAAGCCGCCTCATACTCCTCAACATCCATCACAGTCCAAAGCTTCCCGGCGACGCGGTGCTTAATCTTCAGGAGGCCCTCTACCCCAGCAACCTCCGCGATCGTCTCGTGGAGGGCGTCGAGATGACCGGCCACAGTCATCAACCCGTAGCAGTAGTGGCCAGCGGTGTCCATGCTCGTGTGGAGGGGAAGGGTCCCAAGACCCAGACGGCGACACAAGCGATCTATGTCGGAAAAGACCTTTCGCGCCACTGCGTTGAGCGCTAGTGTGCTATGAGCCGCGGCGGACTTGGCGTCAGTGGCCACCTTAAGGCGCCGATCGAGTTCGTCAATGCGGTCGGTGAGGAGTCTGAGAGTCTGCTCAACCCAACCGGGATGAGGAAGTGCAGGCGCCACGGGCGGAGATGCGGGTGCCGCAATAAGTTCCATCGGCATTGCCGGCGGCGATGGAAACGGAGAAGGAGGTTCGGAGGACGTCGATGGCCTAGAGCGCTTCAGCGCGGGGCTACCCATTTGTGTGGTGACGGAGGTGCAGAGAAAGAGTGAGAGGTGGTCGACATTGGTGGGGGGAGATGTTTAGAGGCTAGGATCTAAGGAGTGGTGCGGCGGAGAAGCAAGAGGACGGTGAGCCTTTATAGCGGGTCGTCATCTAAGCGGGCATGTCAAGATGATCGGACGCTAGAGGAAACCGCGCTTAATTATGAACCGATCGGTGGCCCCGGTTTCCTCGAAACCGCGGTTTGCATCCTCTCGGTCCCAACGGCTCGACGCGTCCCATTAGGAGTAAATTTACACGCGGGGAAAAACAATTTTTTCGTTATATAAAAAAAATCCGTCCGTACATGCCTAAGCCAACTTTGTGACCGCGCGTCCGTGCCAGGGGACGCCTTGCAGCGAACATGGGCCTAGTCCTGCACGCATTACCGAGGTTTGAGGTATATATATGCATGCATGTTAGTGTTGTTAAACATGACCGAGGTGTTTTAATTCTAGCTATGTCTAACATGCACGGACCGCAAACATGATCAATCAATTACACTACGTAAGAAACCCAAATAGGAGATAACGATGTGCGACAGATCGGATGTCCATCGATCACAAAGCGATGCGAGACGCGCTTAAAGTCATTGTTTGTCTCCTTTAGCTTTGCAATTACAAATCGAGACGAGCTTCAAACCCTAAGATCTTTTGTTTTTATCCAATTTGCTCGGTTCACTTGTGAAAGATTAACACATCAATAAACTTAGAGCACATTCACTTGATTGAAATCCAGAAATTCTAACACACCAGTATTCATTGACACAAATGAACACATATATATTACAAAACACAAGAAATATGTACAAGAACAGAATTGAAGCTAAACATGTACAAGAACTCCTAAAACTACAAAAGAAATATGTACAAGAACTCCTAAAAACTACTCTGCCGGCCTCGCCTCCTCCGCCCTCTCCCCGAACTTCTCAAACCACGACAAGCGGTCCTCCTCCTCCTCCTCCTCCTCCTCGTCGTCGTCGTTGTGGTGGTGGTGGTGGTGGTCACCGTCGTTGTCGCCGTCGTCATCGTCGTTGTCATCGTCATGGTGGTGCTTTTAAAAAAATTAACAAAATTCATACATGTATAAATGATACAAATATGTTCATACAAACAAATTTGAGTGAAGGATCTCTCTTTTTATGAGATACACAAATGTGAATAATATGTGAGTAGAAATTCATATGATATTTACCAAAACATTACAATGTCAGCTATACAAGTTTTAAAATATTTTGCTCGGGTGGTAGATGTTAATTTTATACAAATGTAGAAGAAAGAATCATCGAATTTGGACAGAATTTGCAGAATATAAACATGTTTGAGTATTTATATTGGAATCTAAATAAAAAATAAGCAAGGGATAAGGAAACTGAAGAACAGTATCGGACATTATCTCAGCGGTTGGTAAGTAATATCCGTCTAAGATAAACATCTTCTCAGACGGTTATTAAGTACCAACCGCCTGTGAAGATATTTACTTCTTCTTAATTGATATTCTTGATTAAATGTGGGTCCTTTAAAAAAGCGAAATTCCACTTTCTTGTAATATTATTGATAAGTAAAGGTTACCATTAAATTTCACTTCATAAATCTTTTGAAATTGGTCAGAACATAAAAAACATACAACAAATGCTATTTTTCATTTTTCTATCTTGATGAATATAATGCCTTTTTCATTTATTTTTTCAGTGGACATTTTTACTCATCATACCAACCTCTATGAATTTTTTTCAGATTTTTTTTAAATTTTTTTGAATCAATGTGTGTTCATAATTTGATGAATGCCTCGTATGTATATATGAGCATTTAGTTAGAATTCTGGATAATTTTAAGTTTGACATGTTGGAATGCTTAAAAAAATAAAAAAATTCATACATGTATAAATAATACAAATATGTTCATACAAACAAATTTGAGTGAAGGATCTTTTTTCTTATGAGATACACAAATGTTAATAATATGTGAGTAGAAATTCATTTGATATTTACCAAAACATTACAATGTCAGCTATACAAGTTTTAAAATATTTTGTTCAGGTGGTAGATGTTAATTTTATACAAATGTAGAAGAAAGAATCATCGAATTTGGACACAATTTGCAGAATCTAAACATGTTTGAGTATTTATATTGGAATCTAAATAAAAAAGAAGCAAGGGATAAGGAAACTGAAGAACAGTATCGGGCATTATCTCAGCGGTTGGTAAGTAATATCCGTCTGAGATAAACATCTTCTCAAACGGTTATTAAGTACCAACCGCCTGTGAAGATATTTACTTCTTCTTAATTAATATTCTTGATTAAATGTGGGTCCTTTAAAAAGGCAAAATTCCACTTTCTTGTAAATCTTTTGAAATTGGTCAGAACATAAAAAAACATACAACAAATGCTAATTTTCATTTTTCTATCTAGATGAATATAATGCCTTTTTCATTTATTTTTTGAGTGGACATTTTTACTCATCATACCAACCTCTATGAATTTTTTCAGATTTTTTTAAATTTTTTTGAATCAATGTGTGTTCATAATTTGATGAATGACTCATATGTATATGAGCATTTAGTTAGAATGATGGATGATTTGAAGTTTGACATGTTGGAATGCTTTTAAAAAAATTAACAAAATTCATACACGTATAAGTGATACAAATATGTTCATACAAACAAATTTGAGTGAAGGATCTTTTTTTATGAGATACACAAATGTGAATAATATGTGAGTAGAAATTAATTTGATATTTGCCAAAACATTAAAATGTCAGCTATACAAGTTTTAAAATATTTTGTTCATGCGGTAGATGTTGATTTTATACAAATGTAGAAGAAAGAATCATCGAATTTGGACACAATTTGCAGAATCTAAACATGTTTGAGTATTTATATTGGAATGTAAATAAAAAAGAAGCAAGAGATAAGGAAACTGAAGAACAGTATCGGGCATTATCTCAGGCGGTTGGTAAGTAATACCCGTATGAGATAAAAATCTTCCTTGACGGTTATTAAGTACCAACCACCTGTGAAGATATTTACTTCTTCTTAATTAATATTCTGGATTAAATATCTTATCAGGCGGTTGGTAAGTAAAACCCGCCTGAGATAAACTTAAAAACCGCCTGTGAAAAACCGACGCCGAGACGGGGACCCCTCACCACACGCCCGCTATTAGACGACGACCCGCTATAAAGGCTCACCGTTCTCTTGCTTCTCCGCTGCACCGCTCCTTAGATCCTAGCCTCCAAACTTCTGATGGTGTTGAAACATATGACACTTTAAAGAAAGAGACATTTGTCATGCGAGCTTCTTTATTGTGGACAATAAATGATTTTCCAGCATATGCAATGCTATGTGGATGGAGCACAAAAGGGAAGCTAGCATGTCCATACTGCCATATAAACACTGACGCCTTCTGGTTGAAATATGGACGAAAGCATTGTTACATGGGTCATCGTCGTTTCCTACCTCAGGATCATCGATGGCGTCAAAACAAAGGTTCTTTCAACAACAAGGCAGAGAATAGAGAGGCTCCAACATCACTCTCTGGTGACGAAGTACTCCAACAATATGAGTGTTTTGATCAAGTGAGTTTGGACCGACGAATAATAAGAGAAAGCACACCGAGGAAAATAGATGGCATAATTGGAAGAAGAAAAGTATATTTTTCGACCTCCCTTATTGGAAGACATTGCTAATAAGGCATAACTTGGATGTCATGCACATTGAGAAAAACATTTGTGATAGCATATTGGGGACATTGCTTGCTATGGATGGTAAAACAAAAGATAGTCTACAAGCTCGTCTTGATATGAAGGATATGGGTATACGGCCAGATCAACATCCGAAGTTCATAAAGAGCAAGTATACATTCCAACCAGCATTATATACTTTGGGCAAAGATGAGAAGACCACCTTGTGCAAGTTTTTGGGGAATGTGAAGGTGCCCGATGGTTATACCTCAAACATCAAGAGATGTGTGGACATAAAAGCATGTAAGGTATCGGGTCTAAAAACTCAAGACTGCCATATTATATTTCAGAAGCTCCTTCCTATTGCAATACGTAACATATTGCCTGAAAAGGTTGTTGCACCTTTAATTGAGTTTAGCACATTCTTTTCTGGAATTTGTTCTAAAGAATTGGCGGAACCAGATTTGGACAAGATGAGCAAACAAATTCCTGAAACAATTTGTAAGCTTGAGATGTTGTTTCCTCCCGCTTTCTTTGATATCATGGTACATCTTCCAACCCATCTTGCCGAAGAAGCACGGTTGGGTGGACCTGTTTCTTACAGATGGATGTATCCAATTGAGAGGTACCTTGGTACATTGAAGAGGTTTGTACGTAACAAAGCTCACCCAGAGGGTTCTATAGCTGAGGGATATATTGCCGAAGAGTGTATGACTTTTTGTAGTCAGTTTTTGGATAACATCAACACCAAGCGTAATAGGCCAGAACGTCATGAAGCTGCAGCTACAAATGAACCTTCTGTTGATAATTCTAACATATTTACAAAAGTTGATAATTCTAAAAAAGGGTATAAATGGGACCAACTTACTATGGTGGAACTACATAACATCAGGCATTATCTTATTACTAACGTTGAAGAGGCCGCTCCATGGATCAAGTAATAACGTATAACTCAGATGTTGTATACTATATATATGGCTTATTGTAGATGGCTAATTCAATTTTGTACCCTTTTCAGTGAGCATATTGAAGAGCTGAAAAAGATTCATTCTCGTGATGTTGATAAACGCCATAGAGATGAGTTTGTTGATTGGTTTCAGAAACGAGTAAGTACATGCAAGTTTGCACTTTGATGAAATATTGAAAAAATATGTGTTCTGAAATTGGTTTGTCGTCAATAACCCCTGTTATACTAATGTGTACAGATTATGACATTACACAAAGAAGGCAAAGCAACCGATTATCTGTATGCATTATCTAGAGGACCTGATCGTCGGGCACCTTTTTTTAGTCGGTTATTCATCAATGGCTTCTTCTTTCGAACTGCAGATGTGGAAAAAGATTTACGGACCCAAAACACGAGAATGATGTATTGTTGTTATACTTATTATCTGTATTGTTGTTCAGGGCACTGATCATGATTGATTTGGAGTAATCAAGAAAATCATTGCTGTTGATTTTGAAAAAAATCAAGAGGTTCTGTTATTTCAATGTGAATGGTTTGATCGGCCTTTTGGAAGCAGTCAGAACCAAAGTAGAGGCTACAAAAAAGATCAATACAGAATGATAGATGTTGACACTACTCTGTTTCGATTCCAGTATGAGCCTTACATTCTAGCCACCCAAGGAGAACAAGTTTTTTATATTCCAAGTGTGAAGCATCCTAAATGGGCTACAGTTGTTAAAACGAAGCCACGGAACCTTTTTGCCATGCCCCCTGGAGACAGTGAAAATAATGTGACTGAGACGATGGAGGCTGAGACATTTCATGATGATCTGCTTACTGATGATATCAATAATGAGGATACGATCGCATGGGCTAGGAATGACATTGAGGGAGCCAACAGTGATGCTTCCACTCTTATAATGACAACGTCAGGTGATCGGTTTGAGGTAGATGGAGTTGCATCAGAAAATGAAGACGACTACGACGACGATACATATACCAATGATGGTCATGTAGCTCCATTGTGGGGGGACGACAACGAAGATGATGATTTTTAGTATAATTAAGTACGTGACATGTAGCTCCACAATGAATTCATCCGTCCGAACCCGACATTTATTTTTCAGTTATTTATATTTGCTACCCGAAAAGTACCCGATACCCGATATTTCGGTCTTTTCAGTTCCGGTCTCGGTTTTATCGGTTTCAGTTTTTCGGTCCCGGTTTATTTGCCCACCCCTAATTTATGTAGTAGTATCATATATATGGGATATACATATTTCTCCTGCATGTTTTTTTGCAAAACTATTTAGTGATATATCCTATGTGCATATTACATATGTAAAACTAATGTAAAGTATAAAACTTTTTCAAAGGGAAGTCTTAGGTTTCGTCAAATCTGTCTTTCAGATTTACGCAATTTTGATCGGTTTTAACAATACAAGAATTGTACTTTTAGATTCAGCATGAAAAATATTTCCATAATATACAATCTAGTACTACATGTCATTGAAGTTAATAAATTCCATATAAATCATTTGTCAAAGGTAATTAGTTCGACCAAAACAGAAATAGAGTTGAATTGGGGCGGGGGAAGTATTATACGTTGCTGTTTGCCGCATAAGGTTTCGTACTTCGTTCAAGCCGTAGCCATTTGTACAGGTGGTTGATGCGACCGGGCGCACTGAGCTTACGTGCGCGCCAGTCACTGAGGCGCCTTAGACGCGCGCAGCGCATGCGTTGAAATCACCTGCGGTACTACAGGTGCAGTAACAGTCACTGACATGTGGGTCTGGCTGGACGTGGGGCCCACATGTCAGTGACTTTTACTGCACCTGCAGTACTGCAGAGGTTATGCATCCCGCATGTGCATCTTAGAATTCAATTGGAACCGCTCCGTGTCCCATCACCGCTTTACGGTGAACCACTACGGATGGTCTTAAAGGCAGGCCCGGCTGTGGGCCTAGGCGGGCGGAAATAAATTTTCTGCGATCCTCGAGAACAGATCGAGGGGAAGGCTCATCGCCCATAGCGGTCATGTAGCTTCCGTCCCCTCGATCCGTTGGCGATGAACCTTCTCCTCATCCGTTCTCGAGTTCGCGGCGGCCACGGCACCGCTTCTACTATCCTGCTTCTGGACTGAGGACGCTAATGATCCGCAACATACTTTTAAATTTGCGCGTTGGTATTCTCCCCCTCATATTTGTTGATGCGTTAATACCTGATGTTTTACATCGTTGAGTATGTTACGGATCATCAGCGTCGTTAGTCCAGCGCTGAGTCGTCAGGAGGCAAAAGGTAATGAACATGATCAGCACTACGCCGAGGAGAACGCGAAAATTGTTTGCTGATTCGTGGCAATAGATCCTAATGCAACATCTGTGTTCCGTGGCAATAAAGCTGTAACGCCATGAACCAGTAATTCGTGGCAACATATCCTAATGCAACGATTGTGTTCCGCGGCAATAAAGCTGTAACGCCACGAACCGAGGTATCGTGGAAACACATCCTAATGCAACGATTCTGTTTCATTGCATTACGGTCCAAATGCAACTGTTTGCTGATCCGTGGCAACAGATCCTAATGCAACGACTGTGTTCCGTGGCAATAAAGCTGTAACGCCACAAACCAGTAATTCGTGGCAACAGATCCTAATGCAACATTTGTGTTCCGTGGCAATAAAGCTGTAACGCCACGAACCAGTAATTCGTGGCAACAGATCCTAATGCAACGATTGTGTTTCGTGGCAATAAAGCAGTAACGCCACGAACCAGAGTATCATGGCAACACATCCTAATGCAACGATTCTGTTTCGTTGCATTACAGTCCAAATGCAACTGTTTGCTGATTCGTGGCAATAGATCCTAATGCAACGACCGTGTTCCGTGGCAATAAAGCTGTAACGCCACAAACCAGTAATTCATAGCAACAGATCCTAATGCAACAACTGTATTCTGTGGCAATAAAGCTATAACGCCACGAACCAGTAATTCGTGGCAACAGATCCTAATGCAACGGCTGTGTTCCGTGGCAATAGGGCTATAACGCCACGAACCAGTAATTTGTGGCAACAGATCCTAATGCAACGACTGTTTTCCGTGGAATAAAGCTGTAACGCCACGAACCAGTATTTCGTGGCAACAGATCCTAATGCAACAATTGTGGTCCATGGCAATAAAGCTGCAACGCCACGAACCAGTAATTCGTGGCAACAGATCCTAATGCAACGATTGTCTTCCGTGGCAATAAAGCTGTAATGCCACGAACCAGAGTATCGTGGCAACACATCCTAATGCAACGATTCTGTTTTGTTGCATTACGGTCCAAATGCAACTGTTTGCTGATTCGTGGCAACAGATCCTAATGCAACGATTGTGTTTCGTAGCAATAAAGCTGTAACGCCACGAACCAGTATTTTGTGGCAACAGATCCTAATGCAACGACTGTGTTCTATGGCAATAAAGTTGTAACGCCACGAACCAGTAATTCGTGGTAACAGATCCTAATGCAATGACTGTTTTCTGTGGCAATAAAGCTGTAACACCACGAACCAGTATTTCGTGGCAACATATCCTAATGCAACGATTGTGATCCATGGCAATAAAACTATAACGCCACGAACCAGTATTTCGTGGCAACAGATCCTAATGCAACGATTGTGATCCGTTGCATTAGCATCCTGACGCCACGAACTAGTGATTCATGGCAACAGATCCTAATGCAACGATTGTGTTTCATGGCGATAGATCCTAGTGCCACGAACTAGTGAATCGTGGCAAAAATCCAAGCTTACTGCAACGATTTAGTATTCATTGCAGTACAATCGTTGCAACAGGTCGGAATCCTTGTACTAGATGAAGCATTTCTTGTTTGATTGTGGATTCCATGTATGTGGTAGGAGTAGTATTTATGATTATGCTATACCATTATCATTATATCATCATAAACACTACAAACCCGCACTATAGTCTAACTAGCTATGACATGATTATGTTAACATGAATCACTTATGCTATGAATTAATAGTGGTTCAACGATGATTTAGTTCATTACTTTAGGATGGCTTGTGCCTAGGCTTCTAAGGTAATTAGTTAATATGCTAGCATGGTGATAGGATAGAGAGTAGCGTTGAATGTCTCGTAGACCCAAAAATTGAAGAGGTAGGCAGTAAGTGGTGACGGCCCTATCTGTCCTTTCTAATCCTCCACATTCAGCTATGCCACATGATCTTGGCGGGAGTCGTCCTAGTATTGCTAGGGGTAAATCGTGCCCGATGTGTTAATCCACTTAGCATGAGAATTCATAATTAACATGATTATTAGTAACTAACTTAGGCTATGTATATGTACATTAGAAGCATAGTAGGAGTCTCTACCTAAACCTTAGCCTAGTCCCTCTTTACCCCATTTATCCTCTTAAGATAGAATGCTCTTCTGTGTGTCACACTACTGCAATTTATCATTTATCCATCCTTGCTAGAACCTTGCCTAGATCATCCTAGCCTCTCCACTTGATGATTGTTTTACTTCATCTAGCCTTCCTTTGGGAGAATATAAATTACACCCGTTTGGAATACTCTTAGAGGAGAAATGCTACATTGATAGTTTTTGTGCTCTTGCGAATTTATATGTATAATCAAAAATCTATTAACAAGCATTTCCGGCATCACTACTAGAGATGAATTGTTAGTAGTGTGTAGGAACAGTCAGCTGTAAGGAAAGCCACGAGGTCACCGTTCGCCCGGCTTCCATCTGATGGCACCGTGGTTGAAATCCCGCGTGAAGGAGGATCAAGTCGATGCCATGTCGAAGAAGCTGGGTTTTCCGCTAAGTGATCTTTACAACTTCCATTGCACGAGTAGGGGCTGGGGTTGCCACAGAGTGATCTTTACAACTTTCCATGCATGAGGAGCGGGATTCTTGGGATCATCACGTTACTGGGGTGAAAGAATATGAGGTGGAGTAGCACATTGCTGCGGTAAAGTAGATGAAGGAGGTCGGCCCTCACGGGGATGTCGATTCTTTGTACATTTGTCGAGTGGAGGATTCAGTGGTCGAGCTCGGTCGTAGTCAATGTTGCAGTATGCTCCTGAGGGCGAGATTCATACCTGAGCCGTCCGAGGCCGAGATCATCCTACGGGTTAAGAGCATGATCGAACGAAGATGGGGGAAGCAAGGACCAGTTTGCTTTCGCTGTCGACAGATCGGTCATCCACCTGGCCTTTTAGTAGACCCAACCATGTGTCGGACGCACCCCAACGTGACAACGCAAGGGTGGCGAAACCACGAGGTGATCTTCGCCTCTGCTGGGCAAGGCAATGAGAAAACAGGGGCGGCGAAGGTTGTCCCTGCTGTCAAGAAGGGTAAGGAGAAGGCGGGAGTGTCGAAGGCCGCTTCTGCCGTGAAGGGTAAGGAGAAGGCAGGGGGCATCGACAGCCACCGCTGATGCTGGAAAAGGTAGGGAGGCGGCATGGGCGATGAGTACCCTCATAGTCTTGGTGAGGAATCCGAGGTGGTGTCCAACCTAGAGATTCCCACCTGACATGGAAGAGGCTGGCTGGTCAGGACACAAGGCGCGCCTCAAAGAGGGTGAGGTTGGATGTAGAGGTAGACGTGATGCTTTGCGTCGCGCCGAGCGCTGCTGCACCTGGTCCTAAGGCCAGTGTTGCTCCCCACAACCAGGACTCCTCGTTGTTTGGTGTCATCATTGCCATCGGGCGACCAGGTCTTGGGAACCCGGTCAGCATCCCTGACCAGTACACTTATCCCTTCGGCCCCCATTCCGCTAGCGGCATTTCGTGTCTCCTCGAGGTCGGTAACCCCCAGTCTACATCTAGATTCTCTCTTTGATCCGGCTTGAGATGCTCCATAGACTTCATCAGTTCTTTGTCTATCGCTGGGAGTATCAGCCACGGGTGACACCCTCAGTGCGAAGTCCGGTAGGGCCCAACCTTTCGGTTATGAGGCCCTCCTCGTCCATCGAGCTCCTGACGTCATGGGAACCAATGGCATCCCCTGGCAGAGCGTCAAAGACGACATTTTTGGAGACGTCCGCGGTGTCTCGTGTTTCCCCGACCCTGCTACCCATACCGTCCAATCTGGAGGTCGGGACCGTGTCACTGGGCGCACTTGTCGTGGTGTCGCAGCCTGCTGAGTGGTTGGATCCACCATCGGAGGGCGAAGGGTCCATAGACACGGACATGATCGGGGAGGTCGAGTCGGAGTAGCTCTACGAGGGTGTTGCCCACGCCTACTCCAAGCTCTCCAACGCCCGAACGAATCTTGAAGCTGGGCATCATGACCTCTCTAGGGTGCTTCGCTGCCAAAGCTGGGTGGCTTTCGATGACTTAGTAAGTCCCAACCTTGGCCTTGCATTTTGCGGGTGCTTTATCCCAAACCCAACTGATGGGTAGTATCTTTTGTTTGTTTGAAGTCGACCCAACAGATTGTCGGGGGGTAGTAGGCATCCTAGGGAGCCAGACTTCACTTTGGAAATCCATCTGGAGACTCGCCTGGGGTATCCCCGCCCGGTTTGCCATCATCCAGGAGGAGGCTGCGGAGGTCCGCTCTGCCGAGGTGGCGGTCCTCGAGTCGATGCTCGAGCCATCATAGCCCCAGGTCATGAGCGGGGGCTGTTTGGCGGCCTGACTTCTTGAGATTTTGGACCAAGTGACGGCTTGGTGCACGGGATTCGGCATCTCCAGGGCCCTTCTTGGGGCACGCACCACCCTCGCTGTTGTATCATCCCATTACGATGGTGTGGACCTCCGGGCTGTGGGAGAGGGATACGCCGTCGAGATATCAGCAGACGAGCTCGCCCGAGAGGTCAAGCCTATTGTTGTCTTATTATCCACACTGGTCACTCCTAAGTCCATCCGAGATCTAGCTTGAGAGATGGGTCGGATGTGAATCCCATCGGCTTGGGAGGTGGTGCATAGAACCTCCCCTCGGGGAAATTAATGTAAGAGTTTTTTGTATTAGTGTAGACTTGATGTACGAGGGCATTGTTTTTGCTGGTTCTTCCCTTTTTTTTGCTCTCACGCCTACTTTTGAGTGACGTCGTGGAAATCGGATCGTCGTTCCACAGCTCGTAGTGTGACACATAGGGGAGGGGGATGGTTCCACCATGGAGCCTCTGAGTGAAATGTGGCGAATAGTGCGATCTGAGTGCCACCTGGAGCCCCATGACTATGCCGCAGAGCAATATGACAGTGGCTTTGTTTGGTTCGATTGCGGCCCGGTCCCCATTCTCTAGTCTTAAGAACGCGCTTGGTTTGCGATTAAAAACTATTGTGTCGAGGGTTTGGTACCTGCCTTGATTCTCCCGGCTTTCTAGGTGGGCACATCATTGGCTTGCGGGTTCCTTGCGATCATGGGTCATGCCGGATGGTGGTCTGATGGCGCAGCTTAGGACAATCAACACTCAAGCCCTCGGGAGTCGCCTAGGGACTCCTGACCATTCCCTTTGCTGACGCAGCCCCCGAGTCCTTCGATGCCGTTCTCGGGTTCCTGGCAACTGTCCATGGGCTGCTTTTGGTGCGGCTGAAAGTGCATATAGGACTCCCTTGTGGGTTTTGGATGATTTATGACAAGCAATTGGGATCCTAATCCATTTGTTGAGATGAATGCAGGCAAATAATGAAAAATGAGCAAAATGCCAAAAAGAAGGGAAATGAGAAGCAAAGTGAATTTGAGCACAAGGAGAAGAAAATAGTAGATTATTATGTATGGAGTGTGTTAAGGAAACACACCCAAGAGCTCAATCACTTTCAAGCACACACACACAATGCACAAAGTTATACAGGACCGGACTAGTCCGATATCAGCCGGACTAGTCCGATATCACTTTCTACACTAGATCGGACAAGTCCGGTATCCACCGGACTAGTCCGATATCTTTCTGATCCACTTCGGACTAGTCCTCCCCAATGCGGACTAGTCCTCAACACAATGCACAAGTCACACAAAATCGGACAAGTCCGTTGTGATCCGGACTAGTCCGATATTCTTTCTGATCCAGTTCGGACAAGTCCGGTGTCTACACGGACTAGTCCGATATACACACTGATCTAAATCGGACAAGTCCTCCAAGTGCGTACTTGTCATCCTAAACACTTAGGGTTTCATATGTCCGGACAAGTCCGATGGCAATCGGACTAGTCCGAAGATTTCCAGTGGTGAAATCAGACAAGTCCGTTTTCAACCGGACTAGTCCGATATTCCTGGACACTTAGGGTTTGCTACACACAGCACACCGGACTAGTCCGGTGACCACCACGGACTAGTCTGATCTTTCTGAACCCTAACGGTCACTTTTAGAAACCCCAAATAAATAGAGGTGCACGGCCCACTTTTACACTCTCTCGAACCCTAGCGCTGTCACACCTCCCAAGAGACTCAAAAACCACCTCTCTCCACGAAATTAAGTGCAAAATCGATCAATCTATTGAAGATCACTTCTAGATCATTGGAGAGACACTTGGCACACATCATTGAGCTCTTGGTTTGATTCTCTAACACACTCTTGCATTTCAATTTGTAATTTTCGAGTGTATTATTGGTGGCTTTGTAAGTTGTAATCAAGGGAGCTCTCAATGTGTCAGAACGCCCCTTCAACTTGGTTATTTACCCTTTGTGATTAGTGGAAGAGGATTGGCCTTCGTTGCGATCCGACGAGGGAAGGGTTGGAGAAGACCCGGTCCTTTTGTGGGCTCCTCAACATGGACGTAGATTGCCTTCGTGGTAGCCGAACCACGGGATAAATCGTGTGTCTTGTCCTTTTGCGTTCTTCACCTTAATTGATCAACTTAATCTAGGGTTTGATTCACTTTGTTCAATTTGAGTTAAATTGTTGAACAAGAGCCTTAATTGTAATAGAATTTGACATACAACTATTAGACTGTCATTCAAGTTTATATTTCCGCTGCAAACATTAATGAATCAATCAAATTGACTGAACTTGATCAACTTAGCCCGTGAAAACCGGACTAGTCCGCACTTTACCGGAATAGTCCAATATCTCTGGTATTGACTTTGTTGTTGAGTGTTACAGGAACCGAGAAAATTCAAAAAGGACTATTCACCCCCCCCCCCTCTAGGCCTACATTCAATTGGTATCAGAGCCGGTTCTTCAAGAAAGAGTGCAACCACTCGAAGAGATCATGTCGGACATGAAGGAAGTTCAGAAAATCAACAACCAGGAAGAAGTGAACAACGACAAGAACCAAAAGCTGGAAAAGTATCTCGAAGAAATTCAAGACTTCGATGATGATGACGAGGAGACGCTGGAGCTGAAAGCACTCCTCAGAAAGAAAGCACTTTCCAAAGGGAAAGCTAAAGTTGAATAAAAGAAGAAGGGGAGTAGTCACACCGACTACTCCCGATATCCTTTTAACTATGATCGTTTAAATTCAAACAACCGCCATTACCTATCTATTCCTCTTGGAAAAGCCCCACACTTCGATGGGAGTGATTACTCCATGTGGAGGAAAAATATGCAGATGCACTTGATTTCCCTTAACCCAAGTTTATGGCATATTGTGTGCATAGGAATAGACATCCCAGATGACGACGAAGAGCTCACCCCAAGTCAAGAGCAAGCCATCCACAGAAACGCTCAAGCCGCAGCCGTAATCACCTCCTCTCTAAGTCGAGATGAATTCACAAAGGTGGACGGACTAGAGATTGCCAAGGAAATATGGGACACACTACAAACAGCCCATGAAGGTAACCGGCATGTGCGGGAGGCGAAAATTGAAATGATTGAAGGCGAACTAGGAAGGTTCGCAATTGAGGAAGACGAGTCTCCCCAGGACATATACAACCGATTGAAGACACTTGTAAACAAGGTTCGATCATATGGGAGCAAGAAGTGGAATGACCACGAGGTTGTAAAGCTCAGCCTTAGAGCCTTTATGCCTCGCAATGTCACACTATGCTCTATGATCAGAGAAAGTCTCGGGTACAAGAGGATGACTCCAGATGAATTGCTTGGCAAAATCGTCAACTTTGAAATGATGGAGAAACAAGCCAAGCACGTCAAAGAAATAGCCGACCTCACATCGGCCAAGAAGAAGGGAGTTGCCTTAACGTCCACACTCAAGCCTCTATCCAAAGAAGCAAGTTGGAGCACATCATCCCGCAAAGAACATCATGACTACAACAAGACTGCTCGAACTACTTCATATGGATTTGTTTGGTCCAATTGCTTACATAAGCATCGACGGTAATAAATACGGTTCAGTCATTATTGATGATTTTTCCCGCTTCACTTGGGTGTTCTTTTTTGCATGACAAGTCAGAAACACAAGGGACACTCAAGAGATTCTTCAAGCGAGCGCAAAACAAGTTCTCACTATCGATCAAGAGTATTCGGAGCGACAACGGCACGGAGTTCAAGAACATACAAGTGGAGGAGTACCTTGATGAGGAGGGAATCAAGCACGAATTTTCAGCACCATACTCTCCACAACAAAACGGAGTTGCCGAAAGGAAGAACCGAATGCTCATAGAGATGGCAAGAACAATGCTCGATGAATACAAGACTTCAAATCGATTTTGGGCGGAAGCAATTAACACCGCTTGCCACGCCGCAAATCGACTCTACGTTCATCGACTACTCAAGAAGACTCCTTATGAGCTACTCACCGGTAACAAACCAAACATTTCATATTTTTGAGTTTTCGACTCTCCATGTTATATCTTGAACAAGAAGCCCAGGACTTCAAAGTTTGCTTCAAAGTCCGATGAAGGTTTCTTGCTTGGTTATGATTTGAACACTTACGCCTATCGTGTTTTCAACAAGACCTCCGGACTTGTTGAAGTGGCACGTGACGTAGTGTTCGATGAAACTAATGGCTCCCAAAAGGAGCAAGTTGATCAATGTGAATTAGGTAAAGAAGAAGCTCCTTATCAAGCATTGAAGAGAATGGCTCTAGGCGAAGTTCGACCACAAGAGTCATCGTCACAAATACAAGAGGAAAGTGAATCACAAGAGGAGATCAACAATCAAGGGGGAGCTTCGATACAAGATCAATCACAAGAATATGAAGATGATCAACAAATCAACGAGGGCAACCACTCAGGGGGAGAAGAAAATGATCACCAACACACAACTCTCCAAGTGCCACACCCAAGAGTACACCAATGCATTCAAAGGGATCACCCAATCGACAACAACATCGGTGACATCCAAAAGGGAGTAACCACTAGATCTCGTATAGCTAATTTTTGTGAGCATTACTCGTTTGTCTCCTTTTTGGAACCACGCAGGACTGAGGATGCATTGAAGGATCCGGACTGGGTGGTGGCAATGCAAGAAGAGTTGAACAACTTCAAGAGAAACGAGGTTTGGGAACTTGTGGCAAGACCCAATGCAAATATAGTGGGCACCAAGTGGGTCTTCCGCAACAAGCAAGACGAACACAGAGTGGTGACAAGAAACAAGGCATGACTTGTGGCCAAAGGTTACTCACCAGTCGAAGGTTTGGATTTCGATGAGACTTTTGCTCCAGTAGCTAGGCTTGAATCAATTAGAATATTACTTGCATATGCTACTCACCATGATTTCAAGCTGTATCAAATGGACGTGAAAAGTGCCTTCCTCAACGGACCGATCAAGGAAGAGGTGTACGTGGAGCAACCACCTGGGTTTGAAGACGAAGAGTTCCTCGACCATGTATATAAACTGTGTAAGGCTCTCTATGGCCTCAAACAAGCTCCTAGAGCTTGGTATGAGTGTCTTAGAGATTTCTTAATGGATAATGGTTTTCAAATTGGCAAAGTAGATTATACATTATTCACAAAGAATCTAGATAATGATCTTTTTATTTGCCAAATCTATGTTGATGATATAATTTTTGGGTCAACTAACCAATCCTTCTGTGAAGAATTTAGTAGAATTCTGACAGACAGGTTTGAAATGTCAATGATGGGAGAATTGAAGTACTTCTTGGGATTCCAAGTGCGGCAACAAAGGGAAGGAACATTCATAAGCCAAACCAAGTACACGCAGGACATACTCAAGAAGTTTGGCATGGACAAGGCAAAGCCCATAAAGACTCCCATGGCTACGAATGGCCACTTGGATCTCAATGAAGATGACCGAGCGTCGACCAAAAGGTATATCGCTCCATGATTGGATCTTTACTCTACTTATGTGCATCTAGGCCAGATATTATGTTGAGTGTTTGTTTGTGTGCAAGATTTCAAGCCAACCCTAAGGAATGTCACTTGACAGCCGTAAAAAGAATCTTGAGATATTTAGTTCATACACCCAACCTTGGTCTTTGGTACCCAAAAGGCTCCAAATTCAATCTCATTGGTTACTCCGATGCAGATTATGCCGGGTGCAAAGTTGATAGAAAAAGCACCTCTGGCACATGTCAATTCCTAGGAAGATATTTGGTTTCTTGGTCATCTAAGAAACAAAATTCCATTGCATTATCCACAGCTGAAGCGGAGTATGTTGCAGCCGGGAGTTGTTGTGCACAACTCCTTTGGATGCGACAAACTCTAAGGGATTACGGTTACAATATGAACCGTATTCCTCTCCTTTGTGATAATGAGAGTGCCATTAAAATAGCCCACAATCCAGTTGAGCACTCTAGGACTAAACACATAGACATAAGACATCATTTCTTGAGAGACCATTCCATGAAAGGAGACATAACCATCTCACATGTCAACACCCAAAAACAATTGGCCGACATATTCACCAAGCCACTTGATGAAAAGTGTTTTTGCGAACTCCGAAATGAGCTAAATATTCTTGATTCTCGGAGTGTGGCTTGAAAAGTTGCATACCTATATGATTGCTTCAAAAATGTTGATTGAATTGTGAAAATCATCCCTCTCCATTTTTCTCTCGAAAAACTATGTCAATTATTAGATCTTGATGAATTTTGATCATTGTATGATTGTTGTATGCTTACTGATCAAATTCATCAAGATTACTTGAATTGTTTTGCCTCTCTATTCTCTATTATTGAACCTTCAAATATATATGAATGGGCTATGCAATTCTTTCCTGGTGACCACGGAATAGTCCGTGGTTACCCGGACTAGTCCGCCCATGCAGACTAGTCCGCAGAGTGCCGGTTAGGCCGGACTAGTCCGATAGACCACGGACTAGTCCGATATAGGTCTCCGGATGACTTCGGACTAGTCCGGTCATGTCCGGACTTGTCCGATTTTTCGTGTCTATAACCCTAGCCGCCACCAAACCCTAATCTCCTCACCCTCACATTCGCTCTAGGCTTCCTCTCTCTTGCGCTCGAGCTCCCAAGGCGATCTTTTGCATCCTCCGTCGAAAAGCCACTCATTTGGGAGGAGATCAAGCTTGAAGACTTGGGGATTGAAGCTAGCGGACTAGTCCGGCCTCCAACCCCCAAAACTTCGAGCCTCCATCGATTTCTTCGGTAAAAATCTTCAAAATCCTAGAAATCGTGTTTTTCTCAATTGTTGATCGTTTGGCCTAGCACCCTTCACTAGTTACATGTTTAGTTGATGTACTACGTGTATGCTAGACTAGATTTGCATTAGGGATTGTATCCTGTCCAATCTGTTAGGTTTTTTAGGATGAACACCAGACTAGTCCGGTCCATGCACGGACAAGTCCGGTACCCCGGACTAGTCCGTGCCTGAGCACCGGACAAGTCCGATGTTTCTGAACCTGAAACCTAATTCCTTAATTCCTTAATGCCATCCATTGCTATCTTGTCTTACCTATGCCTTGTATAACTTGTCATTATTCTTGCTCAATCATTCTCAGATCATGTCGAGCTCCGACAACGAGATCTCCGACTTTGAGGCCGAGTTGGACCACGAGGTGGCACCTCGGTCCTCGGCGGGTCTTGGCAAGAAACGCCAAGAAAGACCTTCCGAGCCTGCTACCTCCCCTCCCCAGATTCGGAGGAAGGTCTGTGCCAAGAAGCCCGCCTCGAAGGCTGCTACGTCTTCAAGCGGCCTTCGTCAAGCAAAGGGAAAGGGCAAGGGAGTCGCAACGGGGCCAGTTGGGCCCTTGAAGCTTCATGCTCCCAGAGAAGGGGTCCGGGACCCCAATGAAGAGAAATTCAATGGGAAAGGCAGCGATGTGGCAGCCAAGCTAAGAAGCATTGATTGCTATGGAAGGCCAAAGCAGGCAGCTGATGGAAGGTTTTGGTCAAACTTCCATGCAGATTTCTACAGGCTGGTTTACCTGCCGATGAAGACTCCGGTGGTGCGCAGTCAGTGGATTGACTGGGCCCACCTAGAGAAGAAGAAGTGCTCAGCTTTTGATGAGGTCATTGCTGCAGCAGAAAGGCATGGTCTGAAGGATCTATTTGCCTTCAGACACAATTGGAATGATGAAGTGATTGCACAATTCTATGCAACGTGCCACTTCTCGAGTGAAGATGAAGAGAGTGTGACTTGGATGACCCATGGATCCAAGTACTCCATCACTCAGGAGGATTTTGCAAGCTTGCTCCATTTAGACTCTGCTGGACATGACCACCTGATCATCCACAACATAGGGGTCATTGAGAGGGACAGAATGAAGTTCTTGTATGAGCCCAACTCTAAGTATGTTCCTCCCTCCACAAAGAACATGAAGCCCTTCTTTGTGGTTCTAAACAGAGTTCTCTGGAAGACCATTGCCCCAAAGGATGGGGATGCAGGGAGTGTACAGGGCTACCTCCGGACTCTAATGAGGGTCATAAGCAACAAGAGATAGTTTGATGTTGCAGCTTACATATGGAACGACATGGTCAACATCTCAAGCACCCCCAACCGGTCCTGTGGCTATGCTCCCTACTTGATGTTCATGATTGAGAAGGTCACAGGAATAGAATTCGTGAAGGATGTAGAGCACACTCCCCTGAGGCCTCAGAAGCCTCAGCCTGTGAGTGTCCAGGCTGCTCCCTCGCCGGCCTCAAGTCCTGAGGCACCGGCAAGAGAAAGAGATGCTGCTAGGGCTCCTCCCTCCTCTAGGGAAGCCCCTCGGAGAGGATCCGCCAGTGGGATCCTCAAATACTTGTCCGCGATATTCTCCTCCTGCAAGAAGACTGAAGTAAAGCTTCATAAACTCAATCAGAAGAGGAAGGAGGATATGAGATACATCACAGCCAATGTGAAGCAACTGAGTGAAAAGCTGGAGATCAACCCCATTGGATCTCTAGTAATTTCTGAAGATTCTGATCTTGACATCTCCGAGCTCGCATCTCCGAGCTCGGGCCCTTGTCCCCCTCCGAGCTTGCCTATTTTGGCATTGGGGGCTCGAGCAGCTCCGCTCCTCCTCCTCCCTCTCCTACTCGTCAAGCGGAGAGCGAAGAAGACGAAGAAGATGACGAGAGGACAGACAGCGAAGAGTGAAGAACCTAGGACCTTCCTCTCTCTCTTTTTGGTGTCTTGATGCAAAAGGGGGAGAGATTGAGGGGGAGTCAAGTCTTAGCTTTAGCTGTAATAGGATGCGAGGAGAGAGCCTTCTCTGTACTTTTATTGTGATTGTAATAGTTTAACACTGTTTTCATATTAAATTTGGTCTTGTGATGAATTGCTCAATTTATTTGCGAGTATGTGATGAAAACTGCATTTTTGCTCCTGGAATGTCATATGCACTTGGTATCGGTTGATTAATGTAAATTCTGTCATTCTCAATGTATTCATGCACTTAGTATGCATCCCACCATAAAGAATGCACATATGGATAATTCTCTTGTTGCTTGATGTATTTTTGAGTCATATGTGCATACTTTATGAAAATCTCATTTTTTGCCTTATTTTGAGAAATCTCAATTGGTTGTCATCAATCACCAAAAGGGGGAGATTGAAAGTGCATCTAGGACTCCCTTGTGGGTTTTGGATGATTTATGACAAGCAATTGGGATCCTAATCCTTTTGTTGAGATGAATGCAGGCAAATAATGAAAAATGAGCAAAATGCCAAAAAGAAGGGAAATGAGAAGCAAAGTGAATTTGAGCTCAAGGAGAAGAAAATAGTAGATTATTATGTATGGAGTGTGTTAAGGAAACACACCCAAGAGCTCAATCACTTTCAAGCACACACACACAATGCACAAAGTTATACAGGACCGGACTAGTCCGATATCAGCCGGACTAGTCTGATATCACTTTCTGCACTAGATCGGACAAGTCCGGTATCCACCGGACTAGTCCGATATCTTTCTGATCCACTTCGCACTAGTCCTCCCCAATGCGGACTAGTCCTCAACACAATGCACAAGTCACACAAAATCGGACAAGTCCGTTGTGATCCGGACTAGTCCGATATTCTTTCTGATCCAGTTCGGACAAGTCCGGTGTCTACACGGACTAGTCCGATATACACACTGATCTAAATCGGACAAGTCCTCCAAGTGCGTACTTGTCATCCTAAACACTTAGGGTTTCATATGTCCGGACAAGTCCGATGGCAATCGGACTAGTCCGAAGATTTCCAGTGGTGAAATCAGACAAGTCCGTTTTCAACCGGACTAGTCCGATATTCCTGGACACTTAGGGTTTGCTACACACAGCACACCGGACTAGTCCGGTGACCACCACGGACTAGTCCGATCTTTCTGAACCCTAACGTTCACTTTTAGAAACCCCAAATAAATAGAGGTGCACGGCCCACTTTTACACTCTCTCGAACCCTAGCGCCGTCACACCTCCCAAGAGACTCAAAAACCACCTCTCTCCACGAAATTAAGTGCAAAATCGATCAATCTATTGAAGATCACTTCTAGATCATTGGAGAGACACTTGGCACACATCATTGAGCTCTTGGTTTGATTCTCTAACACACTCTTGCATTTCAATTTGTAATTTTCGAGTGTGTTATTGGTGGCTTTGTAAGTTGTAATCAAGGGAGCTCTCAACGTATCAGAACGCCCCTTCAACTTGGTTATTTACCCTTTGTGATTAGTGGAAGAGGATTGGCCTTCGTGGCGATCCGACGAGGGAAGGGTTGGAGAAGACCCGGTCCTTTTGTGGGCTCCTCAACGTGGACGTAGGTTGCCTTCGTGGTAGCCGAACCACGGGATAAATCGTGTGTCTTGTCCTTTTGTGTTCTTCACCTTAATTGATCAACTTAATCTAGGGTTTGATTCACTTTGTTCAATTTGAGTTAAATTGTTGAACAAGAGCCTTAATTGTAATAGAATTTGACATACAACTATAAGACTGTCATTCAAGTTTATATTTCCACTGCAAACATTAACGAATCAATCAAATTGACTGAACTTGATCAACTTAGCCCGTGAAAACCGGACTAGCCCGCACTTTACCGGACTAGTCCAATATCTCTGGTATTGACTTTGTTGTTGAGTGTCAGGAACCGAGAAAATTCAAAAAGGCCTATTCACCCCCCCCTCTAGGCCTACATTCAGCAGCCCTCACATCCTTTAATGCTATCCTCGGGTTCTTGGCTGCTGCTCCCGGGGCGGGTCCTAGATGAGGCCTATGGGCTCGTGGAAGATGGGTGTTGACGGTTCTTAACACCATATATCATCTCTCGAAAGATATGAGGTCCGCAAGCGCACGGAAGATACCATTTTAGCATTTCACCCAAGAGTATTCCCAAAGGTATCGTATTTAACCCAAAGGAAAGCAATGGTATAAAGTAAACACTATCCTTATGATCAAGCTAGGTGATACTAATCACTTATCATGATAGGGGTAAGTTGATAATATGGGTAGTGTGACACACACCTAAGCAATCTACTCTAAGGGTAAGGTTGTCCAAGCGAGGGTTAGACTACGAGAAGGAGCTACTCCGGCTGTGCTCTAATTACTCATATACATAGCCTAATAAAGTACGCATGAATATACTAACGGTGAATACTAGGGCTTAGTGGTCCAACATGTCGGGCACGGGCTTACCCTGGTCTGTCAGGCGACTCCCGCCAAGAGCCTACGTCGGAGCCGGACATGGAGGATTACAACGGACAGATAGGGTTGTCACCACCTACCTCCTACCTCTACAAACTGTGGACTACGATGCATCCAACGCTACTTAAGTATCTAAGCACCACGCATACATGTTAAGTAAATACCTTAAGAGTCCGGATACAAATATCGTCCTAAGGCAATGACTAACCTAAACATAGTTGAACCAATGTTGGGACCAAACACTAATATATTCATGTTAACATAATCATATTAATACCTAATTAGACTATAGTATTGGTGTATGATGTTTATGATAACAAGATATGAACATTATGATTAGATCACAATAACATCTACACCTAGCACATACATGGACTACACAATCAAACAAGAAATGTTTTGCCCAAGTATATGAATAAATAAAGACTAATAATAATATTATTATAAAGCATAAAGTCACAAATGTAAAGAAAGATACATGAGCTATACCTTTCCCAATTTGGACTTGGGACTAGAGGCTCCACTAAGGACCTAGGAGAACTAGTGTATACAAGAGAGAAAGCTCAAGTGATGTGTGTGTGTTAAAGTGCGAGGTAGGGGGTCCTATTTATAGATAGAGAAGGGTTGTTTCCTGCCACCAAAAGCGAGCGAATCAGTCTTCATCATTATCAGGGCACCACAGGGAGTCAACATGTGGAAGTTGATCGAGTTTGGCACTAGGAAGGGTTCAGTCGAACCCCCTATTCGGCTGAATTGGTCTTCGCTCTGTTTCGTGTGTGCTTTCTCCAGGTTACTTCTAGGTGGGCCCTATTGATTGATATGGGTGATACACTGTTGGATCTCCTCGGATACGTCTATTTGTGGGCCATTTGATCCATGTGATGCCACGTGTTCGTGCTTGATTGGCTGGATGATACTTTTTAGGATTGCTCCCCCTCTTTCATTTCATTTCATTTCCTGTATAAGAAGTCTGCATGCACTATTTTTCCAAGGACAAGTGGAAATATGTTAAGTAGAAAGGTGATGTATGCAAGAAATGATCTTTCCTTCACATAATTGAGTTATACTGACAGGTGAAATTGGTATATAACAGTTGTCAACAAACTATCCCAAGCCTATCATTTGCTTGTCCTGGCTAAATTCAAGACTTTAAGTTGATGATCAGGAGTTGCTACAATGTTTTACCTTTCAAAAGTACCAAGTGCACAACAAAATACTCTACCTAGTATTGCAAAAATTGGCTATGGTACTCTACCCTTCTTAAGTCATTATGGGGCTTATGCGTTTCATATTCATGGGTAGTTGAAAGATAGGACAGTAAATCGAGCAAGCATAGCCTAGATGTCAAGTTCCACTTAAATTCTGGAGAGTTTCAATTTAGATTCTAAGTACCTCAATTTGATTCTCTCATTCACTCCTTTTTGTGTAGTTGAAATATATACTCACCAAGGCATTTGCTCCTACCACTAAATAAGTCTTATATGTGGGGCTTTGTAGGTAATGTAGTAGGCATATTTGCAACAAACAATATTGCTAAGTCAAAAGAGTAAGCCTTTAGGAGAAATCAATTCAAAATTTTTTGATTCAAGACTTGTGCATGTGTGATGGAATGGAAGTGAAAGTGGATGTTGAGATGACTCCTTTTGATGTGGACTCTCTTTATTGCAGGGATGAAACATGACTACTTTCTCTCTTTTTTCTCATGCTTATGATGTAAGCATGCATTTTTTTAGCCATGTCTTCTACTCCCTTTTTATGCACTAAACTTGAAGAGAATACTAAGTATGAAAGGAATGGAGTTTCTGTTTTAATTGTGGAATGATGATACGATAGAATTTTGCTAACTTCTAGTGTAGAAGTTTTAGCATGTGCAAGTGAAGTCTTGAAGTCAAAAGAAATGAATGAATTCTCACAAAGAACTATACTAGTTTGACTAGTCTCAATGTGTAACCAAATAGCATGTGCATAAGGTTTGTCAATGTAAAACATCATATGGCTTTGGTAGGTATTTCCAATCAAATGAGGGTAACTTAAATCTATAGAATTTCTCCAGAAATCTAAGTTTCACTTTCAAACTAGGAATAGCAGCCCTATCACTATCTCAAATCTCACAACAACCTAGAATTAGATTGAGCTTTTGCTACCTACAATTTCTAAATTAAGGCAAAGTTAATTTAAGCCAATGTAAGCAATACTTGGAGAGTAGCAAGTTGTAAACTACAGACTTGGGAAGAATAAAATAGAGCAACTATTCATCGTTTCGTCTATGTGAATTCTAAATCATTCTTACCGCACATCTTTATTTGATTGAAAGCAAATCTACATTACCATTTTTATATAATTTTTAATAATTTTTTTAGATGCAAGGTGGATGAATGGATGGAAATTAAAATGTAATGGGTGCGATACAGGTTACCTCAAGTTGGGGTACTCCCCCAAGCTTGTTCTTGATCATGTTCTGCGATAGGGGTTGAATCCGTAACGATGGAGGTAGGCCATGAGGTTGGCCTATCCTTGTTGCAACATGGATTTGACAATGGAGGGTTGAGTGTCAATGTTGTATTGCCTCCATCGGGTACCATGAGTGTGGTTGAAGAAAGTTTTAATGATGTTGCTTATCCGCACCTCAAGGTCTCCCATGCATTGAGTGTAGTTATTCCATGGCTAAGGTAATGATAACCTTTAGCTACAAAGGAATGACGTGCACTCAACATGCATTGAGTGTGTTGTCATTCTTTGCGTAAGATGTATCATACCATCTTGCCATAAAGGAATAACTTGTACCTCTCATGCATTGGTTGTGATCCGTCATTCCTTGGCTAAGGTAATGATAACCTTTAGCCACAAAGGGGTGACATGTACCCAACATGTGTTGGATATGATCTGTTGTTCCTTGGCTAAGGTACAACATACCTATAACCACAAAGAGATGATGTGCACTCAACATGGGTTGAATGTGATCCATTTTTCCTTGGCTAAGGTATAACATACCTTCTAGCCACATAGGAACAACTTGCACCCAAGATACATTGGGTGTGATCTTGTCATTCCTTGGTTAAGGGACATCATACCTTTTAGATACAAAGGAATAACTTACACCCAATGATGGTGGCAATTCCCTAGAGCTTGAATGAGTGCTTAGAATAGTAGAGAGCATAACACTCTCACATATTTGTAGCAGCCCATTGGTTGCTCATGGAGGGTTTCCAACAATCGGATCTTTGAATGCCTGTATAGTAATATTACTCCTGCAAAATTTCTCTCTTTGATAGAGAGGTATGGTTAGCTCCCGATACTTATACAAATGAATTTTCGGGTCATATAACCGAATCTTCAATTGTACGTACGGGGATGAACAAAATCAAAGATGCAATGGGTCTGTCGAAGTGTTTGATACGACACTTCCCCCGGACCCGCTGAGAAGCAGCCCGCGGAGGTTCTTTTGTAGATGGGACACGCGAAGATCAATATAGTGATGATGACCTCATGGATTTACGTGGTTCAGGACGCCTGAGCGTAACACCCTACTCCACGGGGTTTGTGTAATTGTATTGAGCGAGTACGTCCGCTAGGATCAGGTCGAATCAGATCAGATTGTCCCCAATATTTGTGCGGTGCAGCCCTTTTATAGTTCTAAAAGTTGGCTTGGCCTGACATGTGGCCCTGGTGTGCTTAATGACCTAATACACTGTCAAAAGGGTACTAAGTATAATTAATAGTGTGGTAACGTGCCTTCATGGCAGCATTACCCCTATTAATGGTGCACTGATCATGTGTCATTAATATGGCATTAATGACACATTATCAGACCTTGTAACTGCTGCTTTAACCGTCCTTGAATGTTTGTAACGGACGTGATCTGCTAGTATTTCTGTTGGCGATGAAGGTCCGGAGGCTCCACACGTGGCAGATCTGGAGCTTTCCCTTGCAGGAGGGTAGGTTCGGAGTCGTTGTATACGTGTCAGTATTGGAGATCCTCTCTCACGGGGGCTAGGTCCGGGGCTGTTGTACACGTGTAGTCGCCGGAGCTTCCCTTGGTTGGGAATTTTGTTTCGATCTTATTTTACACGTGTTAACCCAAGAACCAGCCATGTGAGGGGAGTGGGTCCGGTACAACGTGACATGTGGGACCTGCAAGGGCCTTCGACTCTGACGGGTGAAACTTTCTTGCACTTCTTGCGGTATCGTGGGGTACCTGGTACGTAGGGTACTGACAGTGGCCCCCAGGCCCACCTCTGGGAGAAATCTTTTGGGTTAAGTTGTTCTGCTGGAGGTGGGGCCATTCTCGATTTCCGCACTTTGATTTTCAAAAAGTCCTCTGATGCACCGATAGAGTGACGGTCCGGGAGTGAACCTTCGACGCGTGGCTTGTTATGAATATGATGATGAGATATTTGAGTGTGGATCTCACGCAACTGAAGGTCACGGTTCCCAATATGAAAATTGTATCGGTTCCGCGGGCCCTGTTAGAGCACCGACTTTGGGTTTCCCGCCACCCATCATGGCAACGGTTGGCCTTGGGTAAGGACCTATCTCTTCGTTGGGGTGGCACCAGGCCCACTCATCATTGACGGGGTAGATTTTTGAAAAGTGCTTTCGATCTCATTGCAGTTTCCATCCAAGCGTCGCGGGGGCTTACTTGAGAAGGAAAGTGCGCCCGGTTTGAGGACTCTTTACGCCTTCGATCATCTTTGCGCTCAGAGCCTCCCAAACTCCGCCTAGCTTCCCTTCCTTTGCATCGCTTTGCCGCGATGGAGTCGGGTATCCCCAAGAGCCGCCTCAAGAGCGATGATGATCTGAATAAGGTCCGGACCTATATGGGGTGGTCTATTGACTCCTTCAATCATTTGGTCCACGCCGGCAAGCTCCCGTTCAAGAAGGAGTGCGATGATGATATGGTGTACTTCACAGCGTACGCCATGGTGGGATTCATTCCACCTTTCTCTTCTTTCCTCTTGGTGCTGCTAGACTTTTATGGTCTACAGTTGTGCCACCTTGGCCCCCATTGTCTTCTTCTTGTGGTGACATTTGTCCACTTCTGCGAGATGTGGGTCGGGTATTCCCCCTTGCGTCGAGCTTTTCCGCACCTTCTTTACCATCCACACCATCCGCAAGGGGTCCGAGTTCCTTGGCTTCTACTATTTTGTGAAGCGCAAGAAATGCCCCTACAAATACTTGAAGTCATTTCCTTTCGGCAAATGGGACGAATGGAAGAAGGATTGGATCATTGTCACGACGGAGGAGCACGAGAAATTGGAGCTATCCAAAGGTCTCCCCAATGTTGACACTGACGCCTGGAGTACAGTTCTGGTGTTGTCAGATGCCTTCAACCCTATCTTGACCAGGATCTACGAGTGCGTGGAGGGTGGAGTGACCCCCCGGATGGTCTTCTGCAACTTCCTGGACAACAGGTGGGCTCTGCTGAAGAAGAGGGAGAAGCTCACATGGGCCCTCAACAGCGTGATGGATGATGAACGGATTGAAATCGGTCTGAAATCCAACTTGGATGATGCATCCTTGGAGTTTCATTTGAAGAAATTCCAGCATGGGATTAACGTCAACGACGACGACTTGGCTTCGCCAGCAGCCTTCATCCCCTTGAACATGGAGGCGCAGTTCAGTAGGGAGCTTCGGAGGAGCATGCCGGTGCTTGACGACCTTGGCGAGGTAGAGAGGTGTCCGACCACCAGATTGGCGATTCCTGGAGCTTCCGAGGGTGGTCCTGCCCCCACCCCGAGCCAAAAGACTGAAGACATCGGCAAGGGCAAGGACAAAGAGCCGGCTGAGCCCTTCAGCCGAAAGAGGAAGTTGAAGCACGCTGACGGGAGGTCCGTCAGACCTGCTCCTTCCACGACAGTTGCTTCTCTCCGGAGGGAGAGGTCTTCCGTAGCTACCCCAACTCCGGTGCAAACGTCTTCAAGAGGCGTAAGCTCCGGGCAAGCGACCCTGGCCTCAGTGCTGGCTAGAAGTTCCAAGTCCGGGGGTTCTTCCCGGCAAAGAGAAGCTCCAGCTGAAAGGACTCCAGCGGTTGCGAGTGTTCCTCAACTGAGGTCTGAAGCAGTTGTCTCACCAGATTTGGTGGGCTCTAGCTCCGAGCCTCAGAAGAAGAGGTTCTGAGGTGACTGGGTGGTAGCATCCCGAGGTAAGAATTGATTGCTCACCCTAAAATGCTAGTCTTGTTTTTGATGTGTTCTTAATCTTCTCTTCCCTTTGTTTCTAGGGTGTCGAAGAAAGGACTCGGAGCTTCAGCGCCTGTTGCAAAGGCTGGGGTTGCACCTGCCAAAGCTCTGGCTTTGAGCGCTGAGCCTCCTTGTCAAGCGGAGGTGGAAGTCGCGGCAGCTCCGGCGCCAGCTATCGTGAACTTGGACTTGGAGTCCTCACCCAAAGCTCCTGTGGTAGCGCTGGACCACAGGAGAGAAGCTGAAGATGTACCCCTATCGGCAGAGGATGATGTTCCAGCACCGGCGATGCCAGAAGTTCCGGCTTTTGAGCCAAAAGTTGCCGAAGCTCTGGCTGCTGAGCCAGAAGTACCTGAAGCCCCGGCTATTGTGACATCCGGTTCCTAAAATGAACCAAGTGAACACATATGTGTGCCCAGGACGTTCAACATACATACACGAGTGCATCACAAACGATATACAGATAACTACCACTACACAAGATTAATTAACCAAATTTTATTACACAAACCATATATCCTCGAGTACAAACTCTAATGAATATTAATGACAAGTCCAACTAATGCAGCGGAAATAAACTAAATAAGCAAACTAAACAGCTAGGTAGCATAAGCGATAGGGTATAGTGCAGCTTCAAAACACCACGGGCAAGGTGACGGTAGACACGGCCTATAACTCCGCATTATCGCCATTAAACTCCCAATCCTGACCTGCAACTGTTGGGGGGGATTGCAAGAGTGAGTACATGTCGTACTCAGCAAGTGTGGAAAGTATGACATGTGGCTGATTCAAATGACGAATACAATAATGTCTAAGTGCTGAAAAGTACATTAAAACATTTGAAAAAAAAAGCAATATGTTATATGTATGTGAAATAAACCCATCATAAGCCATGTAGTTATCATAGTACCAGTCCATATTCCATATCCATCATCATATACCAATATCCACATTCAATACTAGAATTCAATTCATAACCATCCATAACCATAATACCAACCATAACCATAATACCATCCCAAAAACCATACCAATACCAAGATTTCTCTAATCATGTGAGGGTCCAGGTTGCTCATAACCGGGAGCACGGCTATCATGATAGTTTTAGACACACTCTGCAGAGGTTGTACCGCTTTACCCACGTGTTTGTGATTTCATCACCTTTCGATGACTATAGAATCTCAATTATGCCGTCTCACACTTCCTTAGGTGTGTGGCCAAGAGATCACAAAATAGCTTTTACAAAGGGATTACTAGCCTATTTAGACCCCACTGAGGTTTCACTGGTGGCGATGTCTCCAACTGAGCACATCTTCAACCAAGGGCCCCCTCTTGAGCCATTCGGATCCAAGGGTAGTCCCAAGCAATCATCAACAAACCCAATCCGACTACCCTTCCTCGAGCATCCTTAATGGTCCAAATAGCACTGGCAAAGCCCTAATTAATCAGCTATGCCGTACCCATACTTGGCCTCGTGGTGGCACTGTAGATCCTGGATGGTCGCTCCACGAACCGGTCCTTAGATCTAAAGTAAGCAAAACCACCATAACATCCAACCCATCCTCATACCAGGCTTGCTTAGATCACCCATTACCATATCATATTAACCAGTTCATGTTAACCATAATCTCATTCATGCATAATTAAATTGAGTGGTATAGTTGTTTTCCCATCTGAGTTGATTAAGCAAAGCAAAAGGTAAAAAGCCCTTCCCGACTCTCTACCATATATTCCAGGTGACAAGGGTAAACTTCCTACCATAGGATTTCCATCAAATTGACACAAGCATGCAGTTTGTAAACAAAACATTTATTTCAAAACAGGATCAATATGCTTCAAGGACACTTGCCTTGCTCTTGCTGTTGTTTAGGGTCAAAGCCTTCAAACTCTTGGAGCTGTAGATCCTCCGCGGCACTCTCTAGCACAAATCCGTCTAATCCACATAATGAACATACAAGACAAGAAAGACAATCAAAGAGTGTACAAATATTACTCAATATGACATGACATGCATGATTGATGCAAATGCAAGGTAGAACTTGTTAATAAATTGCTTTTAATGATCACTAACTAGTTCTAATAGATTTTAACAAGTTTATACAGGTTTGGATTTGATTAAATCTACTTTTAGAATCAATTCAACACAATTTAGTCACCAAAATTGGACTAGTCTGCAGAAGGGCGGACTAGTCCGCACTTCGTAGACTAGTGAACTAGGGTTTTCTAGATCGACGTAAATTTGGAGATTAGGGGTCGAATTCTCGTAAGGAAAAGAGAATAGAAGGTATACCAGGTGTTTAGAACTCCAATGAATCAAGAAACTTGGAGGTAACACTTGGATCTTGATGATCTAGGGTTGATGATGAACTTGGAGATGAGTTGGTGATGAAGAATGAAACTTGATGGAGATCTTGGTCCTCTTTTGTTTCCTCCTCTTCTTCTTCTTGTTTGGTATCTCCTTCTCCCTCCTTGGTGGTGGCTCTCCACAAACTAGGGTTTGGGTGGGGTGGAAAAGTGGCAAATAGATGTCAAGCCAAGTGGTGAGGTTGTTTATATAAAGGTGGAGGCTAGGGTTAGATGGATTTCGAGTTTGAGAGGAGTAGAGGCCGGTTTAGAGTCCCACGTGGGCTCTAAAAGAGTTAGGCACGACGTCCCTAGGCCCACTTAACGTGAAACCCAAGGTACAAGTCGTAAAACAAAAGATCAATTTGGAGTCGCGAAATATCGGACAAGTCCGAACAGGACCGGACTAGTCCGAAAGTGTCCAGAGAGAAAATCGGACAAGTGTGGCCTAAAATCGGACAAGTCCGACTTTAGTCAGAGAGGAAAAAGGACAAGTCCACTAGAACATCGAACTAGTCTGGAAAAGTCCAGGGACTTAGACAATTTTCAAGTATTCTTGGAATATCGGACTAGTCCGCACAAAATCGGACAAGTCCAAAAGTGTCCAAAGGCAAAATTGGACTAGTCCGCAGCAAAAACAGACAAGTCCGTTTTTAGTCAGAGAGAAATCGGACTAGTCCTCACCAAAATCGAACTAGTCCGCACTTTTCAGCATTTTAAGTGCGGTTTTGTTCCAAAGCAATTTTAAATGTTCCAAATCAATTTTAAACTCGTTCGTCTTTATGTGGGTTAATGTTAAACATGTATATGAATGTATGTAGGGCATGATGCATGAAAATGAGGGTGTTACAAACCTACCCCCCTTAAAATGAATCTCGCCCTCGATATTCGACGCGGAAGAGAAGAGATAAGGAGATTCCTTCTTGAGATCATCTTCCAATTCCCACGTCACTTCTTTTTCTATGTGGTGCTTCCATTGAACTTTACACCATCTAATAACCTTTTTCCTTGTGACTCTCTTCTTGGTTTCCAAGATTTTGATCGGTTGTTCGGCATAAGTCAAATCTGCCTCTAATTCCAATTCTTCCATTGACACTTGTTCTTCTGGTACTCTCAAGCACTTCTTGAGCTGGGAGACATGAAAGACATCATGTACATCTGAAAGATGAGTTGGCATCTCCAACTTATACGCTACTTCTCCTCTTTTGTCCACAATCTTGAATGGTCCAATGTAGCGAGGTGCTAGCTTGCCTCTTATGTTAAACCTCTTATGACCTCTCATCGGTGACACCATGAGGTAAACAAAATCTACCACTTCAAAAGGCTAATTTCTCCCCCTATTGTCTGCATAGCCTTTTTGTCTTGATTGGGCAGCCCTCAAGTTTTCACGAATTATTTGGACTTGCTTTTCGGCTTCTTGCAACACATCCGGACCAATATTTGAGTTTCTCCTGCCTCATTCCAGAATAAAGGTGTCCTACACTTCCTTCCATATAGTGCTTCATATGGTGACATTTTCGAGCTTGCTTGGTAACTATTGTTGTATGAAAATTTTGCATATGGCAAGCTCTTGTCCCAACTTTTCCCATGCTTCAAAGCACAAGCTCTTAACATGTCCTCTAAAATCTGATTGGTCCTCTCGGTTTGTCCATCACCTTGAGGGTGATATGCTGAACTAAAATTCAACCTTGTTCCCAGTGCTTCATGCAATTTTTGCCAAAACCTAGAGGTAAATTGAGAACCTCTATCCGACACTATCCTCTTTGGAACTCCATGCAAACATACTATTCTTCCCATATACAGTTCCACCAATCTCTCTCCATTATAGGTGGTCTTGACAGGAAAAAAGTGGGCTGACTTAGTTAACCGATCCACAATTACCCAAATTGAGTCGTAACCGGACTGAGTACGTGGTAAACCAACTATGAAATCCATATCGATCTCTTCCCACTTCCATTCCGGAATCTTTAATGGTTGTAATAGTCCAGCTACCCTTTGATGTTCTGCCTTGACTCGTTGACACACATCACACAATGCTACATATTCAGCTATGTCCTTTTTCATGCTAGCCCACCAATAACACGTCTTCTTGTCTTTGTACATCTTTGTACAACCAGGATGAATTGAGTATGGTGAGTCATGTGCCTCTTTTAATATCGTCTCCCGACTATTCTTCACATTAGGCACAACAATCCTCTTACCAAGCCATAGGGTACCATGTTCATCCTCATCGAATCTGAATTCTCTTCCCTCTTGGGTCCTTTCCTTGATTTCCTGAATTTCCTCATCCTTGGTTTGTGCCTCTCGAATTTCTTGCTCTAAGGTTGGATTTAACTCCATTATTCCCATCTCATTCACAAATCCGAGGTTCAACCGTTCGAACTCCTTACATAACTCGGATGGCAACTCTCGAACTGTGAGTTGATGACTTACTCCTTTGCTACTCAAAGCATCAGCCACTACATTGGCTTTTCCCGGATGATAGTTGATCCCCAAATCATATCTTTGATGAGCTCCAACCATCTTCGTTGCCTCAAATTCAGATCCATTTGTGTGAAAATATACTTAGGACTCTTATGATCCGTATAGATTTCACACCTATGTCCAATGATATAGTGTCTCCAAATCTTCAACGCATGTACCACAGCTGCAAGTTCCAAATCATGCGTTGGGTAATTCTGCTCATGTTTCTTCAATTGTCTCGATGCATAGGCTACCGCTTGACCTTCTTGCATAAGCACACATCCAAGTCCCTGTCTCGATGCGTTGCAATAAATATCAAAACTCTTGCGTACATCCGGCAATACCAAAACTAGGGTTGTTGTCAACCTTTTCTTTAACTCCTCAAAACTGTTTTGACAAGCTTCAGTCCATTGGAACGCCTTTCCCTTCGTTAGAAATTCCTTCATTGGCTTGGCTATCTTGGAAAAGTCCTCGATGAATCGACGGTAATATCTAGCCATTCCAAGAAAACTCCTTATTTCCTTTATATTTTGCGGTGGTTCCCACTTCAACACGTCTCTCACTTTTCCGGGGTCAACCGATACTCCTCCTCCTCCTGAGATGATATGACCCAAAAACAACACCTCTCTCAACCAAAACTAACACTTGTTGAACTTGGCATACAATTGATGCTCCCTTAATTTCTGCAACGTAAGCCTCAAGTGTTCCTCATGCTCCTTCTCATCCTTCGAGTAAATCATAATGTCATCAATAAACACCACAACGAATCTATCCAAGTACTCCATGAAGACCTTATTCATGAGGTACATAAAGTACGCAGGTGCATTGGTCAAACCAAAGGACATCACGGTGTACTCATAAGATCCATACCGCGTCCTAAAAGCTGTCTTGGGTATGTCTGATGGTCTAATCTTCATTTGAATGTATCCCGACCTCATATCAATCTTAGAGAAGACATAAGCACCCTTCATCTGATCAAACAAGTATTCTATGCATGGCAAGGTGTACTTGTTCTTGATTGTTACCTCATTGAGAGCTTGGTAATCCATACACATCCTTTGCGATCCATCCTTCTTGTCCACAAATAGAACGGGCGCTCCGCAAGGTGAAGAGCTGGGTCGAATGAAACCCTTCTCTAGTTGCTCTTGAATTTGCTTCTTGAGCTTCGCTAACTCCATAGGAGGCATCCTATACGGCCTTTTAGCTATAGGTGTAGTTCTAGGTATTAAATCAATAACAAACTCAATGTCTCGATCAGGTGGCATACCTAGCAACTCGTCCGAAAAAACATCCAAAAATCCACACACCACCGGAGTTTCCCCAATTGCAGTATCATCCATGTGATTCAGCTCCAATTGCTACGGTGCATGTTGAGTTGCTTCAAATTCTACAGTGATCCCTTCTTCATTAGTCAACTTCACCATCTTTGTGGCACACTCGAAAACTCCATTATGATTCCTCAACCAGTCCATACCAAGTATAATGCCCAATCCTTGAGAATCCAAAACAATGAGGTTGGCACAGAAGTCTACCCCCCTTATTCCAAGGCTTACCTTTGGACATACTATATTTGTCCTCATCTCTCCTCCAGGAGACTTAACCAACAGAGTAAACTTCACATGAGAGATAGGCAAACTATACTTGGCAACATACTTCAATGCAATGAATGAATGCAATGCTCCAGAATCAAATAACATAGTCGCGGGGTTGGAGTTCACGAGAAACATACCAATGACCACGTCATCCGCTTGTTGAGCATCCTATGTAGAGACATGGTTCACGTTGCCACGAGCAAAATTCTGTTGTCCACGATTGCCTTGTGGTTGTCCTCCATTGGGTCTTGGGTTTTGCCTCGGCGCATTGCTTCCTTGACCAAGGCCTGACTTAGGACATTGATGCGCAAAGTGTCATGCTTCTCCACAAGTATAGCACTTCTTAACTCCACCAGAATTATTGGGGAGAGCTTGGTTCTGAACATTTGCACCAGGAAAATTAGCACGAGGTGCATAAGGCATTGGAGGCCTAGGTGCTTGCATAACAGGGTGTTGCTGCACAAACTGAGTTGGGCGCGGTGCATAACCAGGGCGCTGTACAGGAACATAAGGGCTGTAATATGGCGCATTAGGAGGCGCAAAGCGAGGGCGCACATTACTTCCTTGTTGTTGTCCTTGATATGGCACCTTCCTCTTGTTGTCTTGCTCCATCTCACGGATCTTGTTCTCAACCATGATTGCTTTGTCCACAAGCTTCTGAAAGTTGGCATAATCACAGTTGAGCAATTGCACTCGAATCTCATTGTTCAAGCCTCTCATGAACAAGTATTGCTTCTGGCTGTCCCGACTAACATCCTCGGGCGCATATCTTGAGAGTTGAGTGAATTTGTTGAGATATTCACCCACAGTCGATCTTCCTTGCCTCAAATCCTCAAATTCTTGCCTTTTCAAGATCATAACTCCCTCGGGCACATAATGAGAACGGAAGCTCTCTTTGAATTCGGCCCAAGTAATTCTCTCCTGATTCTCATGAGCATTGCAATATGAATCCTACCAATCCGCAGCTGCTCCAACTAGTTGATGAGAAGCAAAAATTACTTTCTCCCGGTCAATGCATTGGACAATAGCTAACTTCTTCTCCACAGACTTGAGCCAATCATCCGCATCCATAGGGTCAGCGGCTTGAGCAAAGGTCGGTGGCCTAGTCCTCATAAACTCTCCCAACCGGTTATGAGGAGGTGGGGGTGGCGGTGGAGGCATGTGGGGCTGATGGTTGATGTTGCCAGCGTGCATCTATCCCATAGTTTGTATCATGGTCTGCATGAGCTGGTTTTGCATAGCCAAAAGTTGCTCGATATTGATAGCTCCATGAGCAGGTCCTTGTCCATTGTTGTTCTGAGGTCCTCCATGGTTCTCCTCCTCATCATTGCCATCCCTCTGGTTGCGAGTCCTCACCATCTGAAGAAAAGCAACAGGTAAGAATTAGAAAACGTCCCCAACTATATGCATCAAGGGATATGAAACTAAAAAACTAGCTAGCGTAGGTCGACATGGCAATGCTAAAGCATCCCAAATCCTCTATTAAGCACACAAGCAAACAATATATACAGCAAGCAACACACCAAGCAAGAACACATTGATTCCTAAGTGCTCCTATGTGCTCTAAAGTGTCCATTCTATCTAGGCTTCGTCCTACAGTCAACCTGTGGCTTTGATACCAATCTGTGACACCCGGTTCCGAAAATGAACCAAGTGAACACATATGTGTGCCCAGGACGTTCAACACACATAGACGAGTGCATCACAAACGATATACAGATAATTACCACAGCACAAGATTAATTAACCAAATTTTATTACACAAACCATATATCCTCGAATACAAACTCTAAAGAATATTAATGACAAGTTCAACTAATGCAGTGGAAATAAACTAAATAAAGAAACTAAATAGCTAGGCAGCATAAGCGATAGGGCATAGCGCAGCTCCAAAACACCACAGGCAAGCTGACGGTAGACATGGCCTAGAACTCCGCATTATCGCCATTAAACTCCCAATCCTGACCTGCAACTGTTGGGGGGGGGGGGGGATTGCAAGAGTGAGTACATGTCGTACTCAGCAAGTGTGGAAAGTATGACATGTGGTTGATTCAAATGACGAATATAATAATGTCTAAGTGCTGAAAAGTACATTAAAACATTTGAAAAAAAAGCAATATGGTATATGTATGTGAAATAAACCCATCATAAGCCATGTAGCTATCATAATACCAGTCCATATTCCATATCCATCATAATATATCAATATCCACATTCAATACCAGAATTTAATTCATAACCATCTATAACCATAATACCAACCATAACCATAATACCATCCCAAAAACCATACCAATACCAAGATTTCTCTAATCATGTGAGGGTCCAGGTTGCTCATAACCAGGAGCACGACTATCATGATAGTTTTAGATACATTCTGCCGAGGTTGTACCACTTTACCCACGTGTTTGTGATCTCATCACCTTTCGATGACTATAGAATCTCAATTATGCCGTCTCACACTTCCTTAGGTGTGTGGCCAAGAGATCACAAAATAGCTTTCACAAAGGGATTACTAGCCTATTTAGACCCCACTGAGGTTTCATCGGTGGCGATGTCTCCAACTGAGCACATCTTCAACCAAGGGTCCCCTCTTGAGCCATTCGGATCCCAGGGTAGTCCCACCAATCATCAACAAACCCAATCCGACCACCCCTTCTCCGATCATCCTTAATGGTCCAAATAGCACTGGCAAAGCCCCAATTAATCGGCTACGTCGTACCCATACTTGGCCTCGTGGTGGCACTGTAGATCCTGGATGGTCGCTCCACGAACCGGTCCTTAGATCTAAAGCAAGCAAAACCACCATAACATCCAACCCATCCTTATATCAGGCTTGCTTAGATCACACATTACCATATCATATTAAACAGTTCATGTTAACCATAATCTCATTCATGCATAATTAAATTGAGTGGTATAGTTGTTTTCCCATCCGAGTTGACTAAGCGAAGCAAAAGGTAAAAAGTCCTTCCCGACTCTATACCATATATTCCAGGTGACAAGGGTGGTTAAACAAAACTAGTAAACTTCCTACCATAGGATTCCCATCAAATTGACACAAGCATGCAGTTTGTAAACAAAACATTTATTTCAAAACAGGATCAATATGCTTCAAGGACACTTGCCTTGCTCTTGCTGTTGTTTAGGGTCAAAGCCTTCAAACTCTTGGTGTTGTAGATCCTCCGCGGAACTCTCTAGCGCAAATCCGTCTAATCCACACAATGAACATACAAGACAAGAAAGACAATCAAAGAGTGCACAAATATTACTCAATATGACATGACATGCATGATTGATGCAAATGCAAGGTAGAACTTGTTAATAAATTGCTTTTAATGATCACTAACTAGTTCTAATAGATTTTAACAAATTTATACAGGTTTGGATTTGATTAAATCTACTTTTAGAATCAATTCAACATAATTTAGTCAGCAAAATCGGACTAGTCTGCAGAAGGCCGGACTAGTCCGCACTTCGCAGAACTAGCAAACTAGGGTTTTCTAGATCGACGTAAATTTGGAGATTAGGGGTCGAAGTCTCATAAGGAAAAGAGAATAGAAGGTATACCAGGTGTTTAGAACTCCAATGAATCAAGAAACTTGGAGGTAACACTTAGATCTTGATGATCTAGGGTTGATGATGAACTTAGATATGAGTTGGTGATGAAGAACGAAACTTGATGGAGATCTTGATCCTCTTTTGTTTCCTCCTCTTCTTCTTCTTGTTTGGGATCTCCTTCTCCCTCCTTGGTGGTGGCTCTCCACAAACTAGGGTGGGTGGGGTGGAAAAGTGGCAAATAGATGTCAGGCCAAGTGGTGAGGTTGTTTATATAGAGGTGGAGGCTAGGGCTAGATGGATTTCAAGTTTGAGAGGAGTAGAGGCCGGTTTAGAGTCCCACGTGGGCTCTAAAAGAGTTAGGCACGACGTCCCTAGGCCCACTTAACGTGAAACCCAAGAAACAAGTCGTAAAACAAAAGATCAATTTGGAGTCGCAAAATATCGGACAAGTGCGAACAGGACCGAACTAGTCCGAAAGTGTCCAGAGAGAAAATCGGACAAGTCTGGCCTAAAATCGGACAAGTCCGACTTTAGTCAGAGAGGAAAACGGACAAGTCCACTGGAACACCGAACTAGTCCAGAAAAGTCTAGGGACTTAGCAAATTTTCAAGGATTCTTGGAATATCGGACTAGTCCGCACAAAATCGGACAAGTCCGGAAGTGTCCAGAGGCAAAATCGGACTAGTCCACAGCAAAAATGGACAAGTCCGTTTTTAGTCAGAGAGAAATCGGACTACTCCTCACCAAAATCGGACTAGTCCGCACTTTTCAGCATTTAAGTGTGATCCAAATCAATTTTAAATGTTCCAAATCAATTTTAAACTCGTTCCTCTTTATGTGGGTTAATGTTAAACATGTATATGAATCTATGTAGGGCATGATGCATGAAAATGAGGGTGTTACAGCTATTGAGCCGGAAATCTCCCAAGCTTCGGCCCTTGTACCCGAGACAGTTGAAGATCTGGCAGCTGAGCCGAAAGTGGTAGAGGGTCCGACTGCCGAGCTGGAGGTAGTTGGAGGTACGGCGGCTGTGCCGGAGGTGGTCGCCGTGCCAGAGCCCGAGCCAGTGGTGGTCGAGGATCCAGTTGAAGCTTCGGTTGTTGCTCCAGAGGTGGTGATCCCGGAGGTACCTGAGTTGGAGTCAGAGCAGCCCGAAGAAGTGGGAGCAGGTCCTCCAACTTCGGAGCCATCAACTGAAGACTCTGAAGCGGCGCCTTCAAGTGCTCTGAAGGTGGACATTCCCGAGTGGGCTCTTCTACTGTCGCTGAAGGGTTCTAGGAGAGCGGCCCTAGCGCAGCAGGAGTACAGGGGTCCACTATTGTAGAGTGGGACCCAATTTTTGTGATGGAAAACCCTTTTGAGCCTGCAGAAATGGTCCCAGCAAGCCCAGAACCGATCCCTCTGGTGTTGTCCATAGACAACGCCTGCTCAAGCCTCCGGCAGGTCCAGCTTGCCTTCGATCATGAGAGCAAATCCTTGGAGGAGGAGGGCAACCCCTTGAGGCGTTGGTGCAACAGACTCCATTTTGATACCAGGCTTGCTCAGACGAGGCTGGCTGATCAGAAGGAATGGATCAAGGGGGAGAAGGCCCAGTTAGAATACTGGGATAAGTTGATGGAAGAGAAGGAGGCCGCCATTCGGGCGCTCAATGCTAACTCTAGGGGAATCCTGGAGCAAGCCAAGGAGAGACGTGATGCTGCTGACGAGCGTTACGAAAAACTCACTGAATTGAATGAAACTCTCCTAAAGCGTCGAGTGGTCCTAGAGGCGAGGGAGGAAAAACTCTGGGGCAGAAGGAGGATGTGGTGAGGAGAGAAGCGGAGGTCACCCAGAAGTTGACTCTGGGTGAAAAAAATTTGGCAGATCGCAGCAAAAAGCTAGATCTATGGAAGGAGCAAGAGAGGAAGAAGAACTGGAAGGTGGGACAAGAGCTCTCGAAAAGAGAGTCTGACGTTGCCACTAGGGAGGAGAGAGTCAAAGGCAAGGAAAAGGACCTAGCTAAAAGGCGGAACCGCATCCACCTCCGGGAGACGGAGCTGGCCAACCGGGAGAAGCAAGTTGCTGAGAACATGCAGCAGCATGCTAAGTTGGTCGAGCGCCTTGCCCGTGAAAGTTCGGAGCTAACGGCCGCCCGAAGGTCACTAGAAGAGCTGCGGAGCTCGAAGGTGACTGAGTCCTTCATGGTATGGGACTTCCTGGGGCGTGCGGACAGGGCCCTTATGCCTCTTGGTTTCAGTCCAGTGCGCCCAGAGGACCCAGCGTCGGAGTTGGACCAGACGCTAGCGGCACTTGGCTCTGCTGGCAGCAAACTCGACGTGATGGGTGATGTCATCGCCGATCAGCTGGAGACAGAGGGTAAATCCTTGGCAAAGAGTGTCACTGAGTATGTCTTGGAATGTTAGAAAAGCCGAGACCCCCAATTCTCCCTTGATCCAGTCTTTGAAGGAATCATCACGGAGGAAGAGGATGCCGCCAGGGCTAGTGTCCAAGAAGTTGCTGAGAAGGTTACTTCATTCTTCCATAGGACCTAGATCCTCCAGTAGCTAGGACTTTTCTCCTTTTGTCCCTTGTAATCCCAATTTTGTAATCCAGTACTTTTGATTAATGAAATTCTCCTTTTTTCCTTGAATTTCACTTTGTCTTCAATATACTGTGCCATATCTTATTGGCCCCCTGGTACATGTGTACAATTGAAATGTGTACATGTACCAAAGGTTGTGGCAGTATGCTGACGACTTGAATGCTTTGCACTTGTAGATTTTAGGTCTGAAGTCTTCCATTCTGAGGTGTCGAAGACAGGCCCCATGGGATGGTCGGAACATGGTAGCTCTAACGTCATCCACTATCAACATTTTAAACGTTGACGGCAGACCCATCTTGGAGGATGTCGGAGCTTAGCAGCTCCGATGTCGTCCACTATTGCTGTGGATTTTTGCTTTTCCTGCACATTAAAGGCAAGAGGGAAATTAAAATTTGTCCTCTTGTCTATAAATCTGTTGTGACTTATTGTTCTTATTTGGACTTTAGATCCAAAGAAACTCAACATGATAACAAGCGTTTTGATATAATCTTTCTAGATATGCATGCCTTTTTAGTACTCACCTTACTGAGGCCTGCCGGGGTGTAGGCAGAGCGGTGTACTTAGGGTGTAGGACCAGGCTAAGTCGATAGCACACTCCGGACCTATGTTGGCTTGGTGTTCAAGTAAGTAGACTATGTAGCAATGTTAAGATCCAAAAAGACTATCAACAAGGCTTGTAAAAATACATGGAACAAAGCTTAAAAACATTTGCACAACTTCATTATAGGCAAGTGGGGTAAAAATAATTTGATATATTGAGCCTTGTACAAAAAGTAGATGCACGTGGAGTGTGTTTTCACACAACAATGCTTTTCATCATAGGTCTGAATTACGGGGGAGACAAGGACACACTTAGAGTGTTGGACCATGCTAAATGTGCTATACATCTTGTACTAGCCCAGAGCAAGTAGTTACACTTTTAGTGTTGTGACTGTTTCAAGTGTTACTTGAACTTCCCGAACCCTCCCGAGGGGGTCCAGATGTCCTCCCGGAGGACTTGCTCGTCTCTGTATAATGACTCTACAACATGCATTGTGTGTAATTACAGACTCACCTCCGTGATTCTAAGCATAAAACTTAAAAAGGTGCTCGATGTTCCAAGGATTTGGGAGCGGGTCCCATCCTCTATTGCCAAGCGAACGCATCTTGGTTGGGATACTTTACTGAATCGGAAGGGACCCTCCCAGCTGTCAGAAAGTTTGTTCATCCCTTCACGGCTTAGTATCTTTCGTCAACTGGATTGAAGAGCTTGAAAAAGGTAGATACTAAGCCGTGAAGGGATGAACAAACTTTCTGAAAGCTGGGAGGGTCCCTTCCGAGTCATTAAAGTATCCCAACCAGGATGCGTTCGCTTGGCAACAGGGGATGGGACCACGCTCCAAAATCCTTGGAACATCGAGCACCTCCGTAAGTTTTATGCTTAGAATCACGGAGGTGAGTCTGTAATTACACACAATGCATGTTGTAGAGTCATTACACAGAGATGAGCAAGTCTCCCGGAGAACATATGGACCCCTCTGGGAGGGTCCGAGAAGTTCAAGTAACACTTGAAACAGTCACAACACTAAAACTGTAACTACTTGCTCTGGGCTAGCATGGTCCAACACTCTAAGTGTGTGCTTGTCTCCCCTGTAATTCAGACCTATAATGAAAAGCATTGTTGTGTGAAAACAGACTCCACGTGCATCTACTTTTTGTACAAGGCTCAATATATCAAATTATTTTTACCCCACCCGCCTATAATGAAGTTGTGCAAATCTTTTTAAGCTTTGTTCCAAGTATTTTACAAGCCTTGTTGATAGTCTTTTTGGATCTTAACATTGCTACATAGTCTACTTGCTTGAACGCCAAGCCAACATAGGTTCGGAATGTGCTATCGACTTAGCCTGGTCCTGCACCCTAAGTACGCCGCTCTCCCTACACCCTGGAAGGCCTCAGTAACGTGAGTACTAAAAAGGCATGCAGATCTAGAAAGATTATATCAAAACGCTTGTCATCATATTGAGTTTCTTCGGATCTAAAGTCCAAATAAGAACAATAAGTCACAACCAATTTATAGACAAGAGGATGAATTTTACTTTCCCTCTTGCCTTTAATGTGCAGGAAAAGCAAAAAATTCACAGCAATAGTGGACGATGCCGGAGCTGCTAAGCTCCGACATCCTCCAAGATGGGTCTGCCGTCAACGTTTAAAATGTTGACAGTGGATGACGTCGGAGCTACCAAGTTCCGACCATCCCAGGGGGCCTGTCTTCGACGCCTCAGAATGGAAGACTTCAGACCTAAAATCTACAAGTGTGAAGCATTCAAGTCGTCAACATACTGCCACAACCTTTGGTACATGTACACATTTCAATTATACACATGTACCAGGGGGCCAACAAGATACGACACAGTATATTGAAGACAAAGTGAAATTCAATGCAAAAAGGAGGATTTCATTAATCAAAAGTACTGGATTACAAAATTGGGATTACAAGGGACAAAAGGAGAAAAGTCCTAGCTACTGGAGGATCTAGGTCCTGTGGAAAAATGAAGTAAGCTTCTCAGCAGCTTCTTGGACACTAGCCCTGGCGGCATCCTCTTCCTCCGCGATGATTCCTTCAAAGACCGGATCAAGGGAGAATTGGGGGTCTCGGATTTTGTAACATGCCAAGACATACTCAGCAACATTCTTGGCCAAGGATTTACCCTCCGTCTCCAACTGATCGGCGATGATGTCACCCATCGCATCTAGTTTGCTGCCAGTAGAGCCAAGTGCCGCTAGCGTCTGGTCCAGCTCCTGCGATGGGTCCTCTCGGCATACTGGACTGAAACCAAGAGGCACAAGGGCCCTGTCCACACGCCCCAGGAAGTACCATACCATTAAGGACTCAGTCGCCTTCGAGCTCCACAACTCTTCCAGTGACCTCCGGACGGTCGTTAGCTTCGAACTTTCACGGGCAAGGCGCTCGGCCAACTTAGCATGTTGTTGCATGTTCTCAGCAACTTACTTCTCCCAGTAGGCTAGCTCCGTCACCCGGAGGTGGATGCAGTTCTGCCTTTCAGTTAGAAATTTCAAACGTTAGAACTGAAAAACAACTAGCAGACATATTCACAAAGCCACTAGATGAAAAGAGATTTTGTGAGCTCAGGAATGAATTAAATATACTTGAATGTTGAAGTGTGGCTTGAAACATTGCATACCTGATTGATTCTTCAAAGTTTACTCATTTTGTGAAAAATTATCATTTATCTCGATTTCCTCTTGAAAACTATTTAAAAATGAGTGAATCTTAGTGAATTATGGCCATTGTATGATTCTTGATTGCTTACTAGTCATGTTCATCAAGAATATCTGTAATATAATGTCCTTTAGATCACTATTAGATCAAACTTCTGAAAATCACTTTGTTTCCATTCAATTTTGTCTTGCAGACACAGACTAGTTTGTTGTCTGTACCAGACTAGTCCCTTGCTGCAGACTAGTCCAGCTCAAATCCGACATACCTGACTAGTCTGGCCCCTGTGCGGACTAGTCTATATTTATCGGGCTTAAACCCTAGCCAGCTGCTAGGACACCTTCTTCTTCCTCTCACAATCGTCTTGGCACTTTCTCTTCTCTAACCCTGTCTCCCAAGGCGATTTTCACTTTTGACCACTAAAATCGAAGGTTCCTCCACGGTAACTCTTTCCCTCAGCGTGAAGCATCCCTCTCTGGACTAATCCGGACTCTGCTCCGTTCCTCCAACCTCAAATCTTCGATTTTTCGGTAAAAATCTAACTCGACTCTAATTCTCATCTTTTCTTAAAACTTGCTTATGTTTCTTGATTCCTAGGGCATACATTATATTATTGTATGTATTCCTACTTTATTCCTATCCTTATAGTATCAATATTTGTTAGATTTGCTAGAATAGGAAGCTAAAATTCATACGTTAGACCAAACTAGTCCGGTTTTCGTGCAGACAAGTCCGGTGCTCCGAACAAGTCCGCTCTCTGAAAATAGACAAGTTTGGTCCCCTGATAGTTTGAACCACTAAATTCTTACATATCATTCTTACCGCTCCTTGTATTCTCCGTGTCAAGCATGATGTCGTCCACTTCAGATGACAACATGTTTGACTATGAAGCCGAGCGTGAACGTGCAAGAGTTGAAAGGGCAAAAGAAACAGTAAGCAAGAAGAGTCATGACTTTAATGACCACTCCTGTCCTCTCGATGATGCTCTTTTGAAAAAGAGGAAAGTGATAGTAAAGAAAGCATTGAGCAAGGATGGTGCTGGTGCCAGCTCAATTATACCTCGAAGGAGCGCCAACAAGGGAAAATGACTTGCATGTGGTCCCATTGGTCCGCTTAAGATGAAGTCACCTATGTAGCGCAACAGACAGCCATCAGAAAATGACTTCATGGGGAAAGGAAACGAGTTGGCTGACATGTTTAAAAAGGTTGAAGCTTATGAGCAGCCAAAGCAATCTGTTGACCCAAGATTTTGTAGCCACTTCCATGCTGACTACTATGAGCATGTGTACATTAAGATGAGAAATCTATTGGTTGGTAGTCAATGGGTGTACATGACTTATCTACAATCCAAGAACTGTCAAGCATATCATGAAGTCTTGGAGGCATTGGAAAGGCATGGCTTGAAGGATCTTCTATCCTTCCAATACATTTGGAACAATGAAGTCATCACTCAATTTTACTCTATTCTCCACTTCGCCCGTGATGATGGGGATAAGATGATTTGGATGACAGATATATCCAAGTATAGTGTCACTTATGAGGAATTTTCCAGGATACTTCACCTTGAAGATACCTTGAACAATGATCTCATTATTCATAACTTAAAGCCTTTGGAGAAGGATGAGCTAGAATTTCTCTATGATACAAGAATGCCATACAAGTCTCCTACCACAAAGTACTTGAAGTCATTCTTTGTTTTGCTTAACAGAATTTTGAGGAAGACTATTGCTCCAAAGGATGGAGATGCAGGGACAATTCAAGGAACTCTAAGGACCTTGATGAAAGTGATAAGCAAGAAAAGGACTTTCAATGTCTTTAAATATATCTACAATGACATTGTGAACCTCTCAATAACTCCAAATAGGTCTTGTGGCTATGCATCTTACATCATGTTTATGGTTTAGAAGGTCACCGGCATTGAGTTTGTTAAGGATGTTGAGCATACCGGCCTCAAGCCCAGAAGCGAACAGTCAACACTGTTCCCTCTGCTCCTTGCATCACCTGCAGTGGAATAGAGATCTAAGCATGCTCATGAAGGCACAAGGACTCCCGCTGCTACCTCTGCTCCTCTATCCTCCAAGGAGTCCTCCAGTGGTGTGCTGAAAATGCTCTCACCCATCTTTGCATCCAGCCGCAAAATGGAAATTAAGCAACACAAGGAAAGTCTGGCTAGAAAGAGACATCAAAGGTATATGAAGGCAAACATCAAAGCAATATGTGAGAAGCTAGATATTGATCCAGTGGGATCACCTCAAATCTCAGAGGATTCAGAAGAGAACATTACAGAGATGGCACCCCTCACAGAGCAAGAATTGGCATCCTTTGAACTAGCAGGTGTCTTCGCTCCTCCTCCTCAGCATGCACATGAAGATGAAGATGAAGATAGGACTGAGAGTGAGGGAGCGAGTGGCGATGATTGATTTCCCTCAATTTTCCCCTTTTTGGTGCCTTGGTGCCAAAGGGGGAGAGATTGAGACTGGTAGTATTTACTTGTAAGCCTTAAGGACTAGTGATCATGGACATGTATCTTAAATTTCAAATTATTGTAATCTTATTTGGATGTGCCTATTTTGTCCATTGTGAATGTGTGATGCTTATTTTGATATTACTGTGATGGTTGCTATAATTTCTATACTCTTAATTTTGCACATCACATTAATTGATCACACACACTTTATAGGCACCTCACCATAAAGAGTGCATATATGTGAGAAGTTTTTATTGTTCATTTGTCATTCTCATATATGCCCACTTTATGAAAAATCAATTTTTACTCTTAATTATGAAATCTCAATTGACTGTCATCAATCACCAAAACGGGGGAGATTGAAAGTGCATCTAGGCATTCTCTTGTGGGTTTTAGACAATTGATGACAAACAAAGGAGATCCTAATAAATTCATTGAGATGAATGCAGGTCAACAAATATTAGATGTTATGGTGCAACAAAAGGGTGAAAAATATGAAGTGAGAATGGAAGAAGCCCAGATGATCTATGGAAGCGCAAAGTAGACATAATTGTATAGGATGTTTGTGAGAGACACATCCCAAGAGCTCATGTCTTTGCGTAGAGGGTAAAGGCTAAAATCAATATAAGTAATTCACTAAGCACCAGACAAGTCCGTTCACTAAGCGGACTAGTTCGTTTAACTTTCTGATGTCACAATTCACTGAGCACCAGATAAGTCCATTAAACTCTTTAATGTTTCAATTCACTTTGCACCGGATAAGTCCGGACTGTAACCAGATAAGTCCGTTCAACTTTTTGTTGTTTCACTCGGACAAGTTGAAAAACACAATTCACATTGCACTTGACAAGTCAGTCATGTAGCGGACTAGTCCGATCAACCTTCTATAATCACAATGGACTAGTTCGATGAACTCTCTGTTCTAATATAGACAAGTCTGGTATACCTCACACAAATTAGGGATTTTAGTGTGCTGCACATTCCACGCGAATTTTACACAGCATGCCAGACAAGTTTTGTTACCAGAGCAGACTAGTCCGACCATCGGGATCCCTAACGGTAATATTTTTAGAAACACTATAAATAGGTTATCCACGATCCCACAAACACAAGTACCGTACACAATTGTCAAAACATAAAGCCTAGCGCCCCCACTTGTCCTAAGAGGACAAAAACACATCTCTCCACACATATAAAGGCCTAAAGAGCTAAATACTTTGGGTATTCAGATTTGGGATAGGGAGATCGTTGTCTACGCATTATTGTGCTCTTGGGGTTTGATATCTTATACACTCATGCATTCTTAGTAATCTCTTGAGTGTATTAGATCATCTTTTTTTGCTGTAATTTTGTGGGAACCCTCAGCGTGTGAGGTTGCCCCAGCAACTTGGTGATTACGCCGTGATAGTGGAACTCAAGTTGGCCTTGTGTGGTGACTTGTCGAGGGAAAAGGGTTTGACGAGACCCGGCTCTGTGTGGGCTTCCTTAACAAGGACATAGATCTCTTTAGTGAGATTGAACCTCGGTAAAAATTCCGTGTATCGCGTGTTGCATTCTTTTACTATTGCAAGTTTCATCATCTAGGGCAATAGAATTGTTCAATTAAGTAACTTGTATTCCACGTGAAAATTAAGCAACCTTATCTCTTGTTTAAGTTGTAAGAATAGTAATTACATTGCGCTGCCATTTCATTTGAAATTTCTGCCTAAACACTTAATCCTTTCGTAGTAATTGAATAACCAGACTAGTCCGTACCTCACACTGGACAAGTCTGGTCCCTCGGTACTTAACGTATTTGTTAAGTGTTGCAGGAAAAGTTTTAAAGCCTATTCACCTCCCTCTAGGCCATATTCAAGGTACAACATACCTATAACCACAAAGGAATGACGTGCACTCAACATTGGTCTAGTGTGATCTATTGTTCCTTGGCTAAGGTATAACATACCTTCTAGCCACATAGGAACAACTTGCACCCAATATACATTGGGTGTGATCTTTTCATTCCTTGGTTAAGGCACATCATACCTTTTTGCCACAAAGGAATAACTTACACCCAATAATGGTGTCAATTCCCTAGATCTTGAATGAGTGCTTAGAATAGTTGAGAGCATAACGCTCTCACATATTCGTAGCAGCCCATTGGTACCTCATGGAGGGTTTCCAACAACCAGATCATTGAATGCCTGCATAGTAATACTACTCCTGCAAACTTCCCCTCTATGATAGAGAGGGATGGTTAGCTCCCGATACTTGTACAAATGAATTTTCGGTTTAAGTAAACAAATCTTCATTTGTACCTACATGGATGAACAAAATCAAAGATGCATTGGGTCCAATTTCAAGTGTATCCACAAACAATGTACTATTCATTGATAGGAGTGGAGATTTATGGATAAATCAATTTGCACATTTTCTAAAGCTCCTACTCGTAGCAATGCAAGTAATATAAATACACTATATGGATCCCTTCATCTTGTAAAGTTTCTAACCATCATAGCTTTTTACACAAGAGCAAATGTTATCACTTGGACCATGGCAAACAAGATTCTCAATTTTATCCTCCTGAACTTTTTCTAAGAATTTCAAATTTAGTGATTCCACATAAACATGCAATTCAAATTAACATCAAGGATATCACTTATTCCTAGGAGTTTGAAATCTAGTGACACCATATATGTATGAAGCTCAAATCAAAATCATGGTCATCACTATTCAGTTGCTACATGCCAATTCATCCATTAAATTATACGATAAAGTTTTGTTTTCTAAACCTACGCAAAAATGACTAAGTCTATAAAATAATGCTTACGGGGTTTTAGGTACTTGTTTTAGTTTTTCCAAGTAAGGTGGTATTTCCTTTTGGAGATCTAAAAGATAATACCAACACTTACTCTTGTGAGGATGCATGAGAATTGAATGATGAGAAAGTGGAAACCTTCCTCATAATTTCAAGCAAGGGCATTCAATTCTAAGGCAAACCAAACAATTCAAAATAATAAACTCATACATTACTTTAAGAGCAATTGGTGATGTAGGCCTTTGTGTGAGAACTCACACACTTCAAGTTTGGCGTAGGCTTGATGTTCAACATCAAATGCCAAGTTGAGGTTGGATTTGATGAAGAATTTGGTTGAAGCTTCATCTTGCTCCTCCATTGGGTCATCATCTTGAACATCTCTCTACCTCAAACTCGAAATGAGTTCGAAGGAGAGATGTGTTCTCAAATCCTCCCAATGGTGGCCTGAGCTTGATGTGGCCTCCTCTTTATTGCCAAACCACCTCTTTACAATTTTTGTTCTGGCTGCAATCTCATCAAGAGCAAACAAAACAACTCAAAAACGGGTTACGTTGACCAAAAGCAAATTGAACCCTATTGTAAAATTGTCTTGCCCAACCTTGAAGCAACTTGCAAGTGCAATGAGGGACAAATCAAATATTTTTGGGTTGAAATAGGAAAATAAATTCAAGTGGTCATGCCCAGAGTTCATATCTGAATTAATTTATTCCCTACATCAATGTTTTAGTTTTATGTTGGTTGGAAATTTTACTTTCCAACATGCAAGTGTGGAAATTCAAACATGCTATATGCAAATGCAAGATTTGATGGGAAATTCAAATATGCAATTTGGAAAACAAATATGAGATAACTACCAATTAACCTATTGGCAATGACTCACCAAATTTTTTTGAAGTCCGAGAGTAGGACTTACCTCCGTCCTATTTAGCGTGACGATTTGTTGTCCAATCCCGCAGTTGAAGATGTGGACAACTTCTCCTGCTTGACATGCCAAAATTACTATGGCTGTCATTCGGACATGAGGGCCACATGGTGGCCCTAGCCTCTTCATCGCCTTGATAAAGACTTGTTTATGACTTTTCCTTTTTGAAGATATTCTTTCATGATCATGGTGAGGTGTGTCCTTCTTTAGGGGTGCCACTTCAGCCTTCTTGATGTTCCTTTGAGTTAACCCATACTTTGATCATAGAACAGAGACTTCCTTGGGCATGATGACATGTGGATTCCACAATAAAAAAAGAAACACCTCATCCACAATGTCACTTGCCCTAGGTTGCACGGGCTTGGTCGGAGTGTAGGAATCCCAATAAATGATTGTGGGATATCTTGGATCTTGAATGCTCTTTATGTTTCTTGTCCTTGGCCAGGGGCTTCAGGTGCATGTAGACTCGATTTCTTGCTTGGCCACGAACAAGATACTTCAAGGTAGGCTAGTTGAACTTGAGTCCTTTGGAATTCCATAGCCTCCTTGGTTATAAGGGTGGTGATGACTCCACCCTTGACCTCCTTGTGGGTGATAGCCATTGGAGTTGTTGTTTGAAATATTCTCTTTGTTCTTAGCGAAATAATTCCCAAGTGTCCCATGTTGACATGGATTTTCACAAATCACGTGAATATACTTGACTTGGATCATCCCAAACAACTCTCCATTGGCTTGATCTTCATGATACTTCAATGGGAGGTGTATTTCCACAACTAGCATGTCCACCTTGTTAAATGTTGTGAATGCCAAGCTAAGGGAACTAGAGCATTCTTCAATCCACCCCTTGAGTAGAGACCATCTTCTCATTCGTGATGAATGAGAATAGGATTCCTTCAGCTCCAGCACGAGTGTGGTCATGGATTGGTGAAGCCAACCCATGACACGAGTGTCGGATGAAGGGCCAATTACCCACCCCATAATGGAGGAAAACCAAGAAGAACTCTTGGATCCTCCCCCAAGCTTGGGGATGGATGACTTTGGCTCCTACTGGAAGTTGAAATTCTTTCACGAAAGTCAATGGTGTTGCCGAGCGGACATTTGTTGATGTACGCCTTGAATCATCTTGCTTATGAGCACTTGCGCCCTCGTTGGCCATCCCACAAAATGGGTTAGCCAACAATACCCTGTTTTGACACAAAAGGAGATAACAAGCTATTAGTACCTATAACTTAATCACAAGTGATAGTTATCCTTCACTTCCTTTGCCTTTTCCGGCAATGGCGCCTGAAATGCTTGTTGACAGTTCGTGACACCAAAGATCATCTCTCGAAAGAGATGAGGTCCGTAAGCGCACGGAAGATACCGTTGTAGCATTTCACCCAAGAGTATTCCCAAGGGTATCGTATTTATCCCAAAGGAAGGCAATGGAGTAAAGTAAACAATATCCTTATGATCAAACTAGGGGATACTAATCACTTATCATGACAGTGGTAAGTTGATAAAATGTGTAGTGTGACACACACCTAAGCAATCTACTCTAAGGGTAAGGTTGTCCTAGCGTGGGTTAGACTACGAGACAGAGTTACTCCTACTGTGCTCTAATTACTCATATACATAGACTAATAAAGTGCATATTAATATGCTAACAGTGAATACTAGGGCTTAGTGATCCAACATATCGGGCATGGGCTTACCTTTGTCTGCCAGGTGACTCCCGCCAAGAGCCTACATCGTAGTCAAACATGGAGGATTACGACGGATGGATAGGGATGTCCCCACCTACCGCCTACCTCTACAAACTGTGGACTACGGTGCATCCAATGCTACTTAACTATATAAACACCATGCTTACATGTTAAGTAAATACCTTAAGAGTTTGGATACAAATATCATTATAAGGCAATGACTAACCTAAATATTGTTGAACCAATGTTGGGACCAGAGACTTACAGATTTATGCTATAATAGTCATATTAATACCTAATTAGACTATAGTGTTGGTGTATGATGTTTATGATAACAAGATATGAACACTATGACTAGATCATAATAACATCTACACCTAGCATATACATGGACTCCACAATCAAGCAAGAAACGCTTTGCCCAAGTATATGAATAGATAAAGACTAATAATAATAATATTATAAAGCATAAAGTCACACTTAAAGAAATATACATGAGCCATAACTTTCAAAATTTGGACTTGGTACTAGAGGCTCCTCTCTACAGCCTAACCTCCACTAAGGACCAAGGAGAACTAGTGTATACAAGAGAGAAAGCTCAAGTGGTGTGTGTGTGTTAAAGTGAGGGGTAGGGTGTCCTATTTATAGTTGGAGAAGGGTTGGTTCCCGCCATCAAAAGTGCACGAATAACTCTTCATCATTATCAGGGCACCACAAGGAGTCGACACGTGGAAGTTGATCGAGTTTGGCGCCAGGAAGGGTTCGACGGAATCGGTCTTCACTCTGTTTCATGTGTGCTTTCTCCATGTCACTTCCAGGTGGGCCCTATTGACTGATACGGGTGATACACCGTTGGATCTCCTCGAATACATCTGTTTGTGGTCCATTTGATCCATGTGATGCCACGTGTCCATTTTTGATTGGCTGGGATGATACTTTTTATGATTGTCGCCCCTCTTTCACATCATTTACTGTATAAAAAGTCTGCATGCACTATTTTTCCAAGGACAAGTGGAAATAGGTTAGATAGAAACGTGATGTGTGCAAGAAATGATCTTCCCTTCACATAATTGAGTTATATTGACAGGTGAAATTGGTATATAACAGCCGTTAACAATGGGCTCCTCCGGCTCATGACTTGGGGGCGCAGGCCTCTTTTCTTTGTAGCACATGTCGGCGAGTATCCTTCCAAGAAAGCGCTTGAGGAGGATGCAATACTTGAGGGCATGCTGGATTAGGACCGCGCGATGGGTGCATGGCTTTTCTAGTATCTTTTTGAAGTAGTCGATTGGCGGCTTGGTCTGTCTCTTGTCCTCGTGGTGGTCGGCGGTGGTGACCAGCCCCTGATCGTCCATCTGAGGGCAACGTCTGATGTAGCCGGTCTTGCACTCATCATGACATGGTGTCGAGTCCTTCTTTCCTTCGGGGTTCTTAGGCTTCGATTTTGGTGCATCGAAGATAGCCCTGATTGCCTCTTCACCGGAGGCATGGTTAGTTGCCATTTCGAGCAGTTCCCTCATGCTTCTTTGCTTGGCACAACCGAGCTTGTGAGGGACTCCCACGTGATCCCGAAGAGGAACACTCCAATGACGTCGGCGTCGGACCTCATTGCACTTCTTGGTGAAATGTCGTATGTATTTGCGGAGGGTTACTCCCGACCTCTACTTGCATCCTTTTGGGTCCCATGAATTACTTGGGCGCACGCATGTGCCCTAAAAGTTACAAGTGAAGGCGGATTTGAGCTCGGTCCAACTGTGGATGGTGTCGGCAAGCTGATACTCGAGCCACACCGGAGCCGAGTCAGCTAGATATATGGGGAGGTACTGGATGATGAAGAGGTCGCGTCTGGCGCTGCTGGCCCAGCACGCCAGACGGTAGTATTGCAACCACACGTTGGGGTACATTTCGCCTTTGTACTTGGCGATGTTGTTAGGTGGTGGAAACGCCCCGCCGCACACTCGCCTGTTGAAGGCTTTTGGCTCCAAAGCATCAAGGCTCGGGACTTGACCTTCATTGCTGTTGTGGTAGTGTTTCGGATGAGGCCTGCGGTGTAGGAACCCTGATCAGAGTGTGGGGATGAAGTCTTGAGTACAACAGCACGCTCCAATGATTCTGCCAGAGTTGGAGTCACCAGATCGCCCGTAGGTTGAGACTCGCGTCGGGCCGATGATCTCATTCCTCTGACCTCATTTACCTCGAGTGGGCGTGAGGCCTTGATGGTCCGGCTTCGCGTCTGATGCGTCCCTGGCTCCCACCCCGATCTGATGTCTCCTGCTGTCGAGCGAGGGAGCTTTTCGCGTGTTGAGTGGCCGCTCGGTCCAATAGAGACTGTAGGTTCCGGTAGGCTTGCCGGGATTTGAGCTCAGTGGGTTCCGTCACGCCATGCAGTATGGGGGCTACCCCTGCTACATTGTGGCCCGCCCGCTCAAAGCGCGGGGGTTCGTTCGCGCTGGCAGGGACACTGTCACGAACGTGAAATGCCTGGGAGCGCGCCGTGTCTGGATCCTGGCCGGGATGCAACGCAAACCGGTATGTGGTTCTTTCCATGTCTGGCCATGAGGGTCCGGCATGGGTCATGGTACCTCATGTCGCTGGCAGATCAGCTTGTTTCGCAATGGCTGCTGGCGCTTTTCCGAGCCGGAGGCTCGGCCTCCAGCTGCGCCGGCGTGAACTCCGGCGAAGTGTTGGTGGGTGTTCCATCGCGGATGCCTTCACCCTTTTCGGTGACATAGCATCCGCGAGGGCGATTACTTACCTTGGTGGCGTTGTCGGGGTCGGAGTCGCCGCCGGAGGTTTCCTTTGGGATTTTTGTGGTCAATCACCCTGACGATGGAAACTGCCAAAGTGTTGTTTGCGTGTGCATCGCAGACTCTCTGGAGAATGTCGGCTTCGTCGGCGATGAAATCCAAGTTTCCAAGATAGAAAGTCTGGTCTGGGGCGTGTAAAATCTCGCTACTCTGTATGTTCACATCCTGGGGCGCAGAAAAGTCAAATCACAAGGTTCATGTGTATTCAAATATTTTGAACACTTTATGGGATGCAAGCTGCAATTTAAATTTTCAACTTTGGAGCAGTCAATTAGCGAACATGATTTCACAGTTAGGTTCGTCATATTCAAATTTGGCAAACAAAAACTTATAATTTTAGGAATTCATTCGTTATGATTAAATAAATTAACAGATAAAAGGCGAGGTTCAAATTCAAAATTTAAAGTCAAATTCGAACTTACTCATTTGAAAGTTTGAAATCATCAATCTCTTCCTCCTATTTGGAATAGCTTCTTAGCCAAGTTCTATGCAGTTTGCAGCTTGTTTGCTGTGTGAATCATGGAAGAGAAAAAGCGGACAACAGAGGGGAGAAAGGGGGGCCAACCTGTAAGTGTCAAGTGGTCTTACCGCCTCTGTTCTTTTGCTGTTCACAGCGATGCTTGCATGGCCAGCGAGCTACTAGCTTGCCTGCTTGCCTCCAGCTCAGGTGCAGCTCGCCCTAATCCACTCATCGATGATATTTCCCTCTCCTCCTCCCAACTGTGCTCTGTTTCTTTCTTTCCCGAGCAGAGCCCTGCATCATCGTCGCAACTGCCGCCAACTTCCATACTCGATGTTCCCGGCGCTTCATCCCTCGGGTGAGCTCGTAGAAGGCTGCGCGTACCTCTCCTGTACCTCCCCGACGGGTGAAAACGTCGTCTTCTTCGCCCACGCGCCGTGCCAAGCCGTGGTCTTCTTCTCTGTCCTAGCAACCGTGCCGAGGATGTTCAACGTCCTTCGGCCGTCTCGGCCCCTCTCCCGAGCAACCAAAAGCTCCCAAGGTTCAACCTAATGTTTACTTTCAGCCCCCCAAGCCACCTGATTCCTTCCTAACGCCGCTGCGCCAGATTGCAATTTTTTCCATTGGCTTGCTTAAAGAATAGTCAAGTTTCGTGGCTCAAATTCGTCCTGCACAAGTAATTATTATCTATTGTGGTTAGAACATAGAATCTATACTCCCTAACCATCATTCCGGACCAAACCGTTTGCGAAATTATTGAGTATTGGTGTCGGAAAATCAAATCTTGTGGCGCCGGCCATTGAACACCTCTCCTCGTCGGTGTGCTCCTTGTTCCGTCCATTTTCAACACAAACCGAAACTATGGTATGATTCTTCATCGCACGAAGGTGCTCTAGAGATTTTTCCCAAGGATTTTCATGCATCCGTTGGGTAGAACCGGCTCGCCGGAGTTCATGGAACCGCTGCCGCCGTGGAGGACTAACCTCCGGTGACTTCCGGCCGTCGCCATCCCTGCTACCAAGTTCCCCGCCTCAAACAGTGCTCTGTCGGCGAGATTAGGCAAAGGAGGCGTACGGGCTAGGTTTCCGGCGAGGCCACCGCTAGGGCCGTCGGCTCTTTCCTGGCCGAAGGAAGAAGAAAGGGAGGTGAGGGATGAACCCGGCCCCACCTGTCACTGACTATTATTTCTCAAGCTTGATCCTCTGTGATGCTTGGATCTAGTGTGGCTCTCTATTGTGCCCACAGTGTGGCTTTAATGCCAATGGCTGGTTTGAAAGAAGTGGGTCCACATGTCAGTTTTATCGAATTTACTTTAGGAAATAAATCCAGAAAATAGTTCCACCTTTGAAAAATCATAGCTCACTCTATGAAACTTCAAAAACGCCCAAATTTTTTTTTGTGGACTCACCTCAACCAGTACTTTGCCATGATGCAGAATATTTGTTATGAAAATCCCTTGTAATTTCTGTACAATTCAATATCCATTTTTCCTTTGGAATTTAATTCCAAGAGTTTCACTCATTGGAAAATTCCCAAATTTTGCCAGAATACTCTTCATATTATATTGAATAACTGTAAACATTTAAGACTCATTAGCCTTAATTAAGGGAGTTAATTTTGGAGATTTATCTCAGGTTATTTAGAAAATCCATAAAGTCCAGAAACCTTATCTGAAAATGACCAAAACCTTGAAAATTCACAGAGCCCTGTAGAAAGATTCAAAAATTTTGAAACAAATTTTATTGGGTTCATATTGTCCTAACCTATCTGTTTGTACCATTTGTTGATATGATAAACCTCCAAGTTTTATCTGTAAATTCTCAAATGGGAAATACTTCAAAGAATTATAGAGACCAGAACCTTGCTTATAAAAATATGAAAATTTTATCCCAAACCAAACAGGTCATCTCTGAGCCACCGTATTTGAAATAGTTGTCAAAGAGAAGTGAGCCTGTTATACTCCTTAAGTCATAAATATCTATATTGATATACTTTGCATCTATTAGGCACATCAATTAAAAGGGGGATCTCGACGAGAAGATCTTGAAGGACATTAACTTGATTCCTATTGACAGTACCATTTTATATATCGGAACAACAATGAGGCAAGCTCCGGTTTGCATTTAAGTGCTTTTATAAAGTTTTGCTTTATACACTACATTGAATTGTATTGTTATGTGCGTTAGGTCTAAGTTGTATGAAATCCATCTGCATGGCCAAATATGACCAGGGTTTATGGTTACTTGAATGACACACGTATCGAGAGGATTTGCTTAACTGTATGATGGAAAGATCGGCAGAAGACGAGTTGTTGGAAACGACTCGCGAGATGGTCACATTTTATCGACCAAAAGTCAGGTAGTTGAATTCTACTTACGAGAGGAAGTCGAGTAGCAATGTCTACTCGAGAGATGATAGTTGGTAGCTCACTCTTTAATTGAGTGAGATGTGGACGGGGAATTTGATTACTGTAGGTTGGAGCGTGCAAGGTTGTCTTGTCCTTCATACACTACCAGGATTCCGGGTTATTGCGACAAAAAAAATCGTTGCAATAGGTCAAAATTCGTCGCGATAGGTTGTTGTCGCAACAAAATAGAACGTCGCGATAGTTTTTCCGACTCGTGGCGATAAGAGCCGTGGCAATAGGTTATTGCGACGACTTGACATCCGTGGCAAATAGTATGGTATTGCGACGACTCCACATTGGTGGCAAATAGTATGGTATTGCAACGGTTTAACGTATTGCGACGATTTAACGTATTGCGACAAAAATATCGGTGTTGCAACGATGTCACATTCGTGGCAAAAAGTATGGTACTGCAACGACTCCACGTTCGTTGCAAATAGTATGGTATTGCAACGGTTTAACGTATTGCGACAATTTAACGTATTGCAACGAAAATAATGGTGTTGCAACGATGCCACATTCGTGGCAAAAAGTATGGTATTGCATCGACTCCACGTTCGTGGCAAATAGTATGGTATTGCAACGTTTTAACATATTGCGGCGATTTAATGTATTGCAACGAAAATAACGATGTTGCAACGATGCCACATTCGTGGCAAAAAGTATGGTATTGCGACGACTCCACGTTCGTGGCAAATAGTATGGTATTGCAACAGTTTAACGTATTGCGACGATTTAACGTATTGCAACGAAAATAATAGTTTTGCAACGATGCCACATTCGTGGCAAAAAGTATGGTATTGCAACGACTCCACGTTCGTGGCAAATAGTATGGTATTGCAACGGTTTAACATATTGCGATGATTTAACGTATTGCAATGAATAGTACATTATTTGCGACGATTTCACATCTGTGGCGATATGTACGGTATCGCGACGATTTCATACTCGTGGCGAATAGTATGGTATCGCGACGTTTTCACATTCGCGGCGAATAGTACGGTGTTGCAACGATTTCACATCCGTAGCGAATAGTACGGCATGTCCAAAAGATCCATTTCCACTGCCTAGAATAGATCAGATAGTGGACTCCACCTTCGAGTGTGAACTACTGTGTTTCTTAGATGCATATTCTGGATATCATCAAATCCAAATGTCTAAGGAAGATGATGAGCATACTGCCTTCATAACAGTAGATGGATTGTATTGTTATACTGTCATGCCATTCGGTCTTAAAAATGATGCTTCAACATTTGTGCGAGCCATGTACAAAACATTTGGAGAGCTAATTAGAGACTTGGTGGAGGTGTATGTTGATGACATCATCGTTAAAATAAAAAACAAGGAGTTACTCCTTCACAACTTACAAGCCGTCTTCGACAAGTTGCGCACTACGCGCACCAAGCTGAACCCGGACAAGTGTGTCTTAGGGGTTAGCTCCGGAAAGCTTCTGGGGTCCTTGGTGACTCATCGAGGAATCGAAGCAAATCTGGCGAAGATCAAGGCTATAGAAGAAATGCGGCCCCCAGCCCACATTAAAGATGTCCAAAAGTTGACTGGATGTCTAGCTGCGCTCAGCTGGTATATATCAAGACTGGCAGAACGGGCGCTATCCTTCTTCAAACTCTTGAGGAAGTCCGGACCATTTCATTGGTCTGAAGAAGCAGAAAAGCCGTTCCGAGAGCTGAAACAGCTCCTCACCACACTACAAATATTGGTAGCTCCGAATCCTAGTGAGCCTTTACTGCTTTAAATTTCGGCAACCACCGAAGTTGTCAGTATGGTCCTGGTCGCGGAAAGATCGGAACCACATTTAGTCCAGGAATCCAGACCCCTCCGAGAGGGTCCGGGACCACCTGAAGACATGACTGGGTCTCAGCTCCCACACGTTGAACATCGAAATAAAGTACTACGAGATCAACCTCATTCGTTTGAGGAGGTTCCCCGTGAGATCCGGATTGAACAAGAAAGAATTATGGACCCCTCTGGGAGGGTCCAAGAAGCACATCTTGAAGGTCCAGGACCCTCCAGTAGGGTCCGGGTCGATGGAGAGGAAGCTCCGAATCCATCTGAAAGGGTCCAGACCATCCAGCGCCATGTGTACTTCATTAGTAAAGTACTCCACGACGCCAAGAAATGATATATTGAGGTGCATAAACTGCTTTACGCAGTTCTTATCGCCTCAAGAAAGCTTAGCCACTACTTCCAAGCCCACAAAATATCAGTGGTAACTTCTTTTCCACTGCGTGCGATTTTGCATAACCCTAATTCTATTGGGAATATTGCAAAGTGGGCAGCGGAGCTGGCAGAATTCGATCTAGAATTCGTGTTGAGACAAGCAATTAAAAGTCAAGCCTTGGCTGACTTTGTGGCGGAGTGGACCCCCTCTCTATCAAACCCTGGGGGCCACAATGAGCAGAAACCAGAGCTTAAAGTTCTGGTATTCACTGAGCCTCACTAGACCCTCTACTTCGATGGCTCCGTGCAGAAGCAGGGGGCCAGAGCTGGAATCCTTCTCCTGGCTCCGATCGGAGAAAAGGTCAAGTACATGGTACACCTTGTTTCAAGGCAACCAACAATATGGCGGAGTATTAAGCCCTCATCTATGGACTCAAGGTGGCACTATCTTATGGTGTAAAACAAATGTTAGTGAAGGGGGATTCACAACTCATCATCAAACAAGTGAAAGGTGAATGCTCCTGCAACAATTCTCAATTAGTTGCTTATCTCCTTGAAGTCCAAAAGCTTCAAAAGGACTTCAGAATCCTTGATCTCCATCATATTAAGTGCCTTCATAACTCTGAAGCCGATGAACTCTCGACGAAAGCCTCAACCGGAGCTCCAGCTCCTGACGGAATCTTTGTCCGGAGGTTGTCAAAACCAGCAGCTCAGCCTGCCGAACTGAGCGAAGGGGGCGATACAAACACCTCGAAGCTGGCGGTCCCGGTGGCCCTGCTACTGTGGCGTTCACCAAGGGTCATAGGTGCTGCTGGAAGCTCCGAGCAACCCAGCACGCAAGACTCAGAAGCTCAAGTTAGCTCTGATGCATGGATCTCGGAGATCCAAAGCTACTTGAAAGACAATATCCTTCCTGAAGACAGTGTATCAGCTGACCGGATTGTCAGATTGGCTAAAAGATACACGTTGGTAGAAGAGGATCTCTACCGACGCGGTGCCAATGGCATCCTAATGTGGTGCATTGCAAGGGAAGAAGTCCACGATCTCCTCGCAGAAATCCATGGAGGCGAGTGCGGGAACCACGCATCTTCTCGCACGCTGGTCTGTAAAGCCTTCCGGCATGGCTTTTACTGGCCTACAACACTTTAGGATGCAGTTGAGCTAGTGAAAAAATGTGAAGCGTGTTAGTTTCACGCAAAACAGATTCACACACTGGCTCAATCACTACAAATGATACCTCCTACATGGCCATTCGTTGTGTGTGGCATGGACATCTTGGGACCTTTCCAAAAAGCATCGGAGGTTACAAGTTCCTATATGTCGCCATCGACAAGTTCACCAAGTGGCCGGAAGCAACTCCAGTAGTAACAATCAACAAACAATCAGCAATCAAGTTCTTGAAGTCCATTGTATGCAGATTTGGAGTTCCAAACAAAGTCATAACTGACAACAGAACTCAATTTACAAGTGCTACATTCCAAGAATATTGTGAAGACCTCGGTATTCAACTTAGCTACGCTTCAGTAGCTCATCCAGCAAGCAATGGCCAAGCCGAGAGCGCAAATGCATAAATCTTAAAAGGACTCAAGACGCGCACGTATGAGCGCTTGAAAAAGCACGAAGCTAACTGGATTGAATAACTTTTGTCAACATTGTGGGCGAATAGGACAACACCTAACTGGTCAACTGGGGAGACTCCATTCTTCCTGGTGTACGGAGCTGAAGCAGTCCTTCCTCCGGAGATCACCTTGGGGTTGCTCTGGGTCCAGACCTTCGACGAAGCCACATAGGACCAGCTCCGGTGTGAAGACCTTGACCTCGTCGACAAGGGAAGGGGCCAAGCAGCTGTTCGGAATGCACGTTATCGCCAAGCGCTCCAGTGCTATCATCAAAGGCATGTGCATGATCGACAGCTTGAAGAAGGTGACATGGTGCTTCGTAAGATACTAAGCCGTGAAGGGATGAACAAACTTTCCGACAGCTGGGAGGGTCCCTTCCGAGTCATTAAAGTATCCCAACCAGGATGCGTTCGCTTGGCAACAGAGGATGGGACCACACTCCAAAATCCTTGGAACATCGAGCACCTCCGTAAGTTTTATGCTTAGGATCACGGAGGTGAGTCTGTAATTACACACAATGCATGTTGTAGAGTCATTATACAGAGATAAGCAAGTCCTCCGGGAGAACATATGGACCCATCTGGAGGGTCCGAGAAGTTCAAGTAACACTTGAAACAGTCACAGCACTAAAACTGTAACTACTTGCTTTGGGCTAGTACAGGATGTATATCACATTTAGCATGGTCCAACACTCTAAGTGTGTCCTTGTCTCCCTTGTAATTCAGGCCTATAATGAAAAGCATTATTGTGTGAAAACAGACTCCACGTGCATCTACTTTTTGTATAAGGCTCAATATATCAAATTATTTTTAACCCACTTGTCCATAATGAAGTTGTGCAAATCTTTTTGAGCTTTGTTCCAAGTAATTCACATGCATTACAAGCCTTGTTGATAGTCTTTTTGGATCTTAACATTGCTACATAGTCTACTTGCTTGAACGCCAAGCCAACATAGGTCCGGAGTGTGCTATCGACTTAGCCTGGTCCTGCACCCTAAGTACGCCGCTCTCCCTACACCCCGGAAGGCCTCAGTAATGTGAGTACTAAAAAGGCATGCAGATCTAGAAAGATTATATCAAAACGCTTGTTATCTTGTTGAGTTTCTTTGGATCTAAAGTCCAAATAAGAACAATAAGTCACAACCAATTTATAGACAAGAGGATGAATTTTACTTTCCCTCTTGCCTTTAATGTGTAGGAAAAGCAAAAATTCACAGCAATAGTGGACGACGCCGGAGCTGCTAAGCTCTGACATCCTCCAAGATGGGTCTGCCGTCAACGTTTAAAATGTTGACAGTGGATGACGTCGGAGCTACCAAGTTCCGACCATCCCAAGGGGCCTGTCTTTGACGCCACAGAATGGAAGACTTCAGACCTAAAATTTACAAGTGTGAAGGATTCAAGTCGTCAACATAGTACCACAACCTTTAGTACATGTACACATTTCAATTGTACACATGTACCAGGGGGCCAACAAGATACGACATAGTATATTGAAGACAAAGTGAAATTCAATGCAAAAAGGAGGATTTCATTAATCAAAAGTACTGGATTACAAAATTGGGATTATAGGGGACAAAAGGAGAAAAGTCCTAGCTACTAGAGGATCTAGGTCCTGTGGAGAAATGAAGTAACCTTCTCAGCAGCTTCTTGGACACTAGCCCTAGCGGCATCCTCTTCCTCCGTGATGATTCCTTCAAAGACCGGATCAAGGGAGAATTGGGGTCTCCGATTTTGTAACATGCCAAGACATACTCAGCGACATTCTTGGCCAAGGATTTACCCTCCGTCTCCAACTGATCGGCGATGACATCACCCATTGCGTCTAGTTTGCTGCCAGCAGAGCCAAGTGCCGCTAGCATCTGGTCCAGCTCCTGCGATGGGTCCTCTGGGCGTACTGGACTGAAACCAAGAGGCACAAGGGCCCTGTCCGCACGCCCCAATAAGTACCATACCATTAAGGACTCAGTCGCCTTCGAGCTCCACAACTCTTCCAGTGACCTCCGGGCGGCCGTTAGCTCCGAACTTTCACTGGCAAGGCGCTCGGCCAACTTAGCATGATGTTGCATGTTGTCAGCAACTTGCTTCTCCCAGTAGGCTAGCTCTGTCACCCGGAGGTGGATGCGGTTCCGCCTTTCAGCTAGGTCCTTTTCCTTGCCTTTGACTCTCTCCTCCCTAGCGGCAACGTCAGATTCTCTTTTCGAGAGCTCTTGCCCCACCTTCCAGTTCTTCTTCCTCTCTTCCTCCTTCCATAGATCCAACTTTTTGCTGCGATCTGCCAAATTTTTCTCACCCAGAGTCAACTTATGTGTGACCTCCGCTTCTCTCCTCACCACATCCTCCTGCTGCCCCAGGAGTTTTTCCTTCCTCGCCTTTAGGTCCGCTCGACTCTTCAGGAGAGTTTCATTCATTTCAGCGAGTTTTTCGTAATGCTCGTCAGTGGCATCACGTCTCCCCTTGGCTTGCTCCAGGATTTCCCTGGAGTTAGCATCGAGCACCCGAAAGGCGACCTCCTTCTCTTCCATCAACTTATCCCAGTATTCTAACCGGGCCTTCTCCCCCTTGATCCATTCCTTCTGATCAGCCAGCCTCGTCTAAGCATGCCTGGTCTCAAAATGGAGTCTTTTGTGTCAATGCCTCAAGGTGTTGCACTCCTCCTCCAGGGTTTGCTCTCATGTTTGAAGGCAAGCTGGACCTGCCAGAGGCTTGAGTAGGCATTGTCTATGGACAACGCCAGAGGGACCGGTCCTTGGCCTGCTGGGACCATTTCTGTAGGCTCAAAAGGGTTTTCCATCACAAAAATTGGGTCCCACTCTACAATAGTGGACCCCTGTACTCCTGCTGGGCTAGGGCCGCTCTCCTAGAACCCTTCAGCGGCAGTAGAAGAGCCCACTGGGGGAACGTCCACCTCCGGAGAAGTTGAAGGCGCCGCTTCAGGGTCTTCAGTTGATGGCTCCGAAGTCGGAGGACCTGCTGCCACTTCTTCGTGCTGCTCTGGCTCCGGCCCAGGTACCTCCGGGATCACCACCTCTGGAGCAACAACCGACGCTTCAACTGGAGCCTCGACCGCCGTTGACTCGGGCTCCGGCATGACGACCACCTCTGGCACAGCCGCCAGACCTCCAACCACCTCCGGCTCAGCGGCCAGACCCTCTACCACTTCCGACTCAGCCGTCGGATCTTCAATTATATCCGGCACAAGGGGTTGGAGATTGGGTGATTTCCAGCTCAATAGCCTGGGCTTCAGCTACTTCTGGCTCAACAACTAGAGCTTCGACAACTTCCGGCTCAAAAGCCGGAACTTTTGGCATCGCTGGTGCTGGAACAACAGCCTCTGCCGACAGGGGTACATCTTCAACTTCTCTCCTGTGGTCCGACGCTACCACAGGAGCTTCGGGTGAGGACTCCGAGTCCAAGTTCACGATAGCTGGTTCCGAAGCTGCCGGGACTTCCACCTCCGCTTGACGAGGAGGCTCAGCGCTCGAAGCCAGAGCTTCGGCAGGTGCAGACCCAACCTTTGCAACATGCGCTGAAGCTCCGGGTCCTTTCTTTGACACCCTGTAAACAAAGAGAAGAGAAGATTAAGAACACATAAAAAACAAGACTAGCATTTTAGGGTGAGTAATCAATGCTTACCTCAGGATGCTACCACTCCAGTCACCTCGGAACCTCTTCTTCTGAGGCCCGAAGCTAGAGCCCACCAAATCTGGTGAGACAACTTCTTCAAACCTCAGTTGAGGAACACTCGCAATCGCTGGAGTCCTTTCAGCCGGAGCTTCTCTTCGCCGGGAAGAACCCCCGGACCTAGAACTTCTAGCCGACACTGAGGCCGGGGTCACCTGCCAGGAGCTTACGCCTCTTGAAGATGTTTGCACCGGAGCAGGGGTAGCTACAGAAGACCTCCCCCTCTGGGGAGAAGCAACTGTCGTGGAAGGAGCAGGTCTGACGGACCTCCCGTTGACGTTAATCCCATGCTGGAATTTCTTCAAATGAAACTCCAAGGATTCATCATCCAAGTTGGATTTCAGACCGGTTTCAATCCGATCGTTATCCATCACGCTGTTGAGGGCCCATGTCAGCTTCTCCCTCTTCTTCAGCAGAGCCCACCTGTTAACCAGGAAGTTGCAGAAGACCATCTGGGGGGTCACTCCACCCTCCATGCACTTGCGGATCCTGGTCAAGACAGGGTTGAAGGCATCTGACAGGACCGAAACTACACACCAAGCGTTAGTGTCAACATTGGGGAGACCTTTGGGTAGCTCCAATTTCTCGTGCTCCTCCACCGTGATGATGATCCAATCCTTCTTCCAGTCATCCCATTTGCCAGAAGGAAACGACTTCAAGTATTTGTAGGGGCAGTTCTTGCGCTTCACAAAATAGTAGAAGCCAAGGAACTCGGACCCCTTGATGGTGGTGTGGATGGTGAAGAAGGTGCGGAAAAGCTCGACGCAGGGAGGAATACCCACCCACATCTCGCAGAAGTGGACGAATGTCGCCACAAGAAGGAGAGAATGGGGGCCAAGGTGGTACAACTGCAGACCATAAAAGTCTTGCAGCATCAAGAGGAAAGAAGAGAAAGGTGGAATGAATCCCACCATGGCGTACGCTGTGAAGTACACCATATCACCATCGTGCTCCTTCTTGATTGGGAGCTTGCCGGCGCGGACCAAATGATTGAAGGAGTCACTGGACCACCCCATATAGGTCCGGACCTTCTTCATATCATCATCGCTCTCGAGGCAGCTCTTGGGGAGACCCAACTCCATCGCGGCAAAGCGGTGCAAAGGAAGGGAAGCTAGGCAGAGTTTGGGAGGCTCTGAGTGCAAAGATGATCAAAGGCATAAAGATTTCTCAAACCGTGCACACATTCCTTGTTAAGTAAGCCCCTGCGACACTTGGATGGAAACCGCAATGAGATCGAAAGCAGTTTTCAAAAATGTATCCCGTCAATGGCGAGTGGGCCTAGGGCCACCCCGACGAAGAGATCGAGGTATTTACCCAAGGCCAACCGTTGCCATGGTGGGTGGCGGGAAACCCAAAGTCGGCGCTCTAACAGGACGCATGGAACCGATATGGTTTTTGTATTGGGAACCGATGACCTTCAATTGCGTGAGATCTGCACTCAAAGATCTCATCTGCCGTATTCATAACAAGCCACGTGTCGAAGGTTCACTCCCGGACCGTCACTCTATTTGTGCATCAGAGGACTTTTCGAAAATCAAAGCGCGGGAATCAAGAATGGCCCCACCTCCAGCAGAACAACTTAACCCAAAGGGTTTCTCCCAGAGGTGGGCCCGGGGGCCACTGTCGGTACCCTACGTACCGGGTACCCCATGATACCGCAAGATGTGCAAGAAAGTTTCACCCGTCAGAGTCGAAGGCCCTTGCAGGTCCCACATGTCATGTTGTACCGGACCCACTCCCCTCACATGGCTGGTTCCTGGGTTAACACGTGTAAAATAAGACCAGAACAAAATTCCCAACCAAGGGAAGCTCCGGTGACTACACGTGTACAACAGCCTCGGACCTAGCCCTCGTCAGAGAGGAGCTCCCATACCGACACGTATACGGCGACCCCGGACCTACCCTCCCGCAAGGGAAAGCTCCGGATCTGCCACGTGTGGAGCCTCCAAACCTTCATCGCCAATAGAAATACCAGCAGATCACGTCCGTTACAAACATTCAAGGACAGTAAAAGCAACAGTTACAAGGTCTGATAATGTGTCATTAATGCCATATTAATGACACACGATCAGTGCACCGTTAATAGGGGTAACACTGCCATGAAGGCACGTTACTACACTATTAATTATACTTAATACCCTTTAGACAGTGTATTAGGTCATTAAGCACGCAAGGGCCACATGTTGAGCCAGGTCAGCTTTGTAACGGTCAGTCCTTAGAACTATAAAAGGGCTGCACCGCACAAATATCGAGGACAATCTGATATTATTCGACCTGATCCTAGCAAACGTACTCGCTCAATACAATTACACAAACCCTGTGGAGTAGGGTCTTACGCTCAGGCCGCCCAAACCACGTAAATCCCTGAGGTCATCATCTTGATATTGATCTTCACGTGTCCCAACCACAAAAGAACCTCCGTGGGCTGCTTCTCAGCGGGTCTGGGGGAAGTGTTGTATCAAACACTTCGACAGTATCAGAGCAAGTTCTCCATTTACGAGACTCACCGCTCAGAGAGATCAATGGCCTCTTACAAGAGCAACGAGATCTCGAAGGTGCCTAACACCTAAGATGAACAATACACCAAGGCATTCGATGTACTCAAGGAAAACAAACATTATGATGAAGAAGTGCATCAACTCAAGGCGCTTCTAAGAAAGAAACTTCTAAGCAAAAAGGGCAAGGAAGAATACGAGAAGATGACGTGGAGTGGTCATCATGACTACTCTCGATATCCTTATAATTACGATCGTCTTAATTCTAACAATCATTATCTTTCAATTCCTATTGGAAAACCTCCTCATTTTGACGAAAATGATTATACAATGTGGAAGTATCATATGAAAATGCATCTTATCTCCTTAAACCCCAGTCTTTGGCATGTTGTCTGTACAGGTATAGATATCCTGAATACTGACGATGAACTCACTCCGGAGCAAGAGCGAGAAATTCACCAGAATGCACAAGCCGTTGCAGTAATCACTTCGTCCTTGAGCCGAGAAGAGTTTACCAAGACTGATGGACTGAAAAGTGCCAAGGAAATATGGGATACACTCAAGACGCACATGAGCGAAATCGCTCAGTTTGTGAAGGAAAAATTAAAATGCTCGAAGGAGAATTGGGGAGGTTTGCTATTGAGGAGGGCAAATCACCTCAAGAGATGTACAACCGAATGAAGGTGCTCATCAACAACATCCGTGCCTATGGAAGCAAGAAGTGGACTGACCATGAGGTGGTCAAAAGGATGATTAGAGCATTTATGCCAAGGAATGTCACCTTGTGCTCTATGATCCAAGAAAGCCCGGTGTTTCACAAAATGACTCCGAATGAACTGTTGGGCAAGATTATCAACCATGAGATGATTGAAAAGGAGGCCCAATATGTCAAAGAAGAAAGGGCACATGATGAGAAGAAGAAAGGGCAGCAACTCAAGTGATGGGAAGAGCAAAGAGAAAGGAAAATCCAAGGCTCGACATACTTGCTACAACTGTGGGGAGTACGGTCACTTTATGGTTGACTGCACATATGAAGAAACCAAAAAGAAGAAAGAAGTGAAGTCACAAGAGAAGAAGACCTTCAAGAAAATGAGGCAAGCTCACAAAGCACACATTGGCAAGGAGTTGGACTCAAACGATGAGTCCTCCTCCAATGAAGAAGATAAGATGGCAACAATTGCCATCAAGAAGCCAACCAAGAAGTCTACGCTCTTCGCGAACATGGGAGGACGGGAGACTTACAACCATACTTGCCCCATGGCTAATTAAGGCAAGAAAAAGGTTCGACTTACACCCCCCTCCTTGCATTACTTTAATGATAATTTTGATAGCTCTAGTGAAAATGAGGAAATTCTTAAAGGATTGAGCAAAACCGCACTAAGAAAAATGAAAATATTGTCGGATGAAATCTTTGAGAAGGAGGAGCTTGTCAACCACCAAGAAGATATGCTCATTTGTGAAAGGAATAGATATCAAGAGGTTAAGAAGCTCCTTGAGCTTGAGGAGAAGAGCAAGGCACTTGAGGATGAGCTAGCTTTGAGTAAGGAAACTTACTCAAAACTAGAAGACTCAAACATTGCAATCAAGGGCGAACTTGCTAAATTGTCAAAAGTTAACATAATCCTTGAAGTGCAAGTTGAGTCATTCAAGCAAAGTGGCACTTCCTCCTCCAAGAGATCACCTTCCCAAGGTGTAAATTCAACAACAACTAAAACTTGCACATGCTCTAGTAAGAATAAGATTGTTAAAGATGATTCCTCTGTTTCACATGCTAAACATCCATCCCAAAGTTGCGTCCTTGACAAGGAAAAGATTATATATGCACATAGTGCATATATGGTCACAAGACCTCCTAACGTCAAAGATGGTCTTGGGTACACAAAAAATAAAAAGATGCTTGCTAATGTTCATAACAAGAATTATATTCTATTTGTTAAAGAAAACTCGCGTGAATCTGAATTGCAAACATTGTCTCATACTTTTGATGCCTCTTACGTTATTATGAGAGATAAATCTGGACACGTCTTTGCTAAATATGCAGAGCCATGACACAAGAACTAAAAGACTAGTGTGTGGGTGCCTAAGAATATTGTGACTAACCTCTGAGGACCCAAGCAAGCTTGGGTACCTAAAACCAAGAATTAATTTTTGTTTTGTAGGCTTACTCCTCCGGAGGATCCAAATGGGTGCTAGACAGTGGATGCACCAATCACATGACCGGAGAGAAGAGTATATTCTTAGATTATGAGCTAAACGCGGATCCGAGTGAAGGAATCTATTTTGGAGACAACAGCCAAGGAAAAGTCCTTGGCAGCGGTAAAATTGAAATTTCTTCTCAACACACTCTTTCAAACGTCTTACATGTTGATTCTTTATATTACAATCTTTTTTTCCATATCGTGACAAAGGATACAATTGTTTACTCACTAATGAGGGTGTGACAACTTTTAGAAGATGCGATAACTCAGTTGCATTCAAGGGAATGTTGAAGGGAAAGCTTTATCTTGTTGACGTTCAACAAAGATAAAGCTGAACTCAACACTTGATTGGTGGCAAAAACTAACATGGGATGGCTGCAGCATAGATGGCTAGCCCATGTTGGGATGAGAAATCTGCAGAAACTTCTAAAAGGTGGTCATATTCGTGGTTTAAAAGATGTTGTGTTTGAGAAAGACAGCTCGTGCAGCGCATGCCAAGCGGGTAAACAAGTTGGAGCACCACATCCCGCAAAGAACGTGATGACTACATCAAGACCGCTGTAACTTCTTCATGTGGACCTCTTTGGTCCAATTGCTTATATAAGCATCAGCGGTAACAAATATGGATTAGTAATTGTTGATCATTTTTCTAGATTTACCTGAGTGTTTTCTTGTATGATAAATTAGAAACCTAAAGGACCCTCAAGAAATTTTTTGAAAAGAGCACAAAATGAATCCTCCTCAACCGTCATGAACATTAGAAGTGACAATGGAAGTTAGTTCAAGAATACTCAAGTTGAGGAGTACCTAGACAAAGAAGGAATAAAACATGAGTTCTTGGCACCTTACTCTCCTCAACAATGGGGTGGCCGAAAGGAAGAACAGGACGCTGATAGCGATGGCGAGGACAATGTTGGATGAATACAAGACTTCAGACTGGTTTTTGGCTGAAGTGGTAAACATCGCTTGTCACGCCACAAAACGGCTATATTTTCACCGACTTCTGAAGAAAACTCCATATGAGCTCCTCACTGGTAACAAACATAACGTTTCATATGTCAGAGTATTTGGAATCAAATGCTTTATCTTGAACAAGAAACTGAGGACTTTGAAGTTCGCTTCAAAATTTGATGAAGTGTTCTTGCTTGGTTATGATTCGAACACCTACGCCTACTGTGTCTTCAACAAAGTCTCTAGCATTTTTCAAGTAGCACGTGATGTGGTGTTCGATGAAACTAATGGCTCCCAAGTGGAGCAAGTTGATAAGTGTGTGCTAGATCAAGAAGAAGCCCCATGTCAAGCGTTGAGGGGGATGGAACTTGGTGATATTCGACCGCAAGAGCAATCACAAGACCCAAGTGCTCAATATATACCTCAACAGGATAGCAACAATCAAGGGGGAGTCTCTACAAAGGATCAACAACAGCAGGATCAAGAAGGTCAATTTAATCATGGAAATAATGATCGAGGGGGAGACACTGTGAATGAAGATAATGAAGAACAAGTGACCTCACAAGTGCCTCACCCAAGAGTACATCATAGTATACAAAGAGATCATCCCGTCGACAACATCATTGGAGATATTGCAATGGGAGTAACCACTAGATCTCCTATTGCTAGTTTCTATGAACATTACTCTTTTGTCTTATGTCTGGAACCATACAGGATTGATGAAGCACTAAAAGATCCAGATTGGGTGATTGCAAAGGAAGAGGAGCTGAACAACTTCAATAGAAATGAGGTATGGGAACTGGTGGGAAGACCAAAGGCAAACATTGTAGGCACCAAATGGTTCTTTCAGAACAAGCAAGATGAAAATGGAGTTGGAACAAGAAATCAGGCACGACTTGTGGCAAAAGGTTACTTACAAGTCAAAGGTTTGGATTTCGACGAAACTTTTGCTCCCGTAGTTAGACTTGAGTCCATTCGTATTTTATTAGCCTATGCTACTCACCACAATTTTAAGTTGTATCAAATGGACGTCAAAAGGTCCTATCAAGAAGGAAGTATATTTGGAGCAGCCACCAGGATTTGAAGACCAAGAGTACCCCAACCATGTGTACAAACTGCATAAGGCTCTCTATGGTCTCAAACAAGCTCCCCGAGCTTGGTATGAGTGCCTTAGAGATTTTCTCACTCAAAATGGTTTCAAAATAGGAAAAGCTGATGATAATTTATTTACAAAACATTTTGATGGTCATCTATTCGTATGTCAAATTTATGTTGATAACATCATTTTTTGTTCTACTAATAAATCTTTTCGTGAAGAATTTAGTAAAATTATGACAGAAAGATTCGAGATGTCAATGATGGGCAAATTGAAGTTCTTTTTGGGATTCCAAGTGAAGCAATTGACAAAAGGTACCATCATTTGTCAAACCAAGTACACACAGGGACATCCTCAAAATGTTCAACATGGACAAAGCCAAGCCCATCAAGACCCCCATGGCAAGTAATGGACATATCAATCTTAACGAAGATGGTCCATATGTGGATCCAAAAGTATATCGGTCTATGATTGGTTTACTGCTCTATTTATGTGCATCTAGGCCAGATATTATGCATAGTGTCTGCATGTGTGCAAGGTTTTGCACCTAAAGAGTGTCATTTAACAGCTGTAAAAAGAATTTAAAGATACCTTGTGCACACACCTAACTTGGGCCTTTGGTATCCTAAAGGATCCAAGTTTAACCTTATAGGATATTCCGATGCTGACTATGCAGGCTGCAAAGTCGATAGAAAGAGCACATCAAGAACTTGCCAATTTCTTGGCATATCCTTAGTTTCATGGTCATCTAAAAAGCAAAACTCCATCGCTCTTTCCACAACCGAAGTGGAGTATGTTGCAGCCGGTAGATGTTGCGCACACCTACTTTGGATGTGACAAACTCTAAGGGATTATAGTTATAATCTGAACCATATTCCACTCCTATGTGATAATGAAAGTACCATAAAAATTGCACACAATCTAGTAGAGCACTCAAGAACTAAGCACATAGACATTCATCATCATTTTCTAAGAGATCATTCGCTAAAAGGTGACATAGAAATTTCAAACGTTAGAACTGAAAAAACAACTAGCAGACATATTCACAAAGCCACTAGATGAAAAGAGATTTTGTGAGCTCAGGAATGAATTAAATATACTTGAATGTCGAAGTGTGGCTTGAAACATTGCATACCTGATTGATTCTTCAAAGTTTACTCATTTTTACGAAAAATTATCATTTATCTCGATTTCCTCTTGAAAACTATTTAAAAATGAGTGAATCTTAGTGAATTATGGCCATTGTATGATTGTTGATTGCTTACTAGTCATGTTCATCAATAATATCTGTAATATAATGTCCTTTAGATCACTATTAGATCAAACTTCTGAAAAAGCACTTTGTTTCCATTCAATTTTGTCTAGCAGACACAGACTAGTTCGTTGTCTGTGCTGGACTAGTCCCTTGCTGCAGACTAGTCCAGCTCAAATCCGACATACCTGACTAGTCTGGCCCCTGTGCGGACTAGTCTATATTTGTCGGGCTTAAACCCTAGCCAGCTGCCAGGACACCTTCTTCTTCCTCTCACAATAGTCTTGGCACTTTCTCTTCTCTAACCCTGGCTCCCAAGGCGATTTTCACTTTTGACCACTAAAATCGAAGGTTCCTCCATGGGAACTCTTTCCCTCAGTGTGAAGCATCCCTCTCTGGACTAATCCGGACTCTGCTCTGTTCCTCCAACCTCAAATCTTCGATTTTTCGGTAAAAATCTCAGTCGACTCTAATTCTCATCTTTCCTTAAAACTTGCTTATGTTTCTTGATTCCTAGGGCATACATTATATTATAGTATGTATTCCTACTTTATTCCTATCCTTATAGTATCAATCTTTGTTAGATTTGCTAGAATAGGAAGCTAAAATTCATACGTCAGACCAGACTAGTCCGGTTTTGGTGCGGACAAGTCCGGTGCTCCGAACAAGTCCGCTCTCTGAAAACAGACAAGTTTGGTCCCCTGATAGTTTGAACCACTAAATTCTTACATATCATTCTTACCGCTCCTTGTATTCTCCGTGTCAGGCATGATGTCGTCCACTTCAGATGACAACATGTTTGACTATGAAGCCGAGCGTGAATGTGCAAGAGTTGAAAGGGCAAAAGAAACGGTAAGCAAGAAGAGTCATGACTTTAATGACCACTCCTTTCCTCTCGATGACGCTCTTTTGAAAAAGAGGAAAGTGATAGTAAAGAAAGCATTGAGCAAGGATGGTGCTGGTGCCAGCTCAAATGTACCTAGAAGGAGCGCCAACAAGGGAAAAGGACTTGCATGTGGTCCCATTGGTCCGCTTAAGATGAAGTCACCTATGTAGCGCAACAGACAGCCATCAGAAAAAGACTTCATGGGGAAAGGAAACGAGTTGGCTGACATGTTTAAAAAGGTTGAAGCTTATGAGCAGCCAAAGCAATCTGCTGACCCAAGATTTTGTAGCCACTTCCATGCTGACTACTATGATCATGTGTACATGAAGATGAGAAATCTATTGGTTGGTAGTAAATGGGTGGACATGACTTATCTACAATCCAAGAACTGTCAAGCATATCATGAAGTCTTGGAGGCATTGGAAAGGCATGGCTTGAAGGATCTTCTATCCTTCCAATATATTTGGAACAATGAAGTCATCACTCAATTTTACTCTATTCTCCACTTCGCCCGTGATGATGGGGATAAGATGATTTGGATGACAGATATATCCAAGTATAGTGTCACTTATGAGGAATTTTCCAGGATACTTCACCTTGAAGATACCTTGAACAATGATATCATTATTCATAACTTAAAGCCTTTGGAGAAGGATGAGCTAGAATTTCTCTATGATACAAGAATGCCATACAAGTCTCCCACCAAAAAGTACTTGAAGTCATTCTTTGTTGTGCTTAACAGAATTTTGAGGAAGACTATTGCTCCAAAGGATGGAGATGCAGGGACAATTCAAGGAACTCTAAGGACCTTGATGAAAGTGATAAGCAAGAAAAGGACTTTCAATGTCTTTGAATATATCTACAATGACATTGTGAACCTCTCAATATCTCCAAATAGGTCTTGTGGCTATGCATCTTACATCACGTTTATGGTTTAGAAGGTCACCGGCATTGAGGTTGTTAAGGATGTTGAGCATACCGGCCTCAAGCCCAGAATCGAACAGTCAACACTGTTCCCTCTGCTCCTTGCATCACATGCAGTGGAACAGAGATCTAAGCATGCTCATGAAGGCACAAGGACTCCCGCTGCTACCTCTGCTCCTCTATCCTCCAAGGAGTCCTCCAGTGGTGTGCTGAAAATGCTCTCACCCATCTTTGCATCCAACCGCAAAGTGGAAATTAAGCAACACAAGGAAAGTCTGGCTAGAAAGAGACATCAAAGGTATATGAAGGCAAACATCAAAGCAATATGTGAGAAGCTAGATATTGAGCCAGTGGGATCACCTCAAATCTCAGAGGATTCAGAAGAGAACATTACAGAGATGGCACCCCTCACAGAGCAAGAATTGGCATCCTTTGAACTAGCAGGTGTCTTCGCTCCTCCTCCTCAGCATGCACATGAAGATGAAGATGAAGATAGGACTGAGAGTGAGGGAGCGAGTGGCGATGATTGATTCCCCTCAATTTTCCCCTTTTTGGTGCCTTGGTGCCAAAGGGGGAGAGATTGAGACTGGTAGTATTTACTTGTAAGCCTTAAGGACTAGTGATCATGGACATGTATCTTAAATTTCAAATTATTGTAATCTTATTTGGATGTGCCTATTTTGTCCATTATGAATGTGTGATGCTTATTTTGATATTACTGTGATGGTTGCTATAATTTCTATACTCTTAATTTTGCACATCACATTAATTGATCACACACACTTTATAGGCACCCCACCATAAAGAGTGCATATATGTGAGAAGTTTTTATTGTTCATTTGTCATTCTCATATATGCCCACTTTATGAAAAATCAATTTTTACTCTTAATTGTGAAATCTCAATTGACTGTCATCAATCACCAAAATGGGGGAGATTGAAAGTGCATCTAGACATTCTCTTGTGGGTTTTAGACAATTGATGACAAACAAAGGAGATCCTAATAAATTCATTGAGATGAACGCAGGTCAACAGATATTAGATGTTATGGTGCAACAAAAAGGTGAAAAATATGAAGTGAGAATGGAAGAAGCCCAAATGATCTATGGAAGCGCAAAGTAGACATAATTGTATAGGATGTTTGTGAGAGACACATCCCAAGAGCTCATGTCTTTGCGTAGAGGGTAAAGGCTAAAATCAATATAAGTAATTCACTAAGCATCGGACAAGTCCGTTCACTAAGCGGACTAGTTCGTTTAACTTTCTGATGTCACAATTCACTGAGCACCAGATAAGTCCGTTAAACTCTTTGATGTTTCAATTCACTTTGCACCGGATAAGTCCGGACTGTAACCGGATAAGTCCATTCAACTTTTTGTTGTTTCACTCAGACAAGTTGAAAAAACACAATTCACATTGCACTTGACAAGTCAGTCATGTAGCGGACTAGTCCGATCAACCTTCTATAATCACAATGGACTAGTTCGATGAACTCTCTGTTCTAATATAGACAAGTATGGTATACCTCACACAAATTAGGGTTTTTAGTGTGCTGCACATTCCACGCGAATTTTACACAGCACGCCAGACAAGTTTTGTTACCAGAGTAGACTAGTCCGACCATCGGGATTCCTAATGGTAATATTTTTGGAAACCTATAAATAGTTTATCCACGATCCCACAAACACAAGTACCGTACACAATTGTCAAAACATAAAGCCTAGCGCCCCCACTTGTCCTAAGAGGACAAAAACACATCTCTCCACACATGTAAAGGCCTAAAGAGTTAAGTACTTTGGGTATTCAGATTTGGGATTGGGAGATCATTGTCTACACATCATTGTGCTCTTGGGGTTTGATCTCTTATACACTCATGCATTCTTAGTAATCTCTTGAGTGTATTAGATCATCTTTTTCTCGCTGTAATTTTGTGGGAGCCCTCAGCATGTGAGGTTGCCCCAGCAACTTGGTGATTATGCCGTGATAGTGGAACTCAAGTTGGCCTTGTGTGGTGACTTGTTGAGGGAAAAAGGTTTGACGAGATCCGGCTCTGTGTGGGCTTCCTTAACAAGGACATAGATCTCTTTGGTGAGATTGAACCTCGGTAAAAATTCCGTGTATCACGTGTTCCATTCTTTTACTATTGCAAGTTTCATCATCTAGGGCAATAGAATTGTTCAATTAAGTAACTTGTATTCCACATGAAAATTAAGCAACCTTATCTCTTGTTTAAGTTGTAAGAATAGTAATTACATTGCGCTGCCATTTCATTTGAAATTTCTTCCTAAACACTTAATCATTTTGTAGTAATTGAATAATCGGACTAGTCCGTACCTCACACTGGACAAGTCTGGTCCCTCGATACTTAACGTATTTGTTAAGTGTTGCAGGAAAAGTTTTAAAGCCTATTCACCTCCCTCTAGGCCATATTCAAGGTACAACATACCTATAACCACAAAGGAATGACGTGCACTCAACATTGGTCTAGTGTGATCCGTTGTTCCTTGGCTAAGGTATAACATACCTTCTAGCCACATAGGAACAACTTACACCCAATATACATTGGGTGTGATCTTTTCATTCCTTGGTTAAGGCACATCATACCTTTTTACCACAAAGGAATAACTTACACCCAATAATGGTGTCAATTCCCTAGATCTTGAATGAGTGCTTAGAATAGTTGAGAGCATAATGTTCTCACATATTCGTAGCAGCCCATTGGTACCTCATGGAGGGTTTCCAACAACCAGATCATTGAATGTCTGCATAGTAATACTACTCCTGCAAACTTCCCCTCTATGATAGAGAGGGATGGTTAGCTCCCGATACTTGTACAAATGAATTTTTGGTTTAAGTAAACAAATCTTCATTTGTACCTACATGGATGAACAAAATCAAAGATGCATTGGGTCCAATTTCAAGTGTATCCACAAACAATGTACTATTCATTGATAGGAGTGGGGATTTATGGATAAATCAATTTGCACATTTTCTAAAGCTCCTACTCATAGCAATGCAAGTAATATAAATACACTATATGGATCCCTTCATCTTGTAAATTTTCTAACCATCATAGCTTTTTACACAAGAGCAAATGTTATCACTTGGATCATGGCAAACAAGATTCTCAATTTTATCCTCCTGATGTTTTTCTAAGAATTTCAAATTTAGTGATTCCACATAAACATGCAATTCAAATTAACATCAAGGATATCACTTATTCCTAGGAGTTTGAAATCTAGTGACGCCATATATGTATGAAGCTCAAATCAAAATCATGGTCATCACTATTCAGTTGCTACATGCCAATTCACCCATTAAATTATACCATAAAGTTTTGTTTTCTAAACCTACACAAAAATGACTAAGTCTATAAAACAATGCTTACGGGGTTTTAGGTACTTGTTTTAGTTTTTACAAGTAAGGTGGTATTTCCTTTTGGAGATCTAAAAGATAATACCAACACTTACTCTTGTGAGGATGCATGAGAATTGAATGATGAGGAAGTGGCAACCTTCCTCATAATTTCAAGCAAGGGCATTCAATTCTAAGGCAAACCAAACAATGCAAAATAATAAACTCATACATTACTTTAAGAGCAATTGGTGATGTAGGCCTTTGTGTGAGAACTAACACACTTCAAGTTTGGCGTAGGCTTGATGTTCAACATCAAATGCCAAGTTGAGGTTGGATTTGATGAAGAATTTGGCTGAAGCTTCATCTTGCTCCTCCATTGGGTCATCATCTTGAACATTTCTCTACCTCAAACTCGAAATGAGTTCGAAGGAGAGATGTGTTCTCAAATCCTCCCAATGGTGGCCTGAGCTTGATGTGGCCTCCTCTTTATTGCCAAACCACCTCTTTACAATTTTTGTCCTGGCTGCAATCTCATCAAGAGCAAACAAAACAACTCAAAAATGGGTTACGTTAACCAAAAGCAAATTGAACCCTATTGTAAAATTGTCTTGCCCAACCTTGAAGCAACTTGCAAGTGCAATGAGGGACAAATCAAATATTTTTGGGTTGAAATAGGAAAATAAATTCAAGTGGTCATGCCCAGAGTTCATATCTGAATTAATTTATTCCCTACATCAATGTTTTAGTTTTATGTTGGTTGGAAATTTTACTTTCCAACATGCAAGTGTGGAAATTCAAACATGCTATATGCAAATGCAAGATTTGATGGGAAATTCAAATATGCAATTTGGAAAACAAATATGAGAAAACTATCAATTAACCTATTGGCAATGACTCACCGAATTTTTTTTGAAGTCCGAGAGTAGGACTTACCTCCGTCCTATTTAGCGTGACGATTTGTTGTCCAATCCCGCAGTTGAAGATGTGGACAACTTTTCCTGCTTGACATGCCAAAATTACTGTCGGTGGTTTGGAACCGGCAGATCTCCTGACACTACTAAAGTGTTATCGGAGTTTGAAGTTCGGTGTGGGCGCGCGGAGATTCAAGAAGGTGAATTGTAAATGGCACAGGAGACACAAGAGTTTACGTGGTTCGGGCCGCCTGAGCGTAATACCCTACTCCATGGGTGTGTTGGTTCTGTATTAGCTGTATGAGCTTGTATCGAGGGTCTATGGTGCGTGTGAGTTCCTCTCTGATCATGTCGTCGACCTATCCTTTTATAGTACAAGGGCAGACCGTTACAAATTAGCCTGGCCTGACATGTGGCCCCGGCGGTTACTAGTATTGATACTTCTTCAACACGTTTGATGGCCCTTAATGACCGTGTAATGGGCTTTGATAGCACCGTTACTGGTAATTAAGGTCATCCGACCGTGTGTCATTAATATGGCATTAATGACACTTAATCGGGTCTTGAAGTCCTTGATTCCTCTTTGAAGATCCGGAGCCGTTGCAGGGTCTTTCGGAGGTCGGAGGCTGAAGCTCCAACGGTTGGACACGTGGTAGCTTCGGAGTATACTGTGGGAGGCAGGCAGCTCCGGAGCTACTCGACACATGTCAGGTTCGGAGCTTCTCTCGGTCTGGGGTTAAGTCCGGAGGTGCCTTCTCGGTACATGGCCCGGAGCTTTCCCCTTGTGGGTGGTAGCTCTAGTTTGATAGTACACGTGGCGACCCGGGGATTAACCATGCTGGAGAAGCGGGTCCGGTTATATCTGACATGTGGGCCTCCGAAGGTCTTCAAATCAAGTGGATGACTTTCCTTTGAGATCTTTGTAACCTCAGGGGGTGTACGGTTTCTAGAGTACCGACAGTGGCCCCCTGGACCTACCTCCGGGGAAGACCACTGGGGTGAAGTCATTCCGCCGGAGGTGGGTCCATCCTCGCGACTTTTGAACTGAGTCTTCAAAGGTCTTTAGAGGTGCCGTTGGCGAGGATTTGGAGTTAAATCCCCGCCGCGTGGCGCATCCCGTGTGCGGCAGATGAGATCTTTGGCATGCGGATCTCACGCAATTGAAGGTCGCCGGTTCCCGATACGAAAACCGTATCGGTTCCGCGCGCCTTGTCAGGCCGCCGCCTTTGGGCTTCCCGCCTCATGATGACAACCGTTCGCCTGGGTAGGAACCTCGACTTGATCGTCGTGGTGGTCCCGGGCCCTCTTGTCATCGGCTGGGTGGAATTTTTGAATGGTATCCTCGACTTCCTTGCGGTTTCCATCCAAGCGTTGCGAGGGCTTACTTAAGAAGGGAAGCGCACACCATCGGGAGTTCTTTACGCCTCTCATCTGTTCTTGCGCTCAAACTCCCATCTTGTGCTTCACTTTTCCTCTCTTGCCTTGCTGTGCCGCGATGGAGTTGGGTCTCCGTGAAAGCCGTTTGAAGACCAACGGCGATCTGAAGAAGGTCCGGACCCTCATGGGATGGTCCTCGGACTTCTTCAACCGCTCGGTCCGCGCCGGTGGAGAGCTCCCGTTTGAGAAGGAGCACTCCGTCGAAATGGTGTACTTCTCCTCGTACGCCATGGTGGGGTTGATCCCACCTTTTTCTTCCTTTTTCTTGATGCTGCTAGACTTTTATGGTCTGTAGTTGTATCATCTCGGCCCCCACTCCATTCTCCTTGTGTCCATTTTCGTCCACTTCTGTGAGATGTGGGTGGGCATCCCCCCCTGCATTGAACTCTTCTGAACCTTCTTCACCGTCCACACCACCGGCCGGAGCAATGAGTACCTTGGCTTCTACTACTTCGTGAAGCGCAAGAAGTGCCCATTCAAGTACCTCCGGTCCTTTCCCTCTGGGAAGTGGGATGACTAGAAGAAGGACTGGATAGTCATCAGGATGGAGGAGCACGAGAGGCTGGAGCTGCTCGAAGGTCTTCTCAGCATCGACACGACGATCTGGAGTGAAGCTCCGGTGCTGGCGAAAGCTTTCAACCCTGCTTTGACCAGGATCCGCCAATGCATGGAGGGAGGATTGACTCCTCAGGTGGTATTTTGCAACTTCTTGGTCAACAGGTGGGCGCCGCTGAAGAAGAGGGAGAAACTCGCATGGGCCCTCAACAGCGTGATGGACGACGACCGGGTTGAGACCGGGTTGAAGTCCAACATGGTGGGAAAAACCTTGGAGTTCCACCTCGAGAAGTTCCAGCACGAAATCGACGTTGATGGTGATGACTTGACTCCACCATCAGCCTTTCTCCCTCTGAACGTGGAAGTGGAGTTCAGCAGGGAGCTCCGGCGGAAGATGCCCGTGCTTGACGACCTTGGTGTCGTCGAGAGAAGGTCAACCACCCGGGTGGCGATCCCCGGAATGCCCGAAGATGGCTCTGACCCTACCCCAAAGCCGAGGGTCGAGGTCGTCGGCAAGGGCAAGGAACTGGCGGATGAACCCGAGAGTCAGAAGAGGAAGCTGCAGTATGTCGACTACTTCCGCCTCGGCTCCTTCTCCCCGGAGGGGAAGGTCTTCTACAACTGCGGCGACTGTTCCCGCAGTGGGGTCCTCCCGGGACGCGACTGTTCCTGCAGTGGGGTCCTCCCGGAGTGCGACTGTTCCCGCAGTGCGATCCTCCCGGAGTGTTAGCTCCGGGCATGCGACTCCAGCACTTGGGCCAGTGGAGGTCTCTAGGTCTGGGGGTTCTTCCCGATCGAGGAGGGCCTCGACTCGGGAAACACCTGTGGCCGCGACTAGTTCCGGGGGGCCTTCCGGAGCTTCCACGCTGGCTATGACCAGCCCTCAACGCCCGGGAAAAAGGTTCCGCGCAAGCTGGTGCGGAAGCCTCCCAAGGTAATTTTTAATCTTTACCTTGGATAGTTGTTTTAATTGTAGTGACTATATTTTTTAAGTTTCTTCGTTCATCATCTGCAGCGTCCCCAAGAAGGGGAGTGAGGCTCCATCCTCAACCACAGTGGCTGAAGCTGTGAGGGTGGAAGCTTCTGCTCCCGTCCTGGTACCACCACAAGTGGTGGATGTAGCTGCGACAGCTCCGGCGTCGGCTGTCGTGGTCATGGACCTCGACTCATCCCCAGAGGCTCCTGTGGTAGCGCCAGACCGCGGGAGTGAAGATGCGCCAGCGGCACCTGTCCCGGAGGTTGAAGCTCCGGGTCCTGGTGCTAAGATGATGGAAGCTCCAGCCGTTGAGCCGGACGAAGCTGTGATTCCGGCCTTAGAGCCGAAAAGTGTCGAAGCCCCGGCGGTCGAGCCGGAGGTGGTTGAAGTCCCGATGTGCGTGTCGGATGTTGAGGAAGTCCCGGCGGTTGGGCCGGCTACCTCAGAAGCACCGGTCGCAGAGCCGGTAGTTGTTGGAGCTCCGGTTGCAGGGCCGATTGGAGATGAAGACCTTCTGGCTCCTAAGCCGGTTGATACAGAAGCGTCGGAGCTCGAGCCCCCATCGGAGGAGGTGCCAAGGCCAGAGCCAGAAGCGGCCCCTGCTCTGGAAGTGACGACATCGGAGGTACTCACGGCTGAGCTGGAGTGCCCTGGAGAAGTTGCTGGCCCCCTGTCTGAGGGGGTGAATGAAGGCCTGGCGGCGGGGCCCTCCTCGATGGCGACTGAGGCTATCCCGGAGGACGGCCCTAGTGCCATGGAGACACAGGGGACCACTCTTGTGGAGTGGGACCCAATTTTTGTATCTGAAAACCCGCTGGAACCAGCGGAGGAGACCCCAGCAGGTCCGGAACCTATCCCGTTGTCATTGTCCATTGACAACGCATGTTCCAGTCTGCGTCAAGTCCAACTGGCCTTCTTCCACGACAGCAAGGCTCTTGAAGAGGAGCGCCAAACCCTTAGGAGGTGGCGTAACCGGCTCTACTTCGAGACCAAGCTGGCGCAGTCAAGGCTAGCGAATGACAAAGAGTGGATCAAATGGGAGAAAGTCCGCCTGGAGTACTGGGGCAAGTTACTGGATGACAGGGAGAGTATGACTCACGCCCTCGACGCCCAATCCCAGGAGATCTACAATCAGGCCAAAGCAGCCAATAGTGCGGCCGATGAACGCCACGAAAGGCTTGAGGCCATTAACACTACACTCATCAAGCGCCCAGAGGCACTTGAGGAGAGGGAGAAACGGCTCGAAGATGAAGAGCAGAAACTCCTAGAGATGCGGGATGACGTTCTGAGGAGGGAGGAGGAGCTCTCCAAGAAGGTGGCTCTGGCTGACAAGGGCCTTGAGGAGCGCGCCAAGAAATTGGAAGAGCGCTGCGCAGAGGAGGAGAAGAAGGCCTGGGTGCGAGGACAGGAGCTCCATGAACGGGAGTGTGCCCTCGTTGCTAGGGAAGAGAAAGTAAGGGGCAGGGAGAAGGACCTGGTCGACCGCCGGAACAAGATCCACCTCCGGGAGGAGGAGCTCGGAAAACTCGAGAAGCAGGTTGCTGAGAAGATTCAGCAAAACGACAAAGAAGTTGAGCGCCTCGCCCGTGAGAATTCCGAACTAGTGGCGGCCAGAAGATCCTTGGAACAATTGAAAAGATTGAGGACTGTGGACTCCCTACAAATTTGGGAGTTCCTGGGCAAGGCCAACGACGCGCTGACACCAAGGGCTTCAGTCCCGTGCGCCCGAATGACCCGGAGCCGGAGCCAGACCTAGCGCTGCAGGCATTGAGCTCGGCAGGTAGCAAGCTCTCCAAGGTGGGCGATGTCATCGCAGACCAATTGGAGGTTGAGGGGCAATCCCTGGCGAAGAACGTCGCAGAATATGTGCTGACGTGCTACACCAGCCGGAACTCCCAATTTCCTCTGTACCCGGTGCTTGAAGGTCCCGTCGAAGGAGAAGGGGAAGCTGCCCGAGCCAACGTGTCAGAGGTTGCCCAAAAGGTCGCTCAATTCTTCCATAGGGTCTAGGACCATTTCCTTAGTTCTCACTTGTATTTTCTCTTCTTCTTCCTCAATTTTGTAATCCCTTGTCTCCAGATGTAATCCCTTGTCTCCAGATAAATGAAATCCCCAAATTTTTGTGAATTTCACTTTTTGTCTTCAACACTTTTGTCTTCACTTGGCCCCCTGGTAGATGTACACAATTTATTGTGAACATGTACCAAGAGGATATTATGTTTTGTTGAAGACTCATTTGCTCCGAACTTGTAGAATTTAGGTCCGAAGTCTTCGATAGTGAAGGCCCCCTGAGGTCAAACTGACTATCGTCGGAGCTTAGTAGCTCCGAAAATAGTCCCTATCAACGCATAGAGCATCGATAGTTAGTCCTTTGGGGTGTTGGATCTTAGTAGCTCCTGCGCTGACTTTTGCCAACATATAACTTGTCGACAGCAGTCTCCACTTGTGAGGTCTTTTCACCATCTTTTACGTCGACGGTTGGCCCCCCTAGCTTTACTGGGGCTTGGTTGCTCTGGTGATGCTTGTTAACATCGATTACAAGCCATCTAGAGAGGTCGGAGTTTTATTAGCTCCGGCTTTTCTCCATCAACATGTATTTTATTTTTCCTGCACACTGAAGTCAAGAAAAATAGTAAAATTCGTTTCTTGCCTATAACTTCGTCGCGGCTTACGATTCTCGAGAAAGTTTTAGGTCAAACACGATTCTAAATACAACCGAATGCGTTGTTTTTTCTTCCAAATCCAATTGTACATATACCCGCCTTACTTCAGCCTGCCGGGGTGTAGGTAGAGTGGCGTACTTAGGGTGCTTGACCAGGCTAAGTCGGTAGCACACTCCGGCCCTAGATTGGCTTGGCGGCATTCAGGCGAGTAGGCCATGAACAATATTTGAATCCAAAAGAATCGACAATACAACTCGAGTTGCATATGAACCGGTCGAACTAAAATTTCTTTGGAATTGCACGCCTTTGTTATAGACAAGAAAGAGAAAAATAAAAATGTTGAGCCTGTACAAAATAAATGCACATGGAGTCTGTTTCACATGAAGATGTCTTTCATTATAGGTCCGGGGTACAGGGGAAACAAGTACACTCTTAGGGTACGGAACCAGGCTAAGCGTGTTTCGTTACTCGTTTGACCCAGGGTAGCTAGCCACACTTTTAGTCTTGAGACTGTGACAAGTGTCGCATGAACTTGGTGGACCTTCCGGGGAAGGTCCGGTTGTTCTCCCGAAGGAACTACCCGACTTTGTACAATGACTCTATAACATACATCTCATGTTACTCAAGACTCATCTCCGTGGTATTAAGTGTAGAACTTACGGAGGTGCTCGATGTTCCAAGGATTTGGGAGAGGTGTCCCATCCTCGGTTGCCAAGCAAACGCTTCCGAGACGGGATACTTTAATCACTCGGAAGGGTCCCTCCCAGCCGGGGGAGAGTTTGTTTAACCCTTCTCTGGATTGTATTCTCCGTAGCACCAGATCGCCTTCCTCGAGCTGTCGGTTGTGTACATGCCGCTGATGATAACACCGTAGGTCTTGGCAATATCGGGCATTCCGAACAGCTGCTTGGCACCTTCCCTCCTCAAGGAGGTCTAGGTCTTCACGCCGGAGCTGATCCTGCGTGGCTTCGTCGAAGGTCCAGACCCGGAGTGAACCCAAGGTGATTTCCGGAGGAAGAATTGCTTCAGGTCCGCACACCAGGAAGAAGGGTGTCTCTCCGGTTCACCGGTTTGGAGATGTTCTGTTAGCCCATAAAGTGGGTGGAAGCTCTTCAATCCAGTTGGCTCCATGTTTTTTCAAGCGCTCATATGTGCGCGTCTTGAGTCCTTTAAGGATTTCAGCATTTGCTCTCTCGGCTTGACCATTGCTTGCTGGGTGAGCTACGGAGGCGTAGCAAACTTGTATGCCGAGGTCTTCGCAATATCCTTGGAATGCTGAGCTTGTGAATTGGGTCCCATTATCAGTGATGATTTTGTTTGGGACTCCATATCTGCACACAATGGACTGCAAAAAGTTGATAGCAGATTGCCTGTTGATTGTCACAACTGGAATTGCTTCCGGCCACTTGGTGAATTTATCAATGGCGACGTACAGGAACTTGTAACCTCCGACGGCTCTCGGGAAAGGTCCCAAGATGTCCATCCCCCACACAGCAAAAGGCCATGTAGGAGGTATCATTTGTAGGGGCTGAGCTGGTGTGTGAATTTGCTTTGCATGAAATTGACATGCTTCGCATTTCTTCACCAGCTCAGTTGCATCCTGGAGTGCTGTAGGCCAGTAGAAACCATGCTGAAAGGCTTTACCAACCAGCGTGCGGGAAGACGCGTGGTTCCCACACTCGCCTCCATGGATTTCTGCGAGGAGTTCGCAGCCTTCTTCCCTTGTGATGCAACGCATTAGGATGCCATTGGCACCATGCCAGTAGAGATCCCCTTCTACCAACGTGTATCTTTTAGCCAATCTGACTACCCGGTCAGCGGATACATCATCGTCAGGAAGGATGATGTCTTTCAAGTAGCTCGGGATCTCCGAGATCCATGCATAGGAACTAGCTTGAGCTTTTGAGTCTTGCGTGCTGGGTTGCTCGGAGCTCCCGGCAGCACCTACGACCCTTGATGGCTGCCATGGTAACAGGGCCATCGGGACTGTCAGCTTCGGGATGTTGATCTTGCCCCCTTCGCTCAGTTCGGTAGGCTGAGCTGTTGGTTTTGACAACCTCCGGACAAAAGTTCCGTCAGGAGCCGGAGCTCCGGTTGACGCTTTCGTCGAGAGTTCGTCAGCTTCAGCGTTATGGGCACGCTGAACATGGTGAAGATCTAGGACTTCAAAGTTTTTTTGAAGCCTCTGGACTTCAAGGAGGTAAGCAGCTAGCTGGAGATTATTGCAGGAACATTCACCCCTCACTTGCTTAATGATGAGCTGCGAATCTCCCTTGACCAGCAGTTGCTTGACACCATATGATAGTGCCACCTTTAGTCCGTAGATAAGCGCTTCATACTCTGCCATGTTGTTGGTCGCCTTGAAGTCAAGGTGTACCATGTATTTCACCTTCTCCCCGGTCGGTGCAAGGAGAAGGATTCCAGCTCTGGCCCCCTGCTTCTGCATGGAGCCGTCGAAGTAGAGGGTCCAGTGAGGCTCGGTGAAGGTTGGAGCTTGATGCTCCGTCTTCTGCTCATTGGGGCCCCCAGGGTTTGATGGAGAGGGAGTCCATTCCGCCACAAAATCTGCCAATGCTTGACTCTTGACTGCTTGCCTTGAAATGAATTCAAGATCAAATTCAGCCAATTCCGCTGCCCACTTTGCAATATTCCCAGTTGAGTTGGGATTATGCAAGATTGCTCGAAGTGGGTAAGAGGTCACCACTGAGACTTTGTGAGCTTGGAAGTAATGGCGAAGTTTCCTGGAGGCAATAAGGACTGCATAGAGCAGCTTATGTACCTCTAGGTATCGAGTCTTGGCATCATGTAGTACTTCACTAATGAAGTACATCGGGCGTTGAATGGTCCGGATCCTCCCGGAGGGGTCCAGAGCTTCCTCTTCACCGACCCGGATCCTCCCGGAGGAATCCGGATTTTCTTAAAGGACCTTCGGGTCCTGGCTGGAGGGACCCGGGGTTTCTTCAGAAGTGACCTAGACCCTCCCGGGGGGGGGTCTGGGTCTCCTGAAGTGACTTCTTGTGGATTCGAGTCTGGGAGCTGGGACCCAGGCTCACTTTCAGGTACTTCCGGACCCTCCCGAAGGGGTCTGGATTCCTGAGTATGAGGTAGCTCTGGTCTCTTTGCAAACAGAACCATACTGACGACTTCGTCAGTTGCAGAAATGTAAAGCAACAAAGGCTCACCAGGGTTCGGAGCTACCAAAATTGGTAGGGTGGTGAGGAACTGTTTCAGCTCCTGGAATGCCTTCTCTGCTTCTTTGGACCATTGGAATGGTCCGGACTTCCTCAATAACTTGAAGAAGGGGAGTGCCCGTTCCACCAGTCTTGAAATGAACCGGCTGGGGGCTGCTAGACATCAAGTTAACTTTTGGACGTCTTTGATGCGGGTTGGTGGCCACATGTCTTCAATGGCCTTAATCTTCGCCGGATTAGCTTCTATGCCCCGGTGACTTACCAGGAAACCGAGAAGTTTTCCGGAGCTAACCCCGAAGACACACTTGTCTGGGTTTAGCTTTGTGCGGGTGGCCCGCAGCTTGTCGGAGACAGCCTGCAAGGTGTCAAGGAGTGACTCCTTGTCCTTGACCTTGACCACAATGTCATCGACGTACACTTCCACTATGTCTCTAATGAGTTCTTCAAAAGTTTTGTACATAGCTCGTACAAAAGTTGAAGCTGCATTCTTGAGACCGAAGGGCATGGCTGTATAAAAGTACAATCCATCTACTGTAATGAACGAGGTATGCTCTTCATCTTCCTTAGACATCCTGATTTGATGATATCCGGAATATGCATCTAGGAAACACAGTAATTCACACCCGGAGGTGGAATCCACTATCTGATCTATTCTAGGTAGTGGGAATGGATCTTTTGGACATGCCTTATTTAGTGTGGTGTAGTCGATGCACATCCGAAGCTTCCCGCCGGCCTTGGGCACAACGACTGGGTTTGCCAGTCATTTTGGATGAAAGACTTCATGGATGAATCCGACTTCGAGTAACTTCTTCACTTCTTGTCGGATGAAGTTCTGTCACTCTACGGATTGCTTCCGGGGCTTCTGATGCACAGGCCGGGTGTCAGGGTAGATCTTCAGATTGTGCTCAATCACTTCCCTGGGGATCCCAGGCATTTGTGACGGTTGCCAGGCAAACACGTCGACGTTAGCCCGGAGGAAAGTGATGAGCGCGAGTTCCTATTTGTCGGTCAGTCCCCCCAATATACGGGTGGTCTGAGCGGCATCGGAACCAATTTGGACGACTTTGACGGGAATGTCGATGTCGCCGCTTGGCTGCACACGAGGTGCAGAAGTCGAGCCTTGTTGACGAATGCTCGGGGGTTTTGGAGCTTGCTCTTGTCTGGAGTCCTCCTCTTGCGCCGTGGTGAGTGCATGGAGTTCTTCCAGAGCAGTTACTCCGGCAGTACGATCTCCGCGGATCTGGAGAACGCCTACTGGTGTTGGCATCTTCAACACCAGATAACCATAATGAGCATCTGCCATGAATTTGTACAGGGCAGGCCTACCCAAGATGGCATTGAAGGGTAAGTTGATCTGAGCGACGTCGAAGACCAACTTCTCGGTGCGGTACTTCTCTCGTGTCCCGAATGTAACGGGGAGAGTAATAGCTCCGAGTGGGGTAATGGCCCCCGGACCTACTCTGGAGAAAGGTCGAGAGGGGTGGAGATCCGAAGGTTGGAGTTGAAGCTTAGTAAAAGCTTCGAAGCTTATGAGGTTAAGCCCCGAACCTCCGTCTACCATGACGTGGTGGAGCTGGATGTTGTTGATGGTAGGAGATACCATCAAAGGTAACTGACCTGCTCCAACCATGCTCCGAGGGCAGTCCGAAGCATCAAAAGTGATGGTTGTGTCCATCCACTTCCGATGAGGCTTCGGCCTGACTGTAGGAGCTACAGCAGCCATATCCCGACGCATAGTCTTGATGACACGGCGGGAGGTGATGTCCAATGATCCACCAAAAATGGTGTTCATGGTCTTCCGACGCTCGTTGTCAGAGACGTCAGAATCATCGTCGACGGAGGTGTAAACAGCCTTCAGGACCTTTTTGGGATCCTAAAAACCTAACTCCTCTTCAGCTGGAGCTTCGTCGACTTTTTGCTTTCCTTCCCTCTGTCGGAAAGGAGATTCTTCCCGGCGCTTGCTGTAGCGCTCGGCAAGGTTTTGGACCTCTCGGCAGTCTTCCAAACTGTGGCTGCCCGTTTTTTGAATTGGGCACCACACCTTGGGCTTGCCACTATCTTCAGAAGACGGTCAAGGTCACTTTTCGGGGCGTGGCCCCCGACCACCCGGAGCTGCAGCAGCTGCAACATTGGATGCGCCGGCCGACGGCTTCTTCTTGCCGTTGGTCTTTTTCTTCTTCTTGCCGTTCCCGTAGGTAGCGGCTTCTTCTTTGGAGGATTTCTTGTGACCCTCCGGGGTTGGTTTGGAGTGCATCTCATGGCCCTCCGCAGCTCTGGCACATTTGTCAGCCAAGCTGAAGAGTTCTGTGACGCTGGTGATCTCCTTGATCGCCAGTTTCTCCAACATCTTCTTGTCCCGTACACCCTATCTGAATGCCACAATGACAGAGGCGCTAGAGATAGAAGGAATAGTATTCCGTACCTGAGAGAACCTCTGGATGAATGACCGCAGGGATTCTCCCCCTTTTTGCACGACTGCAAAAAGGTCCAGTTCAGTGCCTGGTCGGGTGTATGAACTCCCGAAGTTGGCGGTGAACTGCCGGCACAGCTCCTCCCAACTGTTGATAGAGTTGGGTGGAAGGCTCATAAACCAGGACCTGGCAGTCCCAGTTAAGGCCACTGGAAAATAATTGGCCATCACGGCCTCATTTCCTCCAGCTGCTAATATGGCAGTGGAGTAGATCTGAAGGAATTCGGCGGGATTGACGGTCCTGTCAAATTTTTCCGGCAGGTGAGGCCAGAACTTCTGTGGCCACCTGACCATACGCAGATGTATGGCCAGAGCTGAATAGCCTCCTCCTACTCCTTCAGGAGCAGAAAGGTCCTGAGCTTCCCGTCTTTCACGAGCGCGCTCAATATGGACTCGGCCGTCTTGTTGGCGGTATCGGCGATCAAGCTCCTCCCGGAGGTCATGAGTTGAGAGCCTGGATACCGTGTGAGTGCGTTGTGCCCCGGAGGGCAATGACGTCACTTGTTGTGATGCAGCACGTCTCCTGCTGTTGGAAACGTGCGGACCAAGTCTACCAGACAAAGTCCACCGCTGCGACAGGGCTCGTCCCGAAGGAGGAGGACCCTGGTTGCTGAGGCGTTCGGCTGCTGCTGCAACCAAATGTTCATCGGCCCTCCACTGTTCCAGTGCATCCCGGGATGCATCCGGAGGTGGTGGGCGTTGGAGAAGAGCCCGCGCTGCATGGAGCGCGTGTTCCGGGTTGTCATGATTTGCCGACGCAGTGATTGACACCGGCGCACCACCGCGTTGCCCAGCTTGATTTGCTGGTGGAGGTGGTGGTGGTGGGAGTGTGACTCCTGCTGGTGCTGAAGCCCCTGCTGGTGGCTGGATATTGGGAGGATTGCCCCCAACAACCTGAGCAGCAGGTTGATCATTGGATGATCCAGCAGCTGAGTTCACCATTCTCAAAATCTCAGGCACCCCTACCTGGCGCGCCAACTTTCGGTGGTTTGGAACCGGCAGATCTCCCGACACTACTAAAGTGTTATCGGAGTTTGAAGTTCGGTGTGGGCGCGCGGAGATTCAAGAAGGTGAATTGTAAATGGCACAGGAGACACAAGAGTTTACGCAGTTCGGGCCGCCTGAGCGTAATACCCTCCTCCACGGGTGTGTTGGTTCTGTATTAGCTGTATGAGCTTGTATCGAGGGTCTATGGTGCGTGTGAGTTCCTCTCTGATCGTGTCGTCGTCCTGTCCTTTTATAGTACAAGGGCAGGCCGTTACAAATTAGCCTGGCCCGACATGTGGCCCCGGCGGTCACTAGTATTGATACTTCTTCAACACGTTTGATGGCCCTTAATGACCGTGTAATGGGCTTTGACAGCACCGTTACTGGTAATTAAGGTCATCCGACCGTGTGTCATTAATATGGCATTAATGACACTTAATCGGGTCTTGAAGTCCTTGATTCCTCTTTGAAGATCCGGAGCCATTGCAGGGTCTTCCGGAGGTCGGAGGCTGAAGCTCCAACGGTTGGACACGTGGTAGCTCCGGAGTATACTGTGGGAGGCAGGCAGCTCCGGAGCTACCCGACACGTGTCAGGTCCGGAGCTTCTCTCGGTCTGGGGTTAAGTCCGGAGGTGCCTTCTCGGTACATGGCCCGGAGCTTTCCCCTTGTGGGTGGTAGCTCCGGTTTGATAGTACACGTGGCGACCCGGGGATTAACCATGCTGGAGAAGCGGGTCCGATTATATCTGACATGTGGGCCTCTGAAGGTCTTCAAATCAAGTGGATGACTTTCCTTTGAGATCTTTGTAACCTTAGGGGGTGTACGGTTTCTAGAGTACCGACAATTACTATGGCTGTCATTCGGACATGAGGTCCACATGGTGGCCCTAGCCTCTTCATCGCCTTGATAAAGACTTGTTTATGACTTTTCCTTTTGTAAGATATTCTTTCATGATCATGGTGAGGCGTGTCCTTCTTTAGGGGTGCCACTTCAGCCTTCTTGATGTTCCTTTGAGTTAACCCATACTTTGATCATAGAACAGAGACTTCCTTGGGCATGATGACATGTGGATTCCACAATAAAAAAAAAAGAAACACTTCATCCACAATGTCACTTGCCCTTGGTTGCACGGGCTTGGTCGGAGTGTAGGAATCCCAATAAATGATTGTGGGATATCTTGGATCTCTAATGCTCTTTATGTTTCTTGTCCTTGGCCAGGGGCTTCAGGTGCATGTAGACTCGATTTCTTGCTTGGCCACGAACAAGATACTTCAAGGTAGGCTAGTTGAACTTGAGCCCTTTGGAATTCCATAGCCTCCTTGGTTATAAGGGTGGTGATGACTCCACCCTTGACCACCTTGTGGGTGATAGCCATTGGAGTTGTTGTTTGAAAGATTCTCTTTGTTCTTAGCAAAATAATTCCCAAGTGTCCCATGTTGACATGGATTTTCACAAATCACGTGAATATCCTTGACTTGGATCATCCCAAACAACTCTCCATTGGCTTGATCTTCATGATACTTCAATGGGAGGTGTAGTTCCACAACTAGCATGTCCACCTTGTTAAATGTTGTGCATGCCAAGCTAAGGGAACTAGAGCATTCTTCAATCCACCCCTTGAGTAGAGACCATCTTCTCATTCGTGATGAATGGGAATAGGATTCCTTCAGCTCCAGCACGAGTGTGGTCATGGATTGGTGAAGCCAACCCATGACACGAGTGTCGGATGAAGGGCCAATTACCCACCCCATAATGGAGGAAAACCAAGAAGAACTCTTGGATCCTCCCCCAAGCTTGGGGATGGATGACTTTGGCTCCTACTGGAAGTTGAAATTCTTTCACGAAAGTCAATGGTGTTGCCGAGCGGACATTTGTTGATGTACGCCTTGAATCATCTTGCTTATGAGCACTTGCGCCCTCGTTGGCCATCCCACAAAATGGGTTAGCCAACAATACCCTGTTTTGACACAAAAGGAGAAAACAAGCTATTAGTACCTATAACTTAATCACAAGTGATAGTTATCCTTCACTTCCTTTTGCCTTTTCCGGCAATGGCGCCTGAAATGCTTGTTGACAGTATGACACCACAGATCATCTCTTGAAAGAGATGGGGTCCGTAAGCGCATGGAAGATACCGTTGTAGCATTTCACCCAAGAGTATTCCCAAGGGTATCGTATTTATCCCAAAGGAAGGCAATGGAGTAAAGTAAACAATATCCTTATGATCAAACTAGGGGATACTAATCACTTATCATGACAGGGGTAAGTTGATAAAATGTGTAGTGTGACACACACCTAAGCAATCTACTCTAAGGGTAAGGTTGTCCTAGCGTGGGTTAGACTACGAGACAGAGTTACTCCTACTATGCTCTAATTACTCATATACATAGACTAATAAAGTGCATATTAATATGCTAACAGTGAATACTAGGGCTTAGTGGTCCAACATATCGGGCATGGGCTTACCTTGGTCTGCCAGGTGACTCTCGCCAAGAGCCTACGTTGTAGTCAAACATGGAGGATTACGACGGATGGATAGGGCTGTCACCACCTACCGCCTACCTCTACAAACTGTGGACTACGGTGCATCCAATGCTACTTAACTATATAAACACCATGCTTACATGTTAAGTAAATACCTTAAGAGTTCGGATACAAATATCATTATAAGGCAATGACTAACCTAAACATTGTTGAACCAATGTTGGGACCAGAGACTTACAGATTTATGCTATAATAATCATATTAATACCTAATTAGACTATAGTGTTGGTGTATGATGGTTATGATAACAAGATATGAACACTATGACTAGATCATAATAACATCTACACCTAGCATATACATGGACTCCATAATCAAGCAAGAAACGCTTTGCCCAAGTATATGAATAGATAAAGACTAATAATAATAATATTATAAAGCATAAAGTCACACTTGAAATATACATGAGCCAAACTTTCAAAATTTGGACTTGGTACTAGGGGCTCCTCTCTACAGCCTAACCTCCACTAAGGACCAAGGAGAACTAGTGTATACAAGAGAGAAAGCTCAAGTGGTGTGTGTTAAAGTGAGGGGTAGGGTGTCCTATTTATAGCTGGAGAAGGGTTGGTTCCCGCCATCAAAGTGCATGAATCACTCTTCATCATTATCAGGGCACCACAAGGAGTCGACACGTGGAAGTTGATCGAGTTTGGCGCCAGGAAGGGTTTGACCGAACCGGTCTTCACTCTGTTTCATGTGTGCTTTCTCCATGTCACTTCCAGGTGGGCCCTATTGACTGATACGGGTGATACACCGTTGGATCTCCTCAGATACATCTGTTTGTGGTCCATTTGATCCATGTGATGCCACGTGTCCATTTTTGATTGGCTGGGATGATACTTTTTATGACTGTCACCCCTCTTTCACATCATTTACTGTATAAAAAGCCTGCATGCACTATTTTTCCAAGGACAAGTGGAAATAGGTTAGATAGAAATGTGATGTGTGCAAGAAATGATCTTCCCTTCACATAATTGAGTTATATTGACAGGTTAAATTGGTATATAACAGCCGTTGACAATGGGCTCCTCCGGCTCATGACTTGGGGGCGCGGGCCACTTTTCTTTGTATCACATGTCGGCGGGTATCCTTCCAAGAAAGCGCTTGAGGAGGATGCAATACTTGAGGGCATGCTGGATTAGGGTCGCGCGATGGGTGCATGGCTTTTCTAGTATCTTTTTGAAGTAGTCGATTGGTGGCTTGGTCTGTCTCTTGTCCTCGTGGTGGTCGGCGGTGGTGACCAGCCCCTGATCGTCCATCCGAGGGCGACGTCTGATGTAGCCGGTATTGCACTCATCATGACATGGTGTCGAGTCCTTCTTTCCTTCGGGGTTCTTAGGCTTCGATTTTGGTGCATCGAAGATAGCCCCGATTGCCTCTTCACCGGAGGCATGGTTAGTTGCCATTTCGAGCAGTTCCCTCATGCTTCTTTGCTTGGCACAACCGAGCTTGTGAGGGACTCCCACGTGACCCCGAAGAGGAACACTCCAATGACGTCGGCGTCGGACCTCATTGCACTTCTTGGTGAAATGTCGTATGTATTTGTGGAGGGTTACTCCCGACCTCTACTTGCATCCTTTTGGGTCCCATGAATTACTTGGGCGCACGCATGTGCCCTGAAAGTTACAAGTGAAGGCGGATTTGAGCTCGGTCCAACTGCGGATGGTGTCGGCAGGCTGATACTCGAGCCACACCGGAGCCGAGGCAGCTAGATATATGGGGAGGTACTGGATGATGAAGAGGTCGCGTGTGGCGCTGCTGGCCCAGCACGCCAGACGGTAGTATTGCAACCACATGTTGGGGTACGTTTCGCCTTTGTACTTGGCGATGTTGTTAGGTGGTGGAAACGCCCCGCTGCACACTCGCCTGTTGAAGGCTTTTGGCTCCAAAGCATCAAGGCTCGGGACTTGACCTTCATTGCTGTCGTGGTAGTGTTTCGGATGAGGCCGGCAGTGTAGGAACCCCGATAAGAGTGTGGGGATGAAGTCTCGAGTACAACAGCACGCTCCAACGATTCTGCGAGAGTTGGAGTCACCAGATCGCCCATAGGTTGAGACTCGCGTCGAGCCGATGATCTCATTCCTCTGACCTCATTTACCTCGACCGGGCGTGAGGCCTTGATGGTCCGGCTTTGCGTCTGATGCATCCCTGGCTCCCACCCCGGTCTGATGTCTCCTTCTGTCGAGCGAGGGAGCTTTTTGCGTGTTGAGTTGCCGCTCGGTCCAATAGAGACTGTAGGTTCCGGTAGGCTTGCCGGGATTTGAGCTCAGTGGGTTCCGTCATGCCATGCAGTATGGGGGCTACCACTGCTACATTGTGGCCCGCCCGCTCAAAGCGCGGGGGTTCGTTCGCGCTGGCAGGGACACTGTCACGAACCTGAAATGCTTGGGAGCGCGCCGTGTCTGGATCCTGGCCGGGATGCAACACAAACCGGTATGTAGTTCTTTCCACGTCTGGCCATGAGGGTCCGGCGTGGGTCATGGTACCTCATGTCGCCGGCAGATCAGCTTGTTTTGCAATGGCTGCTGGTGCTTTTCCGAGCCAGAGGCTCGGCCTCCAGCTGCGCCGGCGTGAACTCCGGCGGAGTGTTGGTGGGTGTTCCATCGCGGATGCCTTCACCCTTTTCGGTGACATAGCATCCGCGAGGGCGATTAATTACCTTGGTGGCGTCGTCGGGGTCGGAGTCGCCGCCGGAGGTTTCCTTTGGGATTTTTGTGGTCGATCACCCTGATGATGGAAACTGCCAAAGTGTTGTTTGCGTGTGCATCGCAGACTCTCTGGAGAATGTCAGCTTCGTCGGCGATGAAATCCGAGTTTCCGAAATAGAAAGTCTGGCCTGGGGCGTGTAAAATCTCGCTACTCTGTATGTTCACATCCTGGGGCGCAGAAAAGTCAAATCACAAGGTTCATGTGCATTCAAATATTTTGAACACTTTATGGGATGCAAGCTGCAATTTAAATTTTCAACTTTGGAGCAGTCAATTAGCGAACATGATTTCACAGTTAGGTTCGTCATATTCAAATTTGGCAAACAAAAACTTATCATTTTAGGAATTCATTCGTTATGATTAAATAAATTAACAGATAAAAGGCGAGGTTCAAATTCAAAATTTAAAGTCAAATTCGAACTTACTCATTTGAAAGTTTGAAATCATCAATCTCTTCCTCCCATTTGGAATAGCTTCTTAGCCAAGTTCTATGCAGTTTGCAGCTTGTTTGCTGTGTGAATCTTGGAAAAGAAAAAGCGGACAACAGAGGGGAGAAAGGGGGATCCACCTGTAAGTGTCAAGTGGTCTTACCGCCTCTGTTCTTTTGCTGTCCACAGCGAAGCTTGCATGGCCAGCGAGCTACTAGCTTGCCTGCTTGCCTCCAGCTCAGGTGCAGCTCGCCCTAATCCACTCATCGATGATATTTCCCTCTCCTCCTCCCAACTGTGCTCTGTTTCTTTCTTCCCCGAGCAGAGCCCTGCATCATCATCGCAACTGCCGCCAACTTCCATACTCGGTGTTCCCGGCGCTTCATCCCTTGGCTGAGCTCGTAGAAGGCTGCGCGTACCTCTCCTGTACCTCCCCGACGGGTGAAAACGTCGTCTTCTTCGCCCACGCGCCGTGCCAAGCCGTGGCCTTCTTCTCTGTCCTAGGAACCGTGCCGAGGATGTTCAACGTCCTTCGGCCGTCTCGGCCCCTCTCCCGAGCAACCAAAAGCTCCCAAGGTTCACCCTAATGTTTACTTTCAGCTCCCCAAGCCACCTGATTCCTTCCTAACGCCGCTGCGCCAGATTGCAATTTTTTCCATTGGCTTGCTTAAAGAATAGTCAAGTTTCGTGGCTCAAATTCGTCCTGCACAAGTAATTATTCTCTATTCTGGTTAGAACCTAGAATCTATACTCCCTAAAAATCATTTCGGACCAAACATTTTGCGAAATTATTGAGTATTGGTGTCGGAAAATCAAATCTTGTGGCCGCCGGCCATTGAACACCTCTCCTCGTCGGTGTGCTCCTTGTTCCGTCCATTTTCAACACAAACCGAAACCATGGTATGATTCTTCATGGCACGAAGGTGCTCTAGAGATTTTTCCCAAGGATTTTCATGCATCCGTTGGGTAGAACCGGCTCGCCGGAGTTCATGGAACCGCTGCCGCCGTGGAGGACTAACCTCCGGTGACTTCCGGCCGTCGACATCCCTGCTACTAAGTTCCCCGCCTCAAACCGTGCTCTGTCGGCGAGATTAGGCAAAGGAGGCGTACGGGCTAGGTTTCCGGCGAGGCCACCGCTAGGGCCGTCGGCTCTTTCCTGGCCGAAGGAAGAAGAAAGGGAGGTGAGGGATGAACCCGGCCCCACCTGTCACTGACTATTATTTCTCAAGCTTGATCCTCTGTGATGCTTGGATCTAGTGTGGCTCTCTATTGTGCCCACAGTGTGGCTTTAATGCCAATGGCTGGTTTGAAAGAAATGGGTCCACATGTCAGTTTTATCGAATTTCCTTTAGGAAATAAATCCAGAAAATAGTTCCACCTTTCAAAAATCATAGCTCACTCTATGAAACTTCAAAAACGCCCAATTTTTTTTTGTGGACTCACCTCAACCAGTACTTTGCCATGATGTAGAATATTTGTTATGAAAATCCCTTGTAATTTCTGTACAATTCAATATCCATTTTTCCTTTGGAATTTAGTTCCAAGAGTTTCACTCATTGGAAAATTCCCAACTTTTGCCAGAATACTCTTCATATTATATTGAATACCTGTAGACATTTAAGACTCATTAGCCTTAATTAAGGGAGTTAATTTTGGTGATTTATCTCAGGTTATTTAGAAAATCCATAAAGTCCAGAAACCTTATCTGAAAATGACCAAAACCATGAAAATTCACAGAGCCCTGTAGAAAGATTCAAAAATTTTGAAACAAATTTTATTGGGTTCATATTGTACTAACCTATCTGTTTGTACCATTTGTTGATATGATAAACCTCCATCAAATGGGAAATACTTCAAAGAATTATAGAGACCAGAACCATGCTTATAAAAATATGAAAATTTTATCCCAAACCAAATAGGTCATCTCTGAGCCACCATAAAAATCTCGAGATTATTTGAAATAGTTGTCAAAGAGAAGTGAGCCTGTTATAATCCTTAAGTCATAAATATCTATATTGATATACTTTGCATCTATTAGGCACATCAATTAAACGGGGGATCTCGACGAGAAGATCTTGAAGGACATTAACTTGATTCCTATTGACAGTACCATTTTATATATCGGAACAACAACGAGGCAAGCTCCGGTTTGCATTTAAGTGCTTTTATAAAGTTTTGCTTTATACACTACATTGAATTGTATTGTTATGTGCGTTAGGTCTAAGTTGTATGAAATCCATCTGCATGGCCAAATATGACCAGGGTTTATGGTTACTTGAGTGACACACGTATCGAGAGGCTTTGCTTAACTGTATGATGGAAAGATCGGCAGAAGACGAGTTGTTGGAATCGACTCGCGAGATGGTCATATTTTATCGACCAAAAGTCGGGTAGTTGAATTCTACCTGCGAGAGGAAGTCGAGTAGCAATGTCTACTCGAGAGATGATAGTTGGTAGCTCACTCTTTAATTAAATGAGATGTGGACGGGGAATTTGATTACTGTAGGTTGGAGCGTGCAAGGTTGTCTTGTCCTGCATACACTACCAGGATTCCGGGTTATTGCGACGAACAAAATCATTGCAATAGGTCGAAATTCGTCGCGATAGGTTGTTGTCGCAACGAAATAGAACATCGTGATAGTTTTTCCGACTCGTGGCGATAACAGCCGTGGCAATAGGTTATTGCGACGACTTGACATCCGTGGCAAATAGTATGGTATTGCGACGACTCCACGTTGGTGGCAAATAGTATGGTATTGCAACGGTTTAACGTATTGCGACGATTTAACGTATTGCGACGAAAATATCGGTGTTGTAACGATGTCACATTCGTGGCAAAAAGTATGGTACTGCAACGACTCCACGTTCGTTGCAAATAGTATGGTATTGCAACGGTTTAACGTATTGCGACAATTTAACGTATTGCAACGAAAATAACGGTGTTGCAATGATGCCACATTCGTGGCAAAAAGTATGGTATTGCAACGACTCCACGTTCGTGGCGAATAGTATGGTATTACAACGATTTAACGTATTGCAACAAAAATAATGGTGTTGCAACGATGCCACATTCGTGGCAAAAAGTATGGTATTGCGACGACTCCACGTTCGTGGCAAATAGTATGGTATTGCAACAGTTTAACGTATTGCAACGATTTAACGTATTGCAACGAAAATAATGGTGTTACAATGATGCCACATTCGTGGCAAAAAGTATGGTATTGCAACGACTCCACGTTCATGGCATGGTATTGCAACGGTTTAACATATTGCGATGATTTAACGTATTGCAACGAATAGTACGTTATTTGCGATGATTTCACATCTGTGGCGATATTTACGGTATCACGACGATTTCATACTCGTGGCGAATAGTATGGTATCGCGACGTTTTGACATTCGCGGCGAATAGTACGGTGTTGCAACGATTTCACATCCGTAGCCAATAGTACGGCATGTCCAAAAGATCCATTTCCACTACCTAGAATAGATCAGATAGTGGACTCCACCTTCGGGTGTGAACTACTGTGTTTCTTAGATGCATATTCTGGATATCATCAAATCCAAAGGTCTAAGGAAGATGATGAGCATACTGCCTTCATAACAGTAGATGGATTGTAATGTTATACTGCCATGCCATTCGGTCTTAAAAATGATGCTTCAACATTTGTGCGAGCTATGTACAAAACATTTGGAGAGCTAATTAGAGACTTGGTGGAGGTGTATGTTGATGACATTGTCATTAAAATAAAAAACAAGGATTTACTCCTTCACAACTTACAAGCCGTCTTCGACAAGCTGCACACTACGCGCACCAAGTTGAACCCGGACAAGTGTGTCTTCGGGGTTAGCTCCGGAAAGCTTCTAGGGTTCTTGGTGACTCATCGAGGAATCGAAACAAATCTGGCGAAGATCAAGGCTATAGAAGAAATGCGGCCCCCAGCCCACATTAAAGATGTCCAAAAGTTGACTGGATGTCTAGCTGCGCTCAGCCGGTATATATCAAGACTGGCAGAACGGGCGCTACCCTTCTTCAAACTCTTGAGGAAGTCTGGACCATTTCATTGGTCTGAAGAAGTAGAAAAGCCGTTCCGAGAGCTGAAACAGCTCCTCACCACACTACCAATATTGGTAGCTCCGAATCCTAGTTAGCCTTTACTGCTTTAAATTTCGGCAACCACCGAAGTTGTCAGTATGGTCCTGGTCGCTGAAAGACCGGAACCACATTTAGTCTAGGAATCCAGACCCCTCCGAGAGAATCCGGGACCACATGAAGACATGATTGGGTCTCAGCTCCTAGACGTTGAACATCGAAATAAAGTACTACGAGATCAACCTCATTCGTTTGAGGAGGTTCCCCGTGAGATCCGGATTGAACAAGAAAGAATTATGGACCCCTCTGGGAGGGTCCAAGGAGCACAACTTGAAGGTCCGGGACCCTCCAGTAGGGTCCGGGTCGATGGAGAGGAAGTTACGAATCCATCTGAAAGGGTCCGGACCATCCAGCGCCCTGTGTACTTCATTAGTAAAGTACTCCACGACGCCAAGAAATGATACATTGAGGTGCATAAACTGCTTTACGCAGTTCTTATCGCCTCAGGAAAGCTTAGCCACTACTTCCAAGCCCACAAAATATCAGTGGTAACTTCTTTTCCACTGCGTGCAATTTTGCATAACCCTAATTCTACTGGGAATATTGCAAAGTGGGCAGCGGAGCTGGCAGAATTCGATCTAGAATTCGTGTCGAGACAAGCAATTAAAAGTCAAGTCTTGGCTGACTTTGTGGCGGAGTGGACCCCCTCTCCATCAAACCCTGGGGGCCACAGTGAGCAGAAACCAGAGCTTAAAGTTCTGGTATTCACTGAGCCTCACTAGACCCTCTACTTCGATGGCTCCGTGCAGAAGCAGGGGGCCGGAGCTGGAATCCTTCTCCTGGCTCTGATCGGAGAAAAGGTCAAGTACATGGTACACCTTGTTTTAAGGCAACCAACAATATGGCGGAGTATGAAGCCCTCATCTATGGACTCAAGGTGGCACTATCTTATGGTGTAAAACAGCTGTTAGTGAAGGGAGATTCACAACTCATCATCAAATAAGTGAAAGGTGAATGCTCCTGCAATAATTCTCAATTAGCTGCTTATCTCCTTGAAGTCCAGAAGCTTCAGATGGACTTTAGAATCCTTGATCTCCATCATATTCAGTGCCTTCATAACTCTAAAGCCGATGAACTCTCGACGAAAGCCTCAACCGGAGCTCCAACTCCTGACGGAATCTTTGTCCGGAGGTTGTCAAAACCAGCAGCTCAGCCTGCCGAACTGAGCGAAGGGGGCGAGACAAACACCTCGAAGCTGGCGGTCCTGGTGGCCTTGCTACTGTGGCGTTCACCAAGGGTCATAGGTGCTGCCGGAAGCTCCAAGCAACCCAGCACGCAAGACTCAGAAGCTCAAGTTAGCTCCGATGCATTGATCTCGGAGATCCGAAGGTACTTGAAAGACAATATTCTTCCTGAAGACAATGTATCAGCTGACCGGATTGTCAGATTGGCTAAAAGATACACGTTGGCAGAAGGGGATCTCTACCGACGCGGTGCCAATGGCATCCTAATGTGGTGCATTGCAAGGGAAGAAGTTCGCGATCTCCTCGCGGAAATCCATGGAGGCGAGTGCAGGAACCACACATCTTCTCGCACGCTGGTCTGTAAAGCCTTCCGGCATGGCTTTTACTGGCCTACAACACTTCAGGATGCAGTTGAGCTAGTGAAAAAATGTGAAGCGTGTCAGTTTCACGCAAAACAGATTCACACACTGGCTCAATCACTACAAATGATACCTCCTACATGGCCATTCGTTGTGTGTGGCATGGACATCTTGGGACCTTTCCCAAAAGCGTCGGAGGTTACAAGTTCCTATATGTCGCCATCGACAAGTTCACCATGTGGCCGGAAGCAACTCCAGTAGTAACAATCAACAAACAATCAGCAATCAAGTTCTTGAAGTCCATTGTATGCAAATTTAGAGTTCCAAACAAAGTCATAACTAACAACGGAACTCAATTTACAAGTGCTACGTTCCAAGAATATTGTGAAGACCTCGGTATTCAACTTAGCTACGCTTCAGTAGCTCATCTAGCAAGCAATGGCCAAGCCGAGAGAGCAAATGCATAAATCTTAAAAGGACTCAAGACGTGCACATATGAGCGCTTGAAAAAGCACGAAGCTAACTGGATTGAAGAGCTTCCGTCAACATTGTGGGCGAATAGGACAACACCTAACTGGTCAACTGGGGAGACTCCATTCTTCCTGGTGTACGGAGCTGAAGCAGTCCTTCCTCCGGAGATCACCTTGGGGTTGCTCTGGGTCCAGACCTTCGACGAAGCCACACAGGACCAGCTACGGTGTGAAGATCTTGACCTCGTCGACAAGGGAAGGGGCCAAGCAGCTGTTCGGAATGCACGTTATCGCCAAGCGCTCCAGCGCTATCATCAAAGGCATGTGCATGATCGACAACTTGAGGAAGGTGACCTGGTGCTTCGTAAGATACTAAGCCGTAAAGGGATGAACAAACTTTCCGACAGCTGGGAGGGTCCCTTCTGAGTCATTAAAGTATCCCAACCAGGATGCGTTTGCTTGGCAACAGAGGATGGGACCACGCTCCAAAATCCTTGGAACATCGAGCACCTCCGTAAGTTTTATGCTTAGAATCACGGAGGTGAGTCTGTAATTACACACAATGCATGTTGTAGAGTCATTATACAGAGATGAGCAAGTCCTCCAAGAGAACATATGGGTGCGAGAAGTTCAAGTAACACTTGAAACAGTCACAGCACTAAAACTGTAACTACTTGCTCTTGGCTAGTACAGGATGTATATCACATTTAGCATGGTCCAACACTCTAAGTGTGTCCTTGTCTCCCTTGTAATTCAGACCTATAATGAAAAGCATTATTGTGTGAAAACAGACTCCACGTGCATCTACTTTTTGTATAAGGCTCAAAATATCAAATTATTTTTACCCCACTTGTCCATAATGAAGTTGTGCAAATCTTTTTGAGCTTTGTTCCGAGTAATTCACATGCATTACAAGCCTTGTTGATAGTCTTTTTGGATCTTAACATTGCTACATAATCTACTTGCTTGAACGTTTAAAATGTTGACAGTGGATGACGTTGGAGCTACCAAGTTCCGACCATCCCAGGGAGCCTGTCTTCGACGCCTCAGAATGGAAGACTTCAGACCTAAAATCTATAAGTGTGAAGCATTCAAGTCGTCAACATACTGCCACAACCTTTAGTACATGTACACATTTCAATTGTACACAGGTACTAGGGGGCCAACAAGATACTACACAATATATTGAAGACAAAGTGAAATTCAATGCAAAAAGGAGGATTTCATTAATCAAAAGTACTGGATTACAAAATTGGGATTACAAGGGACAAAAGGAGAAAAGTCCTAGCTACTGGAGGATCTAGGTCCTGTGGAAAAATGAAGTAACCTTCTCAGCAGCTTCTTGGACACTAGCCCTGGCGGCATCCTCTTCCTCCGTGATGATTCCTTCAAAGACCAGATCAAGGGAGAATTGGGGGTCTCGGATTTTGTAACATGCCAAGACATACTCAGCGACATTCTTGGCCAAGGATTTACCCTCCGTCTCCAACTGATCGGCGATGATGTCACCCATCGCGTCTAGTTTGCTGCCAGCAGAGCCAAGTGCTGCTAGCGTCTGGTCCAGCTCCTGCGATGGATCCTCTGGGCGTACTGGACTGAAACCAAGAGGCACAAGGGCCCTGTCCGCATGCCCCAGGAAGTACCATACCATTAAGGACTCAATCGCCTTCGAGCTCCACAACTCTTCCAGTGACCTCCGGGCGGCCGTTAGCTCCGAACTTTCACGGGCAAGGCACTCGGCCAACTTAGCATGTTGTTGCATGTTCTCAGCAACTTGCTTCTCCCAGTAGGCTAGCTCCGTCACCCGGAGGTGGATGCGGTTCCGCCTTTCAGCTAGGTCCTTTTCCTTGCCTTTGACTCTCTCCTCCCTAGCGGCAACGTCAGATTCTCTTTTCGAGAGCTCTTGCCCCACCTTCCAGTTCTTCTTCCTCTCTTCCTCCTTCCATAGATCCAGCTTTTTGCTGCGATCTGCCAAATTTTTCTCACCCAGAGTCAACTTATGTGTGACCTCCGCTTCTCTCCTCACCACATCCTCCTGCTGCCCCAGGAGTTTTTCCTCCCTTGCCTCCAGGTCTGCTCGACGCTTCAGGAGAGTTTCATTTGTTTTAGCGAGTTTTTCGTAATGCTCGTCACCGGCGTCATGTCTCCCCTTGGCTTTCTCCAGGATTTCCCTGGAGTTAGCATCGAGCGCCCGAAAGGCGACCTCCTTCTCTTCCATCAACTTATCCCAGTATTCTAACCGGGCCTTCTCCCCCTTGATCCATTCCTTCTGATCATCCAGCCTCGTCTAAGCAAGCCTGGTCTCAAAATGGAGTCTGTTGCATCAATGCCTCAAGGTGTTGCGCTCCTCCTCCAAGGTTTGCTCTCATGTTTGAAGGCAAGCTGGACCTGCCAGAGGCTTGAGCAGGCATTGTCTATGGACAACGCCAGAGGGACCGGTCCTGGGCCTGTTGGGACCATTTCTGTAGGCTCAAAAGGGTTTTCCATCACAAAAATTGGGTCCCACTCTACAATAGTGGACCCCTGTACTCCTGCTGCGCTAGGGCCGCTCTCCTAGAACCCTTCAGCGGCAGTAGAAGAGCCCACTGGGGGAACGTCCACCTCCGGAGCAGTTGAAGGCGCCGCTTCAGGGTCTTCAGTTGATGGCTCCTAAGTCGGAGGACCTGCTGCCACTTCTTCGTGCTGCTCTGATTCCGGCCCAGGTACCTCCGGGATCACCACCTCTGGAGCAACAACCGAAGCTTCAACTGGAGCCTCGACCGCCGCTGACTCGGGCTCCGGCACGGCGACCACCTCCGGCACAGCCGTCAGACCTCCAACCACCTCTGGCTTAGCGGTCGGACCCTCTACCACTTCTGGCTCAGCCGTCGGATCTTCAACCGTATTCGACACAAGGGTTGGAGTTTGGGTGATTTCCATCTCAATAGCCCGGGCTTCAGCTACTCCTGGCTCAGCAACCAGAGCTTCGGCAACTTCCGGCTCAAAAGCCGGAACTTTTGGCATCGCCGGTGCTGGAACAACAGCCTTTGCCGACAGGGGTACATATTCAACTTATCTCCTGTGGTCCGACGCTACCACGGGAGCTTCAGGTGAGGACTCCGAGTCCAAGTTCACGATAGCTGGTTCCGGAGCTGCCGCGACTTCCACCTCCGCTTGACGAGGAGGCTCAGCGCTCGAAGCCAGAGCATCGGCAGGTGCAGACCCAGCCTTTGCAACATGCGCTAAAGCTCCGGGTCCTTTCTTCGACACCCTGTAAACAAAGAGAAGAGAAGATTAAGAACACATAAAAAACAAGACTAGCATTTTAGGGTGAGTAATCAATGCTTACCTCAGGATTCTACCACTCCAGTCACCTCGGAACCTCTTCTTCTGAGGCCCGAAGCTAGAGCCCACCAAATCTGGTGAGACAACTTCTTCAGACCTCACTTGAGGAACACTCGCAACCACTGGAGTCCTTTCAGCCGGAGCTTCTCTTCGCCGGGAAGAACCCCCAGACCTATAACTTCTAGCCGGCACTGAGGCCGAGGTCGCCTGCCCAGAGCTTAAGCCTCTTGAAGATGTTTGCACCGGAGCAGGGGTAGCTACAGAAGACCTCCCCCTCCGGGGAGAAGTAGCTGTCATGGAAGGAGCAGGTCTGACGGACCTCCCATTGACATTAATCCCATGCTGGAATTTCTTCAAATGAAACTCCAAGGATTCATCATCCAAGTTGGATTTCAGACCGGTTTCAATCCGGTCGTTATCCATCACGCTGTTGAGGGCCCACGCCAGCTTCTCCCTCTTCTTCAGCAGAGTCCACCTGTTAACCAGGAAGTTGCAGAAGACCATCTGGGGGGTCACTCCACCCTCCACGCACTCGCGGATCCTGGTCAAGACAGGATTGAAGGCATCTGACAGCACCGAAACTACACACCAAGCGTTAGTGTCAACATTGGGGAGACCTTTGGGTAGCTCCAATTTCTCATGCTCCTCTGCCGTGATGATGATCCAATCCTTCTTCCAGTCATCCCATTTGCCAGAAGGAAACGACTTCAAGTATTTGTAGGGGCAGTTCTTGCGCTTCACAAAATAGTAGAAGCCAAGGAACTTGGACCCCTTGATGGTGGTGTGGATGGTGAAGAAGGTGCGGAAAAGCTCGACGCATGGAGGAATACCCACCCACATCTCGTAGAAGTGGACGAATGTCGCCACAAGGAGAGAATGGGGGCCAAGGTGGTACAACTGCAGACCATAAAAGTCTTGCAGCATCAAGAGGAAAGAAGAGAAAGGTGGAATGAATCCCACCATGGCGTACGCTGTGAAGTACACCATATCGCCATCGCGCTCCTTCTTGAACGGGAGCTTGCCGGCGCGGACCAAATGATTGAAGGAGTCACTGGACCACCCCATATAGGTCCGGACCTTCTTCAGATCATCATCGCTCTTGAGGCAGCTCTTGGGGAGACCCAACTCCATCGCGGCAAAGCGGTGCAAAGGAAGGGAAGCTAGGCGGAGTTTGGGAGGCCCTGAGCGCAAAGATGATCAAAGGCATAAAGAGTTCTCAAAACGTGCACACATTCCTTCTTAAGTAAGCCCCTGCGACGCTTGGATGGAAACCGCAATGAGATCGAAAGCACTTTTCAAAAATCTACCCCGTCAATGGCGAGTGGGCCTGGGGCCACCCCGACGAAGAGATCGAGGTCTTTACCCAAGGCCAACCATTGCCATGGTGGGTGGCGGGAAACCCAAAGTCGGCGCTCTAACAGGACGCATGGAACCGATATGGTTTTTGTATTGGGAACCGATGACCTTCAATCGCGTGAGATCCGCACTCAAAGATCTCATCTGTCGTATTCATAACAAGCCACGCGTCGAAGCTTCACTCCCGGACCGTCACTCTATTGGTGCATCAGAGGACTTTTCGAAAATCAAAGCGCGGGAATCAAGAATGGCCCCACCTCCAGCAGAACAACTTAACCCAAAGGGTTTCTCCCAGAGGTGGGCCCGGGGGCCACTGTCGGTACCCTACGTACCGGGTACCCCATGATACCGCAAGATGTGCAAGAAAGTTTCACCCGTCAGAGTCGAAGGCCCTTGCAGGTCCCACATGTCACGTTGTACTAGACCCACTCCCCTCACATGGCTGGTTCCCGGGTTAACACGTGTAAAATAAGACCAGAACAAAATTCCCAACCAAGGGAAGCTCCGGTGACTACACGTGTACAACAGCTCCGGACCTAGCCCTCGTCAGAGAGGAGCTCCCGTACCGACACGTATACGGCGACCCCGAACCTACCCTCCCGCAAGGGAAAGCTCCGGATCTGCCACGTGTGGAGCCTCCGGACCTTCATCGCCAATAGAAATACCAGCAGATCACGTCCGTTACAAACATTCAAGGACGGTTAAAGCAATAGTTACAAGGTCTGATAATGTGTCATTAATGCCTTATTAATGACACACGATCAGTGCACCGTTAATAGGGGTAACACTGCCATGAAGGCACGTTACTACACTATTAATTATACTTAATACCCTTTAGACAGTGTATTAGGTCATTAAGCACGCAAGGGCCACATGTCGGGCCAGGCCAGCTTTGTAACGGTCAGTCCTTAGAACTATAAAAGGGCTGCACCGCACAAATATCGAGGACAATCTGATATTATTCGACCTGATCCTAGCGAACGTACTCGCTCAATACAATTACACAAACCCTGTGGAGTAGGGTCTTACGCTCAGGCGGCCCGAACCACGTAAATCCCTGAGGTCATCATCTTGATATTGATCTTCGCGTGTCCCAACCACAAAAGAACCTCCGTGGGCTGCTTCTCAGCGGGTCTGGGGGAAGTGTCATATCAAACACTTTGACAATATCAGAGCAGGTTCTCCATTTACGAGACTCACCGCTCAGAGAGATCAATGGCCTCTTACAAGAGCAACGAGATCTCGAAGGTGCCTAACACCTAAGATGAACAAGACACCAAGGCATTCGATGTACTCAAGGAAAACAAACATTATGATGAAGAAGTGCATCAACTCAAGGCGCTTCTAAGAAAGAAACTTCTAAGAAAAAAGGGCAAGGAAGAATACGAGAAGATGACGGGGAGTGGTCATCATGACTACTCTCGATATCCTTATAATTACGATCGTCTTAATTCTAACAATCATTATCTTTCAATTCCTATTGGAAAACCTCCTCATTTTGACGGAAATGATTATACAATGTGGAAGTATCATATGAAAATGCATCTTATCTCCTTAAACACCAGTCTTTGGCATGTTGTGTGTACAGGTATAGATATCCTGAATACTGACGATGAACTCACTCCGGAGCAAGAGCGAGAAATTCACCAGAATGCACAAGCCGTTGCAGTAATCACTTCGTCCTTGAGCCGAGAAGAGTTTACCAAGACTGATGGACTGAAAAGTGCCAAGGAAATATGGGATACACTCAAGACGCGCATGAGCGAAATCGCTCAGTTTGTGAAGGAAAAATTAAAATGCTCGAAGGAGAATTGGGGAGGTTTGCTATTGAGGAGGACAAATCACCTCAAGAGATGTACAACCGAATGAAGGTGCTCATCAACAACATCCGTGCCTATGGAAGCAAGAAGTGGACTGACCATGAGGTGGTCAAAAGGATGATTAGAGCATTTATGCCAAGGAATTTCACCTTGTGCTCTATGATCCAAGAAAGCCCGGTGTTTCACAAAATGACTCCGAATGAACTGTTGGGCAAGATTATCAACCATGAGATGATTGAAAAGGAGGCCCAATATGTCAAAGACTTAGCTGAACTTACCTCCTCCAAGAAGAAGGAAGTTTCCCTCAAAGCAACTTGCAAGCCTAAAGGAAAGGAGGTTCGTGAAGCACAAGATAAAGAAGACACAAGTGATGTGAGCACCGATATGGATGATGAAGACATGGTGATCTTCATCAAGAAATTCAGGCACATGATGAGAAGAAGAAAGGGCAGCAACTCAAGTGATGGGAAGAGCAAAGAGAAAGCAAAATCCAAGGCTCGACATACTTGCTACAACTGTGAGGATTACGGTCACTTTATGGTTGACTGCACATATGAAGAAACCAAAAAGAAGAAAGAAATGAAGTCACAAGAGAAGAAGACCTTCAAGAAAATGAGGCAAGCTCACAAAGCACACATTGGCAAGGAGTTGGACTCAAACGACGAGTCCTCCTCCGATGAAGAAGAGAAGATGGCAACAATTTCCATCAAGAAGCCAACCAAGAAGTCAACACTCTTCGCGAACATGGGAGGACGGGAGACTTACAACCATACTTGCCCCATGGCTAACGAAGGCAAGAAAAAGGTTCGACTTACATCCCCCTCCTTGCATTACTCTAATGATGATTTTGATAGCTCTAGTGAAAATGAGGAAATTCTTAAAGGATTGAGCAGAACCGCACTAAGAAAAATGAAAATATTGTCGGATGAAATCTTTGAGAAGGAGGAGCTTGTCAAGCACCAAGAAGATATGCTCATTTGTGAAAGGAATAGATATAAAGAGGTTAAGAAGCTCCTTGAGCTTGAGAAGGAGAAGAGCAAGGCACTTGAGGATGAGCTAGCTTTGAGTAAGGAAACTTACTCAAAACTAGAAGACTCAAACATTGCAATCAAGGGCGAATTTGCTAAATTGTCAAAAGTTAACATAATCCTTGAAGTGCAAGTTGAGTCATTCAAGCAAAGTGGCACTTCCTCCTCCAAGAGCTCACCTTCCCAAGGTGTAAATTCAACAACAACTAAAACTTGCACATGCTCTAGTAAGAATAAGATTGTTAAAGATGATTCCTCTGTTTCACATGCTAAACATCCATCCCAAAGTTGCATCCTTGACAAGGAAAAGATTAAATATGCACATAGTGCATATATGGTCACAAGACCTCCTAACGTCAAAGATGGTCTTGGGTACACAAAAAATAAAAAGATGCTTGCTAATGTTCATAACAAGAATTATATTCTATTTGTTAAAGAAAACTCGCGTGAATCTGAATTGCAAACATTGTCTCATACTTTTGATGCCTCTTACGTTATTATGAGAGATAAATCTGGACATGTCTTTGCTAAATATGCAGAGCCATGACACAAGAACTAAAAGACTAGTGTGTGGGTGCCTAAGAATATTGTGACTAACCTCTGAGGACCCAAGCAAGCTTGGGTACCTAAAACCAAGAATTAATTTTTGTTTTGTAGGTTTACTCCTCCGGAGGATCCAAATGGGTGCTAGACAGTGGATGCACCAATTACATGACCGGGGAGAGGAGTATATTCTTAGAGTATGAGCTAAACGCGGATCCGAGTGAAGGAATCTATTTTGGAGACAACAGCCAAGGAAAAGTCCTTGGCAGCGGTAAAATTGAAATTTCTTCTCAACACACTCTTTCAAACGTCTTACATGTTGATTCTTTATATTACAATCTTTTGTCCATATCTCAACTATGTGACAAAGGATACAATTGTTTACTCACTAATGAGGGTGTGACAACTTTTAGAAGATGCGATAACTCAGTTGCATTCAAGGGAATGTTGAAGGGAAAGCTTTATCTTGTTGACGTTCAACAAATATAAAGCTGAACCCAACACTTGCTTGGTGGCAAAAACTAACATGGGATGGCTGCAGCATAGATGGCTAGCCCATGTTGGGATGAGAAATCTGCAGAAACTTCTAAAAGGTGGTCATATTCGTGGTTTAAAAGATGTTGTGTTTGAGAAAGACAGCTCGTGCAGCGCATGCCAAGCAGGTAAACAAGTTGGAGCACCACATCCCGCAAAGAATGTGATGACTACATCAAGACCGCTGGAACTTCTTCATGTGGACCTCTTTGGTCCAATTGCTTATATAAGCATCGGCGGTAACAAATATGGATTAGTAATTGTTGATCATTTTTCTAGATTTACCTGGGTGTTTTTCTTGTATGATAAATCAGAAACCTAAGGGACCCTCAAGAAATTTTTTGAAAAGAGCACAAAATGAATTCTCCTCAACCGTCATGAACATTAGAAGTGACAATGGAACTTAGCTCAAGAATACTCAAGTTGAGGAGTACCTAGACAAAGAAGGAATAAAACATGAGTTCTTGGCACCTTACTCTCCTCAACAATGGGGTGGCCGAAAGGAAGAACAGGACGCTGATAGCGATGGCGAGGACAATGCTGGATGAATACAAGACTTCAGACTGGTTTTTGGCTGAAGTGGTAAGCATCGCTTGTCACGCCACAAAACGGCTATATTTTCACCGACTTCTGAAGAAAACTCCATATGATCTCCTCACTGGTAACAAACATAATGTTTCATATGTCAGAGTATTTGGAAGTAAATGCTTTATCTTGAACAAGAAACTGAGGACTTTGAAGTTCTCTTCGAAATTTGATGAAGTGTTCTTGCTTGGTTATGATTCGAACACCTACGCCTACTGTGTCTTCAACAAAGTATCTAGCATTGTTCAAGTAGCACGTGATGTGGTGTTCGATGAAACTAATGGCTCCCAAGTGGAGCAAGTTGATAAGTGTGTGCTAGATCAAGAAGAAGCCCCATGTCAAGCGTTGAGGGGGATGGCACTTGGTGATATTCGATCGCAAGAGCAATCACAAGACCCAAGTGCTCAATATATACCTCAACAAGATAGCAACAATCAAGGGGGAGTCTCTACAAAGGATCAACAACAGCAGGATCAAGAAGGTCAATTTAATCATGGAAATAATGATCGAGGGGGAGACACTGTGAATGAAGATAATGAAGAACAAGTGACCTCACAAGTGCCTCACCCAAGAGTACATCAGAGTATACAAAGAGATCATCCTGTCGACAACATCATTGGAGATATTGCAATGGGAGTAACCACTAGATCTCCTATTGCTAGTTTCTATGAACATTACTCTTTTGTCTTATGTCTGGAACCATACAGGATTGATGAAGCACTAAAAGATCCAGATTGGGTGATTGCAAAGGAAGAGGAGCTGAACAACTTCAATAGAAATGAGGTATGGGAACTGGTGGGAAGACCAAAGGCAAACATTGTAGGCACCAAATGGTTCTTTCAGAACAAGCAAGATGAAAATGGAGTTGGAACAAGAAATCAGGCACGACTTGTGGCAAAAGGTTACTTACAAGTCAAAGGTTTGGATTTCGACGAAACTTTTGCTCCCGTAGCTAGACTTGAGTCCATTCGTATTTTATTAGCCTATGCTACTCACCACAATTTTAAGTTGTATCAAATGGACGTCAAAAGGTCCTATCAAGAAGGAAGTATATTTGGAGCAGCCACCAGGATTTGAAGACCAAGAGTACCCCAACCATGTGTACAAACTGCATAAGCCTCTCTATGGTCTCAAACAAGCTCCCCGAGCTTGGTATGAGTGCCTTAGAGATTTTCTCACTCAAAATGGTTTCAAAATAGGAAAAGTTGATGATAATTTATTTACGAAACATTTTGATGGTCATCTATTCGTATGTCAAATTTATGTTGATGACATCATTTTTTGTTCTACTAATAAATCTTTTTGTGAAGAATTTAGTAAAATTATGACAGAAAGATTCGAGATGTCAATGATGGGCAAATTGAAGTTATTTTTGGGATTCCAAGTGAAGCAATTGACAGAAGGTACCATCATTTGTCAAACCAAGTACACACATGACATCCTCAAAATGTTCAACATGGACAAAGCCAAGCCCATTAAGACCCCCATGGCAACTAATGGACATATCAATCTTAACGAAGATGGTCCATATGTGGATCAAAAAGTATACCGGTCTATGATTGGTTTACTGCTCTATTTATGTGCATCTAGGCCAGATATTATGCATAGTGTCTGCATGTGTGCAAGGTTTCAAGCTGCACCTAAAGAGTGTCATTTAACAGCTGTAAAAAGAATTTAAAGATACCTTGTGCACACACCTAACTTGGGCCTTTAGTATCCTAAAGGATCCAAGTTTAACCTTATAGGATATTCCGATGCTGACTATGCAGGCTGCAAAGTCGATAGAAAGAGCACATTAAGAACTTGCCAATTTCTTGGCATATCCTTAGTTTCATGGTCATCTAAAAAGCAAAACTCCATTGCTCTTTACACAACCGAAGCGGAGTATGTTGCAGCCAGTAGCTGTTGCGCACACTTACTTTGGATGTGACAAACTCTAAGGGATTATAGTTATAATCTGAACCATATTCCACTCCTATGTGATAATGAAAGTACCATAAAAATTGCACACAATCCAGTAGAGCACTCAAGAACTAAGCACATAGACATTCGTCATCATTTTCTAAGAGATCATTTGCTAAAAGGTGACATAGAAATTTCAAACATTAGAACTGAAAAACAACTAGCAGACATATTCACAAAGCCACTAGATGAAAAGAGATTTTGTGAGCTTAGGAATGAATTAAATATACTTGAATGTCGAAGTGTGGCTTGAAACATTGCATACCTGATTGATTCTTCAAAGTTTACTCAATTTTGCGAAAAATTATCATTTATCTCGATTTCCTCTTGAAAACTATTTAAAAATGAGTGAATCTTAGTGAATTATGGCCATTGTATGATTGTTGATTGCTTACTAGTCATGTTCATCAAGAATATATGTAATATAATGTCCTTTAGATCACTATTAGATCAAACTTCTGAAAATCACTTTGTTTCCATTCAATTTTGTCTAGCAGACACAGACTAGTTCGTTGTCTGTACCGGACTAGTCCCTTGCTGCAAACTAGTCCAGCTCAAATCCGACATACCTGACTAGTCTGGCCCCTGTGCGGACTAGTCTATATTTATCGGGCTTAAACCCTAGCCAGCTGCCAGGACACCTTCTTCTTCCTCTCACAATCGTCTTGGCACTTTCTCTTCTCTAACCATGGCTCCCAAGGCGATTTTCACTTTTGACCACTAAATCGAAGGTTCCTCCACGGGAACTCTTTCCCTCAGCATGAAGCATCCCTCTCTGGACTAATCCGGACTCTGCTCCGTTCCTCCAACCTCAAATCTTCGATTTTTTGGTAAAAATCTCACTCGACTCTAATTCTCATCTTTCCTTAAAACTTGCTTATGTTTCTTGATGCCTAGGGCATACATTATATTATTGTATGTATTCCTACTTTATTCCTATCCTTATAGTATCAATCTTTGTTAGATTTGCTAGAATAGGAAGCTAAAATTCATACGTCAGACCAGACTAGTCCGGTTTTGGTGCGGACAAGTCCGGTGCTCCGAACAAGTCCGCTCTCTGAAAACAGACAAGTTTGGTCCCCTGATAGTTTGAACCACTAAATTCTTACATATCATTCTTACCGCTCCTTGTATTCTCCGTGTCAGGCATGATGTCGTCCACTTCAGATGACAACATGTTTGACTATGAAGCCGAGCGTGAACATGCAAGAGTTGAAAGGGCAAAAGAAACGGTAAGCAAGAAGAGTCATGACTTTAATGACCACTCCTATCCCCTCGATGACGCTCTTTTGAAAAAGAGGAAAGTGATAGTAAAGAAAGCATTGAGCAAGGATGGTGCCGGTGCCAGCTCAACTGTACCTAGAAGGAGCGCCAACAAGGGAAAAGGACTTGCATGTGGTCCCATTGGTCCGCTTAAGATGAAGTCACCTACGTAGCACAACAGACAGCCATCAGAAAATGACTTCATGGGGAAAGGAAACGAGTTGGCTGACATGTTTAAAAAGGTTGAAGCTTATGAGCAGCCAAAGCAATCTGCTAACCCTAGATTTTGTAGCCACTTCCATGCTGACTACTATGAGCATGTGTACATGAAGATGAGAAATCTATTGGTTGGTAGTCAATGGGTGGACATGACTTATCTACAATCCAAGAACTGTCAAGCATATCATGAAGTCTTGGAGGCATTGGAAAGGCATGGCTTGAAGGATCTTCTATCCTTCCAATATATTTGGAACAATGAAGTCATCACTCAATTTTACTCTATTCTCCACTTCGCCCGTGATGATGGGGATAAGATGATTTGGATGACAGATATATCCAAGTATAGTGTCACTTATGAGGAATTTTCCAGGATAATTCACCTTGAAGATACCTTGAACAATGATCACATTATTCATAACTTAAAGCCTTTGGAGAAGGATGAGCTAGAATTTCTCTATGATACAAGAATGCCATACAAGTCTCCTACCACAAAGTACTTGAAGTAATTCTTTGTTGTGCTTAACAGAATTTTCAGGAAGACTATTGCTCCAAAGGATGGAGATGCAGGGACAATTCAAGGAACTCTAAGGACCTTGATGAAAGTGATAAGCAAGAAAAGGACTTTCAATGTCTTTGAATATATCTACAATGACATTGTGAACCTCTCAATAACTCAAAATAGGTCTTGTGGCTATGCATCTTACATCACGTTTATGGTTTAGAAGGTCACCGGCATTGAGTTTGTTAAGGATGTTGAGCATACCGGCCTCAAGCCCAGAAGTGAACAGTCAACACTGTTCCCTCTGCTCCTTGCATCACCTGTAGTGGAACAGAGATCTAAACATGCTCATGAAGGCACAAGGACTCCCGCTGCTACCTCTGCTCCTCTATCCTCCAAGGAGTCCTCCAGTGGTGTGCTGAAAATGCTCTCACCCATCTTTGCATCTAGCCGCAAAGTGGAAATTAAGCAACACAAGGAAAGTCTGGCTAGAAAGAGACATCAAAGGTATATGAAGGCAAACATCAAAGCAATATGTGAGAAGCTAGATATTGAGCCAGTGGGATCACCTCAAATCTCAGAGGATTCAGAAGAGAACATTACAGAGATGGCACCCCTCACAGAGCAAGAATTGGCATCCTTTGAACTAGCAGGTGTCTTCGCTCCTCCTCCTCAGCATGCACATGAAGATGAAGATGAAGATAGGACTGAGAGTGAGGGAGCGAGTGGCGATGATTAATTCCCCTAAATTTTCCCCTTTTTGGTGCCTTGGTGCCAAAGGGGGAGAGATTGAGACTGGTAGTATTTACTTGTAAGCCTTAAGGACTAGTTATCATGGACATGTATCTTAAATTTCAAATTATTGTAATCTTATTTGGATGTGCCTATTTTGTCCATTATGAATGTGTGATGCTTATTTTGATATTACTGTGATGGTTGCTATAATTTCTATACTCTTAATTTTGCACATCACATTAATTGATCACACACACTTTATAGGCACCCCACCATAAAGAGTGCATATATGTGAGAAGTTTTTTTTGTTCATTTGTCATTCTCATATATGCCCACTTTATGAAAAATCAATTTTTACTCTTAATTGTGAAATCTCAATTGATTGTCATCAATCACCAAAACGGGGGAGATTGAAAGTGCATCTAGGCATTCTCTTGTGGGTTTTATACAATTGATGACAAACAAAGGAGATCCTAATAAATTCATTGAGATGAATGCAGGTCAACAAATATTATATGTTATGGTGCAACAAAAAGGTGAAAAATATGAAGTGAGAATGGAAGAAGCCCAAATGATCTATGGAAGCGCAAAATAGACATAATTGTATAGGATGTTTGTGAGAGACACATCCCAAGAGCTCATGTCTTTGCGTAGAGGGTAAAGGCTAAAATCAATATAAGTAATTCACTAAGCATCGGACAAGTCCGTTCACTAAGCGGACTAGTTCGTTTAACTTTCTGATGTCACAATTCACTGAGCACCAGATAAGTCCGTTAAACTCTTTGATGTTTCAATTCACTTTGCACCAGATAAGTCCGGACTGTAACCGGATAAGTCCGTTCAACTTTTTGTTGTTTCACTCAGACAAGTTGAAAAACACAATTCACATTGCACTTGACAAGTCAGTCATGTAGTGGACTAGTCCGATCAACCTTCTATAATCACAATGGACTAGTTCGATGAACTCTCTATTCTAATATAGACAAGTCCGGTATACCTCACACAAATTAGGGTTTTTAGTGTGCTGCACATTCCACGCGAATTTTACACAGCACGCCAAACAAGTTTTGTTACCAGAGCAGACTAGTCCGACCATCAGGATCCCTAACGGTAATCTTTTTGGAAACACTATAAATAGGTTATCCATGATCCCACAAACACAAGTATCGTACACAATTGTCAAAACATAAAGCCTAGCGCCCCCACTTGTCCTAAGAGGACAAAAACACATCTCTCCACACATGTAAAGGCCTAAGGAGTTAAATACTTTGGGTACTCATATTTGGGATAGGGAGATCGTTGTCTACGCATCATTGCGCTCTTGGGGTTTGATCTCTTATACACTCATGCATTCTTAGTAATCTCTTGAGTGTATTAGATCATCTTTTCCTCGTTGTAATTTTGTGGGAGCCCTCAGCGTGTGAGGTTGCCCCAGCAACTTGGTGATTACGCCGTGATAGTGGAACTCAAGTTGGCCTTGTGTGGTGACTTGTCGAGGGAAAAGGGTTTGATGAGACCCGGCTCTGTGTGAGCTTCCTTAACAAGGACATAGATCTCTTTGGTGAGATTGAACCTCGGTAAAAATTCCGTGTATCGCGTGTTCCATTCTTTTACTATTGCAAGTTTCATCATCTAGGGCAATAGAATTGTTCAATTAAGTAACTTTTATTCCACGTGAAAATTAAGCAACCTTATCTCTTGTTTAAGTTGTAATAATAGTAATTACATTGCGCTGCCATTTCATTTGAAATTTCTGCCTAAACACTTAATCCTTTCGTAGTAATTGAATAACCGGACTAGTCCGTACCTCACACTGGACAAGTCTAGTCCCTCTGTACTTAACGTATTTTTTAAGTGTTGCAGGAAAAGTTTTAAAGCCTATTCACCTCCCTCTACGCCATATTCAAGGTACAACATACCTATAACCACAAAGGAATGACGTGCACTCAACATTGGTCTAGTGTGATCCGTTGTTCCTTGGCTAAGGTATAACATACCTTCTAGCCACATAGGAACAACTTGCACCCAATATACATTGGGTGTGATCTTTTCATTCCTTGGTTAAGGCACATCATACCTTTTTGCCACAAAGGAATAACTTACACCCAATAATGGTGTCAATTCTCTAGATCTTGAATGAGTGCTTAGAATAGTTGAGAGCATAACGCTCTCACATATTTGTAGCAGCCCATTGGTACCTCATGGAGGGTTTCCAACAACCAGATCATTGAATGCCTGCATAGTAATACTACTCCTGCAAACTTCCCCTCTATGATAGAGAGGGATGGTTAGCTCCCGATACTTGTACAAATGAATTTTCGGTTTAAGTAAACAAATCTTCATTTGTACCTACATGGATGAACAAAATCAAAGATGCATTGGGTCCAATTTCAAGTGTATCCACAAACAATGTACTATTCATTGATAGGAGTGGGGATTTATGGATAAATCAATTTGCACATTTTCTAAAGCTCCTACTCGTAACAATGCAAGTAATATAAATACACTATATGGATCCCTTCATCTTGTAAAGTTTCTAACCATCATAGCTTTTTACACAAGAGCAAATGTTATCACTTGGATCATTGCAAATAAGATTCTCAATTTTATCCTCCTGAACTTTTTCCAAGAATTTCAAATTTAGTGATTCCACATAAACATGCAATTCAAATTAACATCAAGGATATCACTTATTCCTAGGAGTTTGAAATCTAGTGACACCATATATGTATGAAGCTCAAATCAAAATCATGGTCATCACTATTCAGTTGCTACATGCCAATTCACCCATTAAATTATACCATAAAGTTTTGTTTTCTAAACCTACGCAAAAATGACTAAGTCTATAAAACAATGCTTACGAGGTTTTAGGTACTTGTTTTAGTTTTTCCAAGTAAGGTGGTATTTCCTTTTGGAGATCTAAAAGATAATACCAACACTTACTCTTGTGAGGATGCATGAGAATTGAATGATGAGGAAGTGGCAACCTTCCTCATAATTTCAAGCAAGGGCATTCAATTATAAGGCAAACCAAACAATGCAAAATAATAAACTCATACATTACTTTAAGAGCAATTGGTGATGTAGGCCTTTGTGTGAGAACTCACACACTTCAAGTTTGGCGTAGGCTTGATGTTCAACATCAAATGCCAAGTTGAGGTTGGATTTGATGAAGAATTTGGCTGAAGCTTCATCTTGCTCCTCCATTGGGTCATCATCTTGAACATTTCTCTACCTCAAACTCGAAATGAGTTCGAAGGAGAGATGTGTTCTCAAACCCTCCCAATGGTGGCCTGAGCTTGATGTGGCCTCTTCTTTATTGCCAAACCACCTCTTTACAATTTTTGTCCTGGCTGCAATCTCATCAAGAGCAAACAAAACAACTCAAAAACGGGTTACGTTAACCAAAAGCAAATTGAACCCTATTGTAAAATTGTCTTGCCCAACATTGAAGCAACTTGCAAGTGCAATGAGGGACAAATCAAATATTTTTGGGTTGAAATAGGAAAATAAATTCAAGTGGTCATGCCCAGAGTTCATATCTGAATTAATTTATTCCCTACATCAATGTTTTAGTTTTATGTTGGTTGGAAATTTTACTTTCCAACATGCAAGTGTGGAAATTCAAACATGCTATATGCAAATGCAAGATTTGATGGGAAATTCAAATATGCAATTTGGAAAACAAATATGAGATAACTATCAATTAACCTATTGGCAATGACTCACCGAATTTTTTTTGAAGTCCGAGAGTAGGACTTACCTCCGTCCTATTTAGCGTGACGATTTGTTGTCCAATCCCGCAGTTGAAGATGTGGACAACTTCTCCTGCTTGACATGCCAAAATTACTATGGCTTTCATTCGGACATGAGGGCCACATGGTGGCCCTAGCCTCTTCATCGCCTTGATAAAGACTTGTTTATGACTTTTCCTTTTTGAAGATATTCTTTCATGATCTTGGTGAGGCGTGTCCTTCTTTAGGGGTGCCACTTCAACCTTCTTGATGTTCCTTTGAGTTAACCCATACTTTGATCATAGAACGGAGACTTTCTTGGGCATGATGACTTGTGGATTCAACAATAAAAAAAAGAAAGACTTCATCCACAATGTCACTTGCCCTAGGTTGCAAGGGCTTGGTCGGAGTGTAGGAATCCCAATAAATGATTGTGTGATATCTTGGATCTTGAATGCTCTTTATGTTTCTTGTCCTTGGCCAGGGTCTTCAGGTGCATGTAGACTCGATTTCTTGCTTGGCCACGAACAAGATACTTCAAGGTAGGCTAGTTGAACTTGAGTCCTTTGAAATTACATAGCCTCCTTGGTTATAAGGGTGGTGATGACTCCACCCTTGACCTCCTTGTGGGTGATAGCCATTGGAGTTGTTGTTTGAAAGATTCTCTTTGTTCTTAGCGAAATAATTCCCAAGTGTCCCATGTTGACATGGATTTTCACAAATCACGTGAATATCCTTGACTTGGATCATCCCAAACAACTCTCCATTGGCTTGATCTTCATGATACTTCAATTGGAGGTGTAGTTCCACAACTAGCATGTCCACCTTGTTAAATGTTGTGCATGCCAAGCTAAGGGAACTAGAGCATTCTTCAATCCACCCGTTGAGTAGAGACCATCTTCTCATCCGTGATGAATGAGAATAGGATTCCTTCAGCTCCAGCACGAGTGTGGTCATGGATTGGTGAAGCCAACCCATGACACGAGTGTCGGATGAAGGGCCAATTACCCACCCCATAATGGAGGAAAACCAAGAAGAACTCTTGGATCCTCCCCCAAGCTTGGGGATGGATGACTTTGGCTCCTACTGGAAGTTGAAATTCTTTCACGAAAGTCAATGGTGTTGCCGAGCGGACATTTGTTGATGTACGCCTTGAATCATCTTGCTTATGAGCACTTGCGCCCTCGTTGGCCATCCCACAAAATGGGTTAGCCAACAATACCCTATTTTGACACAAAAGGATAAAACAAGCTATTAGTACCTATAACTTAATAACAAGTGATAGTTATCCTTCACTTCCTTTGCCTTTTCCGGCAATGGCGCCTGAAATGCTTGTTGACAGTTCATGATACCACAGATCATCTCTCGAAAGAGATGAGGTCCGTAAGCGCAGGGAAGATACCGTTGTAGCATTTCACCCAAGAGTATTCCCAAGGGTATCGTATTTATCCCAAAGGAAGGCAATGGAGTAAAGTAAACAATATCCTTATGATCAAACTAGGGGATACTAATCACTTATCATGACAGGGGTAAGTTGATAAAATGTGTAGTGTGACACACACCTAAGCAATCTACTCTAAGGGTAAGGTTGTCCTAGCGTGGGTTAGACTACGAGACAGAGTTACTCCTACTGTGCTCTAATTACTCATATACATAGACTAATAAAGTGCATATTAATATGCTAACAGTGAATACTAGGGCTTAGTGGTCCAACATATCGGGCATGGGCTTACCTTGGTCTGCCAGGTGACTCCCGCCAAGAGCCTACGTCGTAGTCAAACATGGAGGATTACGACGGATGGATAGGGATGTCACCACCTACCGCCTACCTCTACAAATTGTGGACTACGGTGCATCCAATGCTACTTAACTATATAAACACCACGCTTACATGTTAAGTAAATACCTTAAGAGTTCGGATACAAATATCATTATAAGGCAATGACTAACCTAAACATTATTGAACCAATGTTGGGACCAGAGACTTACAGATTTATGCTATAATAATCATATTAATACCTAATTAGACTATAGTGTTGGTGTATGATGTTTATGATAACAAGATATGAACACTATGACTAGATCATAATAACATCTACACCTAGCATATACATGGACTCCACAATCAAGCAAGAAACGTTTTGCCCAAGTATGTGAATAGATAAAGACTAATAATAATAATAATATTATAAAGCATAAAGTCACAATTAAAGAAATATACATGAGCCATAACTTTCAAAATTTGGACTTGGTACTAGAGGCTCCCCTCTACAGGCTAACCTCCACTAAGGACCAAGGAGAACTAGTGTATACAAGAGAGAAAGCTCAAGTGGTGTGTGTGTTAAAGTGAGGGGTAGGGTGTCCTATTTATAGCTGGAGAAGGTTTGGTTCCCGCCATCAAAAGTGCACAAATCACTCTTCATCATTATCAGGGCACCACAAGGAGTCGACACGTGGAAGTTGATCGAGTTTGGCGCCAGGAAGGGTTCGACCGAACCGGTCTTCACTCTGTTTCATGTGTGCTTTCTCCATGTCACTTCCAGGTGGGCCCTATTGACTGATACGGGTGATACACCGTTGGATCTCCTCATATACATCTGTTTGTGGTCCATTTTGATCCATGTGATGCCACGTGTCCATTTTTGATTGGTTGGGATGATACTTTTTATGACTGTCGCCCCTCTTTCACATCATTTACTGTATAAAAAGTCTGCATGCACTATTTTTCCAAGGACAAGTGGAAATAGGTTAGATAGAAACGTGATGTGTGCAAGAAATGATCTTCCCTTCACATAATTGAGTTACATTGACAGGTGAAATTGGTATACAACAGCCGTTAACAATGGGCTCCTCCGGCTCATGACTTGGGGGTGCGGGCCTCTTTTCTTTGTAGCACATGTCAGCAGGTATCCTTCCAAGAAAGCGCTTGAGGAGGATGCAATACTTGAGGGCATGCTGGATTAGGGCCGCGCGACGGGTGCATGGCTTTTCTAGTATCTTTTTGAAGTAGTCGATTGGCGGCTTGGTCTGTCTCTTGTCCTCGTGGTGGTCGGCGGTGGTGACCAGCCCCTGATCGTCCATCCGAGGGCGACGTCTGATGTAGCCGGTCTTGCACTCATCATGACATGGTGTCGAGTCCTTCTTTCCTTCGGGGTTCTTAGGCTTCGATTTTGGTGCATCGAAGATAGCCCCGATTGCCTCTTCACCGGAGGCATGGTTAGTTGCCATTTCGAGCAGTTCCCTCATGCTTCTTTGCTTGGCACAACCGAGCTTGTGAGGGACTCCCACGTGATCCCGAAGAGGAACATTCCAATGACGTCGGCGTCGGACCTCATTGCACTTCTTGGTGAAATGTCGTATGTATTTGCGGAGGGTTACTCCCGACCTCTACTTGCATCCTTTTGGGTCCCATGAATTACTTGGGCGCACGCATGTGCCCTGAAAGTTACAAGTGAAGGCGGATTTGAGCTCGGTCCAACTGCGGATGGTGTCGGCAGGCTGATACTCGAGCCACACCGGAGCCGAGTCAGCTAGATATATGGGGAGGTACTCGATGATGAAGAGGTCGCGTGTGGCGCTGCTGGCCCAGCACGCCAGACGGTAGTGTTGCAACCACACGTTGGGGTACGTTTCGCCTTTGTACTTGGCGATGTTGTTAGGTGGTGGAAACGCCCTGCCGCACACTCGCCTGTTGAAGGCTTTTAGCTCCAAAGCATCAAGGCTTGGGACTTGACCTTCATTGCTGCCGTGGTAGTGTTTTGGATGAGGCCGACGGTGTAGGAACCCTGATCAGAGTGTGGGGATGAAGTCTCGAGTACAACAGCACGCTCCAACGATTCCGCGAGAGATGGAGTCAGCAGATCGCCCGTAGGTTGAGACTCGCGTCGGGCCGATGATCTCATTCCTCTGACCTCATTTACCTCGACCAGGCGTGAGGCCTTGATGGTCCGGCTTCGCGTCTGATGCGTCCCTGGCTCCCACCCCGGTCTGATGTCTCCTACTGTCGAGCGAGGGAGCTTTTCGCGTGTTGAGTGGCCGCTCAGTCCAATGAGACTGTAGGTTCCCGTAGGCTTGCCGAGATTTGAGCTCAGTGGGTTCCGTCACGCCATGCAGTATGGGGGCTACCACTGCTACATTGTGGCCCACCCGCTCAAAGCTTGGGGGTTCGTTCGCGCTGGTAGGAACACTGTCACGAACGTGAAATGCCTGGGAGCGCGCGGTGTCTGGATCCTGGCCGGGATGCAACGCAAACCGGTATGTGGTTCTTTCCATGTCTGGCCATGAGGGTCCGGCGTGGGTCATGGTACCTCATGTCGCCGGCAGATCAGCTTGTTTCGCAATGGCTGCTGGCGCTTTTCCGAGCCGGAGGCTCGGCCTCCAGCTGCGCTGGCGTGAACTCCGGCGGAGTGTTGGTGGGTGTTCCATCGCGGATGCCTTCACCCTTTTCGGTGACATAGCATCCGCGAGGGTGATTACTTACCTTGGTGGCGTCGTCGGGGTCGGAGTCGCCGCCGGAGGTTTCCTTTGGGATTTTTGTGGTCGATCACCCGGACGATGGAAACTGCCAAAGTATTGTTTGTGTGTGCATCGCAGACTCTCTGGAGAATGTCGGCTTCGTCGGCGATGAAATCCAAGTTTCTAAAATAGAAAGTCTGGTCTGGGGCGTGTAAAATCTCGCTACTCTATATGTTCACATCCTGGGGCGCAGAAAAGTCAAATCACAAGGTTCATGTGCATTCAAATATTTTGAACACTTTATGGGATGCAAGCTGCAATTTAAATTTTCAACTTTGGAGCAGTCAATTAGCGAACATGATTTCACATGATTTCACAGTTAGGTTCGTCATATTCAAATTTGGCAAACAAAAACTTATCATTTTAGGAATTCATTCGTTATGATTAAATAAATTAACAGATAAAAGGCGAGGTTCAAATTCAAAATTTAAAGTCAAATTCGAACTTACTCATTTGAAAGTTTGAAATCATCAATCTCTTCCTCCCATTTGGAATAGCTTCTTAGCCAAGTTCTATGCAGTTTGCAGCTTGTTTGCTGTGTGAATCCTGGAAGAGAAAAAGCGGACAACAGAGGGGAGAAAGGGGGACCCACCTGTAAGTATCAAGTGGTCTTACCGCCTCTGTTCTTTTGATGTCCACAGCGATGCTTGCATGGCCAGCGAGCTACTAGCTTGCCTGCTTGCCTCCAGCTCAGGTGCAGCTCGCCCTAATCCACTCATCGATGATATTTCCCTCTCCTCCTCCCAACTGTGCTCTGTTTCTTTCTTCCCCGAGCAGAGCCCTGCATCATCGTCGCAACTGCCGCCAACTTCCATACTCGGTGTTCCCGGCGTTTCATCCCTCGGCTGAGCTCGTAGAAGGCTGCGCGTACCTCTCCTGTACCTCCCCGACGGGTGAAAACGTCGTCTTCTTCGCCCACGCGCCGTGCCAAGCCGTGGCCTTCTTCTCTGTCCTAGCAACCGTGCCGAGGATGTTCAACGTCCTTCGGCCGTCTCGGCCCCTCTCCCGAGCAACCAAAAGCTCCCAAGGTTCACCCTAATGTTTACTTTCAGCTCCCCAAGCCACCTGATTCCTTCCTAACGCCGCTGCGCCAGATTGCAATTTTTTCCATTGGCTTGCTTAAAGAATAGTCAAGTTTCGTGGCTCAAATTCGTCCTGCACAAGTAATTATTCTCTATTCTGGTTAGAACCTAGAATCTATACTCCCTAAACATCATTTCGGACCAAACAGTTTGCGAAATTATTGAGTATTGGTGTCGGAAAATCAAATCTTGTGGCCGCCGGCCATTGAACACCTCTCCTCGTCGGTGTGCTCCTTGTTCCGTCCATTTTCAACACAAACCGAAACCATGGTATAAATCTTCATGGCACTAAGGTGCTCTAGAGATTTTTCCCAAGGATTTTCATGCATCCGTTGGGTAGAACCGGCTCGCCGGAGTTCATGGAACCGCTGCCGCCGTGGAGGACTAACCTCCGGTGACTTCCGGCCGTCGCCATCCCTGCTACCAAGTTCCCCGCCTCAAACCGTGCTCTGTCGGCGAGATTAGGCAAAGGAGGCGTACGGGCTAGGTTTCCGGCGAGGCCACCGCTAGGGCCGTCGGCTCTTTCCTGGCCGAAGGAAGAAGAAAGGGAGGTGAGGGATGAACCCGGCCCCGCCTGTCACTGACTATTATTTCTCAAGCTTGATCCTCTGTGATGCTTGGATCTAGTGTGGCTCTCTATTGTGCCCACAGTGTGGCTTTAATGCCAATGGCTGGTTTGAAAGAAGTGGGTCCACATGTCAGTTTTATCGAATTTCCTTCAGGAAATAAATCCAGAAAATAGTTCCACCTTTGAAAATTCATAGCTCACTCTATGAAACTTCAAAAACGCTTAATTTTTTTTTGTGGACTCACCTCAACCAGTACTTTGCCATGATGCAGAATATTTGTTATGAAAATCCCTTGTAATTTCTGTACAATTCAATATCCATTTTTCCTTTGGAATTTAATTCCAAGAGTTTCACTCATTGGAAAATTCCCAACTTTTGCCAGAATACTCTTCATATTATATTGAATACCTGTAAACATTTAAGACTCATTAGCCTTAATTAATGGAGTTAATTTTGGAGATTTATCTCAGGTTATTTAGAAAATCCATAAAGTCCAGAAACCTTATCTGGAAATGACCAAAACCTTGAAAATTCACATAGCCCTGTAGAAAGATTCAAAAATTTTGAAATAAATTTTATTGGGTTCATATTGTCCTAACCTATCTGTTTGTACCATTTTTTGATATGATAAACCTCCAAGTTTTATCTGTAAATTCTCAAATGGGAAATACTTCAAAGAATTATAGAGACCAGAACCTTGCTTATAAAAATATGAAAATTTTATCCCAAACCAAATAGGTCATCTCTGAGCCACCGTAAAAATCTCAAGATTATTTGAAATAGTTGTCAAAGAGAAGTGAGCCTGTTATACTCCTTAAGTCATAAATATCTATATTGATATACTTTGCATCTATTAGGCACATCAATTAAACGGGGGATCTCGACGAGAAGATCTTGAAGGACATTAACTTGATTCCTATTGACAGTACCATTTTATATATCGGAACAACAATGAGGCAAGCTCCGGTTTGCATTTAAGTGCTTTTATAAAGTTTTGCTTTATACACTACATTGAATTGTATTGTTATGTGCGTTAGGTATAAGTTGTATGAAATCCATCTGCATGGCCAAATATGACCAGGGTTTATGGTTAGTTGAGTGACACACGTATCGAGAGGCTTTGCTTAACTGTATGATGGAAAGATCGGCAGAAGACGAGTTGTTGGAATCGACTCGCGAGATGGTCACATTTTATCGACCAAAAGTCGGGTAGTTGAATTCTACTTGCGAGAGGAAGTCGAGTAGAAATGTCTACTCGAGAGATGATAGTTGGTAGCTCACTCTTTAATTAAGTGAGATGTGGACGGGGAATTTGATTACTGTAGGTTGGAGCGTGCAAGGTTGTCTTGTCCTGCATACACTACCAGGATTCCGGGTTATTGCGACGAAAAAAATCGTTGCAATAGGTCTAAATTCGTCGCGATAGGTTGTGGCCGCAACGAAATAGAACGTCGCGACAGTTTTTCCGACTCGTGGCTATAACAGCCGTGGCAATAGGTTATTGCGACGACTTGACATCCGTGGCAAATAGTATGGTATTGCGACGACTCCACGTTGATGGCAAATAGTATGGTATTGCAACGGTTTAACGTATTGCGACGATTTAACGTATTGCGACGAAAATATCGGTGTTGCAACGATGTCACATTCGTGGCAAAAAGTATGGTACTGCAACGACTCCACGTTCGTTGCAAATAGTATGGTATTGCAACGGTTTAATGTATTGCGACGATTTAACATATTGCAACAAAAATAACGGTGTTGCAACGATGCCACATTCGTGGCAAAAAGTATGGTATTGCAGCGACTCCACGTTCGTGGCAAATAGTATGGTATTGCAACGTTTTAACGTATTGCGACGATTTAACGTATTGCAACGAAATAACGGTGTTGCAACGATGTCACATTCGTGGCAAAAAGTATGGTATTGCGACGACTCCACGTTCGTGGCAAATAGTATGGTATTGCAACAGTTTAACGTATGCGACGATTTAACGTATTGCAACGAAAATAATGGTGTTGCAACGATGCCACATTCGTGGCAAAAAGTATGGTATTGCAACGACTCCACGTTCGTGGCAAATAGTATGGTATTGCAACGGTTTAACATATTGCGATGATTTAACGTATTGCAATGAATAGTGCGTTATTTGCGACGATTTCATATCTGTGGCGATATGTACGGTATCGCGACGATTTCATACTCGTGGCGAATAGTATGGTATCGCGACGTTTTCACATTGGCGGCGAATAGTACGGTGTTGCAATGATTTCACATCCGTAGCAAATAGTACGGTATGGCAACATTTTTACATTCGTGGCGAATAGTATGGTGTTGCAACGATTTCACATCCGTGGCGAATAGTACGGTATCGCGACGATTTCACACGCATGGCGAATAATATGGTATCGCGACATTTTCACATCCGCGGTGAATAGTACGGTATCGCGACGATTTCACACTCGTGGCGAATAATATCGTATCGCGACATTTTCACATTCATGGCGAATACTACGGTGTTGCAACGATTTCACTCCCGTGGTGAATAGTACGGTATCGCGACGATTTCGCACTCGTGGCGAATAATATGGTATCACGACGATTTCACAGCCGTGGCCAATAATACAGTAATGCAACGATTTCACGTTCATGGCGAATAGTACGGTATTGCAACGATTTCAAAACCGTGACAACAGTATTGTATTGCAACGATTTCTGATGTGTGGCAATAGGTTCGTAATGCAACATATTCAAATCTGTTGCAACAGGATCGTAATGCGACGTTCTCTGGGTGGTGGCAATAGTAGTCTAGTGCAACGCTTTTTTGGTCGTAGCCAAATGTTTGTAGTGCAACGTTTTATAATTTGTGGCAATAGCTAGCTTCCTATTGCAACTGTTTATTTTCATCACAATAATTTGTTAATGCCACGTTTTATAATCAGCAGCACTAGAATCCTAATGCACCAGGTTTGAAAATTAGTGGCAACAGAATCAATTTATTCGCACACGATACGTCTGTCAACATAACAACAAACATCCAACAATTGATGCAATGCTCAAGGACCCTTGCGTCGTTGCAAGACGATGTTATTTACAGTTTTTTCAGGTTGCAACATTGTACCCATTAAAATAGCACCACGACAAGTTGTAGTATTAGGAATAGTTTCTCGAACATCCAGCTTCGACTTGGTGCGAGCAGAAGCCTTTTGTGGAGTTGCTGCTAGCCGTTGTTGATTTTGCAAGCTCTCCATCATTCTGCGCATGTCTGCTAGCTCCTTTTCTTCCCGTGCAGAATTGGTTGCCATCTGATCATGTAAAGCCTGGACTTCCTGGTTGAGCTATTCATTTGCCTGGACGAAGCCATCCATCTGGGAGGTCATATAATCATATCTTCCTTCCAACTCTTGCACTTGAGAGCTGAGGTCTTCATTTCTATTTTGCAAGGATCAAACTTGCTGGCCGAGCTAGTCAGACATCTGGATACGCAGTCTTTCAGAAACATTAGGTTTAGCCATATAACCACGCCCCCAAAACTGTGATCCTCCAGAACCGGTTGCAGATATATAAGTAAGCTGGAAGATGTTGTTTCTTTCCTCATCTGGGATTGGGACTCCCAGCTCAGCTTCCTTGACGTTGATTTGGGCACGTGCCTGGGTCTATATACAAAAAGAAAAGTCACATGTACATTGTAAATATTTATTTAAATGGGGACTGTTTGAAGTGTTTCTCACATGTACAACTTCTGCCTGCTCGTTTGCCCATTGACCATTCTTCACATGGCTTGCCTCCCATAGTTCTATGTCATCGGGTTCTTTTCCGGTCTCTGCGTCTCGCTACATCAAATACAAGTACAATTTGATTGAATGATTGCAGTGCAAAGTAAAAGCATGATTTAGTTTTCATACCTTCTCGTAACTAAGTTGGGCGTAGGATTTCGAGCCAAGCAAGTGTTTTGTCTTTTAAGTACTTCGACTTCATGAATTGGTTCTGCTTATTGACTGCAATTTTAAGAATTAATTTCATGAATGGGTGTTATCAAATAGTTTTTGTAGGATATGAAGGTATTAGAAAGCTAGCTGACCTTGAATCGCTCGGACCCAAAATAGTCCATAAGCGCCAACCAATCGTAATCTGCTACGTCAACAGGCTTGTTTTGTATACGTTCCTCATCGGTCGAATACTTCTTATAGGTGGCATGCAATGTTGATCGCCACCCCTTGTAGCGCTCACCAGCAATCTTCAATATTTTTCTTCTGGTATCATCTGTGTCCTCCAAGTACCAGGCATTCTGTACATTGTATATCACACTGTTATAAACGTACAAGATGGAGGTCGCTAGAAAAAAAATACTTATGTGGGGTGTCACAACACTAACCAGAATGTCTCTCACTATATCGCTCTTCGAAGTATCGCCAACCTCTGCCCACTTCCTTACACCAGCGAGGGATGCATTTTTTGTTGTTGTAATAACCACATCATCGACAAAGTGCCGCTGATTAGGACCAACCGCAGCACCCAACCTATCGGACCACTGAATTTGTAGCTTCCGATTCTGATCATTCGTTCTATTTGCAGATGCTAGATAGCGCAATTTAGCAACCTTAAGTCCTTTAGCAACCCCTCTTCCAAAATTCTTTCCTTCTGTTAGTGTCATTTAAACGGTAAACGTTTAAAGCAAATTAGCAACTGACCAGGCCTAGTATCATGTACAAATAGTGTGAAAGAAGAAGAAGTCTGATGTTTTACCATCTTCAGGACGAGTGCGACAAATACGAGCGTGGGAACACCGCGTTGCAACAGCATTTTGCTCCATATTGGGCGATGCATCGACATGTTGACTTCTTTGTTGCTGTTCATACCCTACAATCAGGTATCAGGCAGTAGTCAGTGGCACTACAGCACCCGTAGTACTGCAGGGGATTTTCAGTCCAGCTGCGAAGCAGGCAAGACAGTAGCTGGCGATGCTAGAGAAAGAGAGGGTTCGCTGGGTGCTCATCCTCTACAGTACTGCCAGTTCGGTCTGACCGACATCAGTAGGAGCGCGTCTCGAGGCGAATTGGTGGCAGGGCGAGTCATGGACGTTAGCGGTATTAGCAGGTAGAGGATGCAAGACAGATGAGGCGGGCAGCTTGCGACATTTAACAAAGCTAGGGTTCGGTCTGGCAGTGCAGTGACCATATTTAAGTTAGAGGATCGACGTCCAGATCACACCGATGATCTCATGTGACTTACGTTTTTACTGCAGGCGATGCAGTAAAGATCCAACGGTGTGATTCTGTTGGATCTTTACTACATCGCGTGCAGTAAAAACGTATAAGTCAGGTGATCTGCGTCCATTGATATCACCCCGGAGCAAGTCTCGAGGCTTGGAGGACAGCGTGGCGGATCTAGGAATTAAATTTAGGTGGATTGCATACTGATTTTTTGCTCTGCATGTTAGCATCTCGCCCTAACGTGCTACTAGAACGGATACATGAATATAATCTTGCGTTAATTACCAGACATCAGCAACGCATTTGGCAGTGTAAAAAACGGAATTGAGATCATATAAGCAGCAATGAACCCTCATGTACATGCATCTCTAAACTATATGATGCTAACATTTCTTAGTGGACATAATGATATTGGACTATTTTTTCTAGGGTATGCCATGTCATATGGGGCATAGCATGTAGGTACGCCGTAATGGCCAGTGGTTTGCGGGCGGCGGGGTCATCATGGCACGCGAACGATGGGACGTGGAGATGGAGGGAGACGCGTCAGGGAGGACAGTGAAGTGACCACCAGCAGAGCGTGGGCGCCGGCCGGTGCCGGAGTGACCGGCGGCGACATGGGTTTGCGGGCGGCGGGGTCATCATGACACGCGAAGGATGGAACGTGGCGATGGTCGAGGGAGACGCGTTTCTGAGGACACTGAAGTGAGCAGCAGCAGGGCGTGGTCGCCGGTGCCGGAGTGGCGGTGCCGAGAGAGCCCAACGTGCGCGTGTAGGCATCAATAAATCACGCCATCACATATACTCACCAGCAGGGCGTGGGCGCCGGCCGGTGCCGGAGTGACCGGCGGCGACAGGGGTTTGCGGGCGGCGGGGTCATCCTAACACGCGAAGGATGGGACGTGGCAATGGTGGAGGGAGACGCGTCGGGGAGGACACTGAAGTGAGCAGCAGCAGGGTGTGGTCGCCGGTGCCGGAGTGGCCGGCGGCGAGAGAGCCCATCGTGCGTGTGTAGGCATCAATAAATCACGCCATCACATATACTGATTAACTGTTAACTGGTACTAGGAAACTACAATCGCAATGCTAAAATATTTAGTAGAGCCCCGTACATATTTATACTCGTGGTACCAGTATGGGATGATGAATCTCGGGGTTCCTGAGCATCAGGTGCTGCAATATTCTATGCATACGATGCAAAGGAATTAACGTGTTATAAATATGTGTATTTTGATAGTAAACACATTTATAGTTATACCAGGTGCTTGTTGCCCATCATGATTACTTGTAGACGACATGACGGTTTGGTGTCTTGTTCCTAAAGTAAAGAGTATATATAGTAAGTAACAGTGATAACGTCAGACTACATGAGGATGTGTATTTTAGATCGGGCGGTGTGGTTGCTATGAACTGAAAATGTTTGTTTTGAACGGAGGAATTAGAAATGAAGGAGTAGGAAAAAAAACCGTACAATCCGAGAAAGAAAAACAAGAAAAACTTGTATAAACCGTGGGAACTGAAAATCTTAGGAATACAAGTTTGGAACACAGGAATGAGAGTACAACATTGGGAGTGGTTGATAAGATAACCCTGGCGTCATTTACTTCTAAATTAAGAAATTACATAGTACATGCGGCTTTTAATAGTTATCTTTCCTGACATGGAAATGTACTAGAAATACACTACCATAAACTGTCGGAGCGACATTTATTTCGGGGCAGAGGTGTAGTATATTTTATATATGGAAAAAAGTAGAATGCAATCAGATGCTAGGGTAAAATAAAAAGATGAATCGACTGTAGGATGCAGATCTAACGATTGAGGATAGTTGATTGCACGATTGCACCATTAATCAGATTTTATACTAGACATTCATAAAACATAAGAGCATATAAGGAGTTGGGACGACAACTAGGAATGAACTGGCTGCAGCTGTTGGGACGACAACTAAAGCGATAAGGAGGGAGTAGCTCTATAAAAAGACGGCATGGATCGTGTAGAACTTACGTAGCACAAAACTGGAGTCCGGGATGTCGCAGGGCGGGGTCGGCGACGAAGAGGTTCGGTAGAGCCCGTAAAGCTTGGTCACTCGACGTCGTACCCACAGTCACCACCACCACCCACACGGGAATTTCTTAGGAATGCAAGTTTGGAACACAACACTAAGAGGAGAACATGTGTGCCGGGAACGGAAGCCATTGCGGGATTAGAGGGAGACACACATTTATATTCGTTGTGGCTAGCTACAAATGGGCGGGACTGGAATTTTGGGCGCACGGAGTGAAGTTTCAATTGTGAAAATCTCAATTGTGCGCGCCAAGAAGAACGAATTTTTTTTCGAGGGACCGCTACCTGCCGTTCATCTTTGTTTTCATGGAGATGTAAAAGCAGTCATGTGGCAGTGGGACATTCCAAAAAAAATACGAACAAAAATATGAATCGCCAAATGTATCATTGTGCTAATGCAAACGACATGCAGAGAACACCCAAGTCCACAAAAGGAGGACGGCAAATCCATGGTCTAGTAAAAGGTAAACAATCAACATTTTATATATAACATTCATCGCAATGAAATGATAACATATACAGAGTATATACTACTACTACAAAAAAAACATTTTCCCCTGTGATGTCTAATCATCAGGCCGTCGATCCAAAGCCGCTTGTGATACGAGTATCACAGGTACATACGATATATATATCAACAATGTCATCAAATATTAGTTACAACGGATAAAGTACTTTTCATGCACCTGTTGCATCAGGCGATGGACTAGTTAGCAATTTAGATGACATAATTTCCTAATCAAGTTAATTATGCATCATGTCTGTTGTTAGTTCTATTACTTGTAAGGATAATGTTTACCGGATTTCATTCATTCAGCCATAAGAAATATAGACTGTCCCAAGTTACAAACATATAGGAGATGTTTTCGATAAAAGAAGTTTTTCGATACTGCATATATAGAACACATTGTTCATGAACATAAAGACATATTTCATTAACAAACAAGTAATAGGAAAAGACGTAGTAGACAGCAAGAACAAGATAAACTACACCTAATACTACTCTACTCAGAGATCACGAAATAGATAAACTACTCCTAATACTACTCTACTAGGAGAAAACCACATCCTCCTCCTCCGCCACTGCCGCCTCCTCTGCCTCCGCCGCCAGTGCCGCCTCCTCCTCCTCCTCCGCCGTTGCCGCCGCTGCTGCCGCCTCTGCCTCCGCCTCCGCCGCCGCTGCCGCCTCCTCCTGCTCCTCCCCCGCCGCTGCTGCCGCCTCCATAGCCGCGTCCACCTCCGCCTCAAAAGACGCCTCCTGCTCCGCCTCCTCCGCTGCCGCCGCTGCCCAAGCCGCCTCATACTCCTCAACCTCTGTCACAGTCCGAAGCTTCCCGGTGATGCGGTGCTTAATCTTCAGGAGGCCCTCTACTGCAGCAACCTCTGCGATCGTATCGTGGAGGGCGTCGAGACGACGGGCCACAATCATCAACCCGTAGCAATAGTGGCCCGCGGTGTCCATGCTTGTGTGGAGGGGAAGGGTCCCAAGACCCAGACGGCGGCATGAGCGATCTGTGTCGGAAAAGACCTTCCGCGCCACTGCGTTGAGCGCTAGTGCGCTATGAGCGGCGGCGGACTTGGCGTCGGTGGCCACCTTAAGGCGCCGATCGACTTCGTCGATGCGGTCGGTGAGGAGTCTGAGAGTCTGCTCAACCCAATCGGGATGAGGAAGTGCAGGCGCTGCGAGCGGAGATGCGGGTGCCGCCATCAGTTCCACTGGCATTGCCGGAGGCGATGGAAACGAAGAAGGAGGTTCGGAGGATGTCGATGGCCTAGAGCGCTTTGGCGCGGGGCTACCCATTTGTGTGGCGACGGAGGTGCAGAGAAAGAGCGAGAGGTGGACGACGGTGGCGGGGGGAGAAGTTTAGAGGCTAGGATCTAAGGAGTGGTGCGGCGGAGAAGAAAGAGGACGGTGAGCCTTTATAGCGGGTCATCGTCTAAGCGGGCGTATCGAGATGATCGGACGCTAGAGGAAACCGCGCTTAATTATGAACCGGTCGGTGGCCCCGGTTTCCTCGAAACCGCTGTTTGCATCCTCTTGGTCCCAACGGCTCGACGCGTCCCATTAGGAGTAAATTTACACGCGGGGAAAAACAATTTTTTCGTTATATAAAAAAATCCGTCCGTACACGCCTAAGCCAACTTCGTGACCGCGCATCCGTGCCAGGGGATGCCTTGCAGCGAACATGGGCCTAGTCCTGCACGCATTACCGAGGTTTGCGGTATATATATATGCATGCATGTTAGTGTTGTTAAACATGACCGAGGTGTTTTAATTCTAGCTATGTCTAACATGCATGGACCGCAAACATGATCAACCAATTACACTACGTAAGAAACCCAAATAGGAGACAACAATGGGCGACAGATCGGATGTCCATCGATCACAAAGTGATGCGAGACGCGCTTAAAGTCATTTTTTTGTCTCCTTTAGCTTTGCAATTACAAATCGAGATGAGCTTCAAACTCTAAGATCTTTTGTTTTTGTCCAATTTGCTCGGTTCACTTGTGACAGATTAACACATCACTAAACTTAGAGCACATTCACTTGATTGAAATCTAGAAATTCTAACACACCAGTATTCATTGACATGAATGAACACATATATATTACAAAACACAAGAAATATGTACAAGAACAGAATTGCAGCTAAACATGTACAAGAACTCCTAAAACTACAAAATAAATATGTACAAGAACTCCTAAAACTACTATGCCGGCCCCGCCTCCTCCGCCCTCTCCCCCAACTTCTCAAACCACGACAAGCGGTCCTCCTCATCCTCGTCGTCGTCGTCGTCGTGGTGGTGGTGGTCGCCGTCGTCGTCGCCGTCGTCATCGTCATCGTCGTCGTCATCATCATCATTGTCATCGTCATCATCATCATCATCATCATCATCATCATCATCATCATCATCGTCGTCGTCCTCGTCCTCCTCATCCTCCTCCTCCTCCTCCTCCTCCTCCTCCTCCTCATCCTCCAGCGACGATGCAGCAGGAGAGTGGGCCAGCTGCTCTGGCTGAGCCGATTGCTCTGGCTGCACCGGTGGCTCCGGCTGCACCGGCGGTGGAACCCCGCCGCGACAGAAGTTCCTCTCCGTTGCTGCCACCAGGGCACTACGGCCCTCGGCGCCAAGCTCCTGGGCCATCGTCCCGGATAAGATGTCCAGGCGATCGGCCACACCCGTGAGGGCGTAGAGGTAGCGACCGGTGGTATCCATTCCCGGAAACTCGGGAAGGGTACCAAGACCCAAGGCATCCAAGGCCCAAGACATACTGTTGTACGCCTCTCGTGCCATAATGAGGCGCTGGTCGTCGTTCACCCTCTCGGGGGAGCTGCAACATATCCGCTTGCAGGGTGACTGCCTCAGCGGGCTTGGAGGCGGAAGGTTGGCCATGGCTGTGGTGGTTCGTCGGCGCCGAGCTAGGTGGTGGAATGATGGAAGAAGAAGAAAGGAGTGCAATAGTTCTGTGCTTGTACATAACCAACGACGCGCCTTAGACCATCCGCAGTGGTTCACTGAAAAGCTTACTGGACTGTTAATATAGAGTAAATTACTGGAAGTATAGAGTAAGTGTCTAGAGACAAATACTGGAAGTATAGAGGATATACTGAAAGTTTAGAGAGATAGAGTAAGTTTTAGAGGAAACCGCTGCGGATGGTCTTATATATGGTCTGTGCGGAGTAGACGAGGGAGCGGTTCGTTTCCCGCGCATTGAACTCTTTGCAGACCTCGTGCGGCACAATTAAACCACTCTGGAAGATGATCTTCAGAGATCCTTCCGTCTCTCTTGTGGAACCGAATCCTCTGCAGTACTGCAGGTGCATTAGAGGTCACTGACATGTGGGCCCTATGCTCTGTGGGACCCACATGTCAATGACTTCTAATGCACCTGCAGTACTGCAGGGGATTTCAGTATCCATGTGGAACGTCGCGCACACGTCCCTGCACCACGACTTCTTAACTTGTCCACAGACCTCGTGCGGCGCGTCAGTTACTTGGCGCACTGGAAAGGCCAGCGGCGAGATCTCCGGGCCCGGCGAGCCCCGCCACGGCGGCGCCGCGCGCGCGCCCTCGGCGCGAGGAAGAAAGGGTCTATGATGTTGGTTTTCTTGTTTCATGATGTTGTTTTTCTTGTTTTGTAGTAGTATTGTTTTATGTTCATGAACTCAATGTCATTGTTCCTCTGTGAAGACCTTTTACCATAGCCGATTTCTACCATAACAGTAACCGCCTGAGATAATTAGGTTATCACATATGGTTCTTTACTTGTATCTAGCCATCTTTGATAATTGTTTTTCACAGACATGCCTAGCCGTTGGTTAATAACCGCCTATAATAAGGTATAACCTATGCTGTACTACTGCTGTCATTTCTAATTTCCAGGTCAATTCAATATAATCACAGAACAAAAATCAATAATATCATCACAGAACAAAAGTCAACAATATTATCATCACAGAAGTCAATTTCACTAAAACAATATACATATGTACAAGTTACAGATACAATTCATCTCAAAGTTTACAAGTTTTCACTAAAAACTGTTTCTATTGGCATAGTCGCAAAGTTCTGGCACATCAGCTGCTGCACCATCCTCATAAAAGAACTCCCCTCTTTTGTGCAAAATTTCGTGACGAATGAATTGACAGAGTTCTGCAGCAATCCTGTCGGCTCCTCCACTAGGAATACTTCTACAAACCGGCCATTCTTCGTTCAGATTCTTCGTGTGCTGCAATATAACACATAACAAGGTTTAGAATGTATTGGTTTGAACAATCTCAAAGTATAGATCAAAGTGAGAGTATACAGGAATTTATTTGGTATTTTTAGAGCAGTTGTACTATGAGCAATTGAATTTTGAAGTTGGAATCAAAATATTAAAATAATGTTTATGGTAATATTGAACAACAGAGAATATAAGTATTAAACTATGCTAGTTACAATGAAAATGAAACACAAAAGTAAGAAAATAAGGTATCGACATTAAGGATAACTTATATCCTCACGATTCACTCTATATACGCCAGCGGTCCGAAGATGCTCGCATACATAATACCCGCATAAGACACTCCCAGCAGGCTGTTTTGAACAAGCATAATACATTTTAATGTCCAATGCATTCGTATTGGAAGGTCTCTCACCGCCAAGCCGTTCCGCGTAAAACCACCAAGCGCTGTAATACAAGAAATGTCATATAAAACTTGTCAACACATTCTAAATGTGCGTAAATTAAAATTATTGAATAAATGTACAATTTCAAAATGGAAAGGAAATCTTTGTAACGATCTGGTGAGAAATCGGCTGAGTCCAAGACTGTTGCCATTCCCTGCGTTGGCTTGATGAAGATCATTATGTAGTGATTACTGCAAACATACGAACACACGTGTTAACAATTACCAATAATTGCTATTTCAATGTCATGTGTCGAACTTACTCGAAGTGGTACGGAGCCTTTACGAGGTCCTTGCCGTCTCTGACAAAGCTAAACATCGCATGTCCTATGTAAGCTGCAACTTCTGTCCTTTTATCCTTCTTATGTTTTGCGATTGCTTTTTCAAATTCTTTTTTTTTCATGTGTTTGAACTGTGCTGAGTCTTGATCCGCCTGGACGTCGAATAGCACCTTTGCAATCCTAGTAGGGTTAAGGATACCTGTCTTGCGCTCCAACTTTTCATTATCCATGTATTGCATCCTATTGAAGAAGTCCATAATTGTTATAATCTCATGAAATGCGTATGCATGTAGTAAGAAAAGCCAATACAAAATATTAGAGCACTTACAAGCACCAGACGAGCAGCAGGTTGATTTCGAGCATGCCCCGATGGAAAAGGGCATGCAGCTCTTCAAATAAAATGACTCGTCTATCCACTCCAGTGCTACAGAATGCTTCTTTTGGAATACAAAATGTGACGCAATTAAGACCATATTTTGTGCTGGCAAGGATGTATCACTCATGCATTCTTCTGAGCTGGACGGGTTGTTTGCTAAGTTGTACGGATGTCATGAACGGCTTCCCATTCTTAAATTCAGGAGGAACATTCTCAAGCTTGTATATTGGAACTCCTGGTTTAACTAAAGTCGTCCGCCGATTATACATGACACCGTCTTCTTCCCACTCCTCGATATCTCCTAATGATGGCTCATGAGAAGAATGAAATGCACTCGATTTTATAATATTTTCCTTCATAGTTTCCAAATATTTTGACACTTCTGATGAAGGTTTCTTATTTTCTTATGAGGTAACTTTGATAGGCACTGATGATCGAGGAGTAGTCGTCGGAAGTTGGACACTGGTTTGGTGTTGAAGCTATTGTTGAACTGATTGCTCTTTACTCCCAGCAGTTGGCTCTAGTACTACTTCAAGCTGTTGCTCAACTGGTTGCTCTTTACTAGCAATAGCTTGCTCTGGTACTGCTTGAATCTGTTGTCCAACTTGTTGCTCTTGGATATCATCCTTGCTAAGACATAGGGGAATGGATTTTCCTGGACTGGGAGTGAATCTTCATGCACTTTCGCCTTAGAAGATGGGGTTGCAGTATTTGGAGATGCGACAGGGCTAGAAATTGGCTCATCGTCCAACACGATATCGCGTCAGTGCCAAATGATTAATTGGTTGGCAGCCTACCCCAGAGTCGCGATCCCCTCAGGTGTGACGTGGTCTATTTCATAATCTTCATAATCATTATCAATGATCTGAAGAACTTGCACCACAGCATAATACAACAGAAGTGGATTCCCGTTGAAGTCACGATCAGGCTTTGCCATAGCAGTGGCAACCTGTTTGATTTTGTTCCCTGTTCTACCTATCGAGACACGAAGATGACGAGATTTGTTGTTAGCAATATCATCGACAGGGAACTTATGGGTTGACCCTGAGCCTGGCACGGAACCAACGCTGCTAGGGTAGGCAGTTGGAGATACTAATTGCTCCTTTTGCACCGGAACCATCACTGTACTCGGTGCCACTAATTGTCCCGATTGTCTAAGTTGTTCAATTATTTCTTGCATATTTTCTTTGACATTTTGATCGTTTCATCAAGTGTTTTCTTAAACTTCTCACGTCTTCTATATGTGTCTTTATCTTTAGGGAAACCATCTAGCCAAGACATTTGAGAAGAGACCGCTCGAACCCGTCCGCTGTGTTCAGCGTTTCCTAAGATAGCGGTAAGTTGGTCATTCTCCCTCTTCGGCTTGAAGAGACCCTTCTGTTGCTTTTCAATTACTCCTTTCATTTTATCCTCTACTTCATTCACAGAGTCGGGCTTTTCAAGTTTGCCCTCGCTGGTCAAACCTGACCGAGCAAAGACCCAACATTGAGTTCGCTCATTGCACCCTTCTAATGGGTGAGGATTGCCCTTACTGGTAATTTCGTCTAATATCTTATTCCATTTCTGGACTTTGGGGGCATATCCGGCAGACCCCAAGCGATGATGGTATTTGTTCTTTTTTGCAAGCTCTGACCTAGTTGCACTTAGATCTTTAGCATCAGGTGTGCTCTTTTGATGAACAAACTCTTTCCACTGAGCTTGTGTGATTTTTCCCATCTTCCTCGGGCTAGGGACCTTATCGGCCTTAACATAAGCATTCATTTCACTCTTCCAACATCGAAACTTTTTGCCGCAAGAGACCAATGTTGCTTTCTTTACAGCTTCTTCTGTGCCTTTCGGGAACTTGAATTGTTTCTTTATCCTTTCCCACAACTCATTCTTGGTCTGCTTGGGTAATTTCCTCCAATTCTCGGTTGTGATCGGCACAACCTCCCTAACAAGAAAACCACATGCATTACGGTACTTGGTAACTGAATCCAGTGGTTCTTGGGGAAGCCCACCTGGACCGACCCTTGTTATGTACATGATGCGGTCCAATGGACCCTTATTGGGACCTCGTTGCCCTCATTTCCGCTTGAGTGAAGTTGAGGATTCATCCATTGGAGAACCTTCTGCGGTTTTAGGAGCCGATGTCACCTCATTGTCTTCGCGATTAATCTAGGTAGAAAAAAATTATAAGACTTCGTATACTTGACAACCAACATTAACTTGAACTGCTGAAGTTAAGATTCGTGATCCATACCTCATCGACAGGATCATATTCCGGGTCTAGATCCACTGAAGTCTTTTTAATTTTTATATTCGGAAAAGGATCCGATGGACTGTGATAGGAGCCTGAACTGCTGGAGTCAGTAAACTCCATATTGTCTTCTTTATTGTTACTACCAGGACCAGTCTTCTTAGGGATTTCCGTGCTAGAACTAATAAGACAAAAAATCTAATAAATGGCATATTAACTCTACATGAAGTGTTGCATGAAGAAAAAGATAGAAGCATTCTAGGATTTGATAAGGCATTCTAGGGTTTAAGGCGACTGACCAAAAGGTTCCTATACATTGCGAGAGTGACAAGCATGTTAAAGTTGCTCACCAGCAATGACAATTCTATCTTCTTATTCTAAATAGGCTAGCTTCATTCAGAGTGGCGACCACGTTCTTGAGGTTTACTAGGCGGCGCCTAGCTCCGGACCTATAACTGATCAAGCAAGGGACAAAAAGAAAATCCTCCAGCCTTTTTCTGGTATCAAGAATTGCAAAGTGTGGCACTTGGATTTGGATGGTGAGGTGAGGCGAGGCGAGTAGCTGTAGGCGAGAAGAGACACTCTTTTTCAGCGATGAGGGCGTACCTGGAAGTGACTAGGGCGAAGCTCGGCGGCGACGGCGAAGTTCGGCGGCCTAACTGGAAGTGACGAGGGTGAACACTTGGCTGCCGAGGGTATATATAAACTCCAATTTTCTCAGGCGGATTTTAAGTACCGACCGTCTGAGAAGATGGTTACCTCAGACGGGTTTTACTTACCAACCGCCTGAGAAGATAAAATTATCTTAGGCGGTTGGTTAGTAACATCAGAGATAAACATCTTCTTAGGCGGTTATTAAGTACCAACCGTCTATGAAGATATATACTTCTTCTTAATTAATATTCTTGATTAAATGTGGGTCCTTTAAAAAGGCAAAATTCCACTTTCTTGTAATATTATTGATATGTAAACCATTAAATTTCACTTCATAAATCATTTGAAATTGGTCAGAACATAAAAAACATACAACAAATGCTATTTTTCATTTTTCTACCTTGATGAATATAATGCTTTTTTTCATTTATTTTTTCAGTGGACATTTTTACTCATCATACCAACCTCTATGAATTTTTTCAGATTTTTTTAAATTTTTTTGAATCAATGTGTGTTCATAATTTGATGAACGCCTACATAAAGACCCCTCACCAACCTCCTATGAAGACGTGTCAATGACCGTGCACGACCTTTCTTTTCCCCGAGGCACGACCTTTCAATGCGCGGTAAACCAACTGCTCCATCTTCCACTCCGCGCGGCCTTAAAGACGCGCTATCACCCGTTAGTTCTCCACAAGCGTGTCGCTCACTTTGAATCCTCTTCTTTTCTTCGTCTTCCTCCGCTCCGACGACCCAACACCACTATGGCCGACCTTCCGCCGCCAAGCCCTCTGAAGGAGCCACCTTGCAAGAAATTATGTTGCAGCTCCCCCGAGAGGTTCAACACCCAGCAGCGCCTCCTCATGGCGCGAGAGGCGTACAACAATACGTCTCGCGCTATGAGTGCCTTGGGGCTGGGTACCCTTCCAGAGTATACTGGAATGGGTACCATCGACCACTACCTCTACGCCCTCACGGGGGTGGCTCATCGTCTCGACATTTTGTTCGCGACGATGGCCCAGGTGCTTGGCCCCGAGGGCCGCAGAACGCTGGTGGAGGCGACGGCTAGCAACCTCGGGGTTGCACCGCTGGTGCAGTCGGTGTAGCCGGTGCATCCGGCCCCTATTGCACCGGCGCCGGAGGACGAGGAGGGGGAAGGGGAGTAGGAGTAGGAGTAGGATTTAATTAATTTTTCTTTGTTGTTTTTAGTTGCTTCTGTTTTGTAAATATTGTTAATGAATGAAGTCTATCTTTGTTCATCTATGTGACTAAATATTACTTGTGTATCTTGTGTTCTTTTGTGAGATGCATGATTGCATATTGTTAATGAATGAGTATCTTGTGTGTTCTTCAACTGTGTGAATGAATGAATGTGTAGTGTGTTCATCGTGTTCCTCAGACTCGGGTATCATAAGGTAATTATCTTAGGCGGTTGGTAATTCAAACTCGTCTGAGAAGAAGATTATCTCAGGCGGTTGGTAAGTAATACCCGACTGCGATAAACATCTTCTCAGAAGGTTATTAAGTACCAACCGCCTATGAAGATATTTACTTCTTCTTAATTAATATTCTTGATTAAATGTTGGTCCTTTAAAAAGGCAAAATTCCACTTTCTTGTAATATTACTGATAAGTAAAGGTTACCATTAAATTTCACTTCATAAATCTTTTGAAATCGGTCAGAACATAAAAAACATACAACAAATGATATTTTTCATTTTTCTATCTTGATGAATATAATGCCTTTTTCATTTATTTTTTCAGTGACATTTTTACTCATCATACCAACCTCTATGAATTTTTTCAGATTTTCTTAAATTTTTTTGAATCAATGTGTGTTCATAATTTGATGAATGCCTCATATGTATATGAGCATTTAGTTAGAATGATGGATAATTTGAAGTTTGACATGTTGGAATGCTTTAAAAAATTTAACAAAATTCATACATGTATAAATGATACAAATATGTTCATACAAACAAATTTGAGTGAAGGATCTTTTTTTTATGAGATACACAAATGTGGATAATATGTGAGTAGAAATTCATTTGATATTTACCAAAACATTACAATGTCAGCTATACAAGTTTTAAAATATTTTGTTCAGGTGGTAGATGTTAATTTTATACAAATGTAGAAGAAAGAATCATCGAATTTGGACACAATTTGTAGAATCTAAACATGTTTGAGTATTTATATTGGAATCTAAATAAAAAAGAAGCAAGGGATAAGGAAACTGAAGAATAGTATCGGGCATTATCTCAGGCGGTTGGTAAGTAATATCCGACTGAGATAAACATCTTCTCAGAAGGTTATTAAGTACCAACCGCCTGTGAAGATATTTACTTCTTCTTAATTAATATTCTTGATTAAATGTGGGTCCTTTAAAAAGGCGAAATTCCACTTTCTTGTAATATTATTGATAAGTAAAGGTTACCATTAAATTTCATTTCATATATATTTTGAAATTGGTCAAAACATAAAGAACATACAACAAATGCTATTTTTCATTTTTCTATCTTGATGAATATAATGCCTTTATCATTTATTTTTTCAGTGGACATTTTTACTCATCATACCAACCTCTATGAATTTTTTCAGATTTTTTTAAATTTTTTTGAATCAATGTGTGTTCATAATTTGATGAATGCCTCATATGTATATATGAGCATTTAGTTAGAATAATGGATAATTTGAAGTTTGACATGTTGGAATGCTTTAAAAAAATTAACAAAATTCATACATGTATAAATGATACAAATATGTTCATACAAACAAATTTGAGTGAATGATCTTTTTTAATGAGATACACAAATGTGAATAATATGTGAGTAGAAATTCATTTGATATTTACTAAAACATTACAATGTCAGCTATACAAGTTTTAAAATATTTTGTTCATGCGGTAGATGTTGATTTTATACAAATGTAGAAGAAAGAATCATCGAATTTGGACACAATTTGCAGGATCTAAACATGTTTGACTATTTATATTGGAATCTAAATAAAAAATAAGCAAGGGATAAGGAAACTAAAGAACAGTATCGGGCATTATCTCAGGCGGTTGGTAAGTAATATCCGACTGAGATAAACATCTTCTCAGACGGTTATTAAGTACCAACCGCCTGTGAAGATATTTACTTCTTATTAATTAATATTCTTGATTAAATGTGGGTCCTTTAAAAATTCAAAATTCCACTTTCTTGTAATATTATTGATATGTAAAGGTTACCATTAAATTTCACTTCATAAATCATTTGAAATCGGTTAGAACATAAAAAACATACAACAAATGATATTTTTCATTTTTCTATCTTGATGAATATAATGCCCTTTTCATTTATTTTTTCAGTGGACATTTTTACTCATTATACCAACCTCTATGAATTTTTTTTAAATTTTTTTAAATTTTTTTGAATCAATGTGTGTTCATAATTTGATGAATGCCTCATATGTATATGAGCATTTAGTTAGAATGATGGATAATTTGAAGTTTAATATGTTGGAATGCTTTTAAAAAAATTAACAAAATTCATACATGTATAAATGATACAAACATGTTCATACAAACAAATTTGAGTAAAGGATATTTTTTTACGAGATACACAAATGTGAATAATATGTGAGTAGAAATTAATTTGATATTTAACAAAACATTACAATGTCAGCTATACAAGTTTTAAAATTTTTTGTTCAGGTGGCAGGTGTTAATTTTATACAAATGTAGAAGAAAGAATCATATAATTTGGACACAATTTGCAAAATCTAAACATGTTTGAGTATTTATATTGGAATCTAAATTAAAAAGAAGCAAGGGATAAGGAAACTGAAGAACATTATCGGGCATTATCTTAGACGGTTGGTAAGTAATACCCGCCTCAGATAAAAATCTTCTCAAAAGGTTATTAAGTACCAACCGCCTGTGAAGATATTTACTTGGGACGGAGGGAGTATAAGATGGTCACGCGCGCCATCGTCTTTTCCGCACAACCGTTCCAACATCCTCTCTTCTCTCCACAAAACCTAGACGCGGCTAGTATACAACAAATGCTTTCAAGCTCGAGCAACCCTCCGCCACCGAGCCCGCCGAGGGACCCGACCGCTGGTAAGCGGCCGCGGCTGGACCCCCCTCGCCGCCGCGCGTGAAGGATACCCTCCTGTTCAACATGGCCCAAGATGTATTTACGGATACATATCACTCCATGGAACGCCTTGGGCTCGGTACCCTTCCACAAAGTACTGGAATGGACACCACGGGCCACTACGTCTTCGGCCTCTCGCACGTGGCCTCTCATCTCGACTCCCTCTGGGAGACGATGGCGGACGAGCTCGGTGTCGTGGGTCGTCGCAACCTCGTCGTGGTGGCGGCCTTGAGACTAGGTCACCTTCCGCCGCCGGAGCCCGAGGCGCTAGAGGAGGGTCAGGAGCCCGAGGACCCACCCGAGGAGGAGGAGGTGGAGGCTGAGTAGAGTAGTATTTAGGTGTTTTCTTTTCATGTTTTTAGTTGTAGTTTTTCGTTTCATGTTTTTAGTTGTAGTTTTTCGTTTCATGGTTTTAGTTGTAGTTTATCTTTTCTTGTGTTTGTAATATACTCCCTCCATCCAAAGCGACAAGTATTTTGGGACGGAGATACTCCCTCCATCGAAAGGGACAAGTAGTATTTTGGGATGGAGGGAGTAATGTTTTTAAGTTAAATGTACTTGGTGTTCTTGTTCATGAATGTACTATCTATGCAAAATTAGTTCGAATTTTCCGATCGCCAAACCCTCCTTGTCCCCAAACCGGTGGAGTTGCCAGGAGATCGCTCGTAGCGAGGCCCGCAAAGCAGTCTGTAAAGTAGTAGTAACAGGAAAATGCAACAGGCCGGTAGCGGGTCATCATCTAAGCAGGCGTGTCGAGACGATCGGACGCTAGAGGAAACCGCACTTAATTATGAACCGGTCGGTGGCCCCGGTTTCCTCGAAACCGCAGTTTGCATCCTCTCAGTCCCAACGGCTCAACGCGTCCTATTAGGAGTAAATTTACTCGCGGGGAAAAACAATTTTTTCGTTATATAAAAAAAATCCGTCCGTACACGCCTAAGCCAACTTCGTGACCGCGCGTCCGTGCCAGGGGACGCCTTGCAGCGATCATGGGCCTAGTCCTGCACGCATTACTTTCATTCGGATTTTTAACTGCAACTGTGCGCCATGCCTTATAACGTCGGTGCGTCGACCTCAACTTTCCGTGGTGGGACTAATCCTTCGCACCTATTCCATATGTTCTTTTCTTATCTGTCTATTGTCTAATACTATTTCTGTTCTATGTTCAACATGCATGTGCAACCTCGATCCACGATCATGTTTCATGATGTTATTCGTGTGTTTTCTCTTTTTGTTGAAAGATCGTCATGTACTATTGAGGTATATATATATGCATGCATGTTAGTGTTGTTAAACATGACCGAGGTCCGAGGTGTTTTAATTCTAGCTATGTCTAACATGCACGGACCGCAAACATTATCAACCAATTACACTACGTAAGAAACCCAAATAGGAGACAACGATGGGCGCAGATCGGATGTCCATCGATCACAAAGCGATGTGAGACACGCTTAAAGTCATTGTTTGTCTCCTTTAGCTTTGCAATTACAAATCGAGACGAGCTTCAAACCCTAAGATCTTTTGTTTTTGTCCAATTTGCTCGGTTCACTTGTGACAGATTAACACATCACTAAACTTAGAGCACATTCACTTGATTGAAATCCAGAAATTCTAACACACCAGTATTCATTGACATGAATGAACACATATATATATTAAAAAACACAAGAAATATGTACAAGAACAGAATTGAAGTTAAATATGTACAAGAACTCCTAAAACTACAAAAGAAATATGTACAAAAACTCCTAAAAATTACTCAGTCGGCTTCGCCTCCTCTGCCCTCTCCCCCAACTTCTCAAACCATGACAAGCGGTCTTCCTCCTCCTCGTCGTTGTCATCATCGTCGTCGTGGTGGTGGCGGTCGCCGTCGTCGTCGCTGTCGTCATCGTCGTCATCATCGTTGTCGTCGTCGTCCTCCTCCTCCTCCTCCTCCTCCTCCTCCGGTGACGATGCAGAAGGAGAGTGGGCGGGCTGCTCTGGCTGAGCCGATTGCTCCGGCTGCACCGGTGGCAATTTTATCTTCTTATTCTAAATAGGCTAGCTTCGTTCAGAGTGGCGACCACGTTCTTGAGGTTTAGTAGGCGGCGCCTAGCTCCGGACCTATAACTTGGCGGCAAACGAAATTTTGGCAGCCTAACGGTGTCTAAGTGTTTCACCCGGGTTAGGTTTTTCCTACGCTGCCGAGGGGTATACATAAACTCCAATTTTCTCAGGCGGATTTTAAGTACCGACCGCCAAAGAAGATGGTTACCCCAGACGGGTTTTACTTACCAACCGCCTGAGAAGATATTTACTTAATTAATATTCTTGATTAAATGTGGGTCCTTTAAAAAGGCAAAATTCCACTTTCTTGTAATATTATTTATATGTAAAGGTTACCATTAAATTTCACTTCATAAATCATTTGAAATTGGTCAGAACATAAAAAACATACAACAAATGCTATTTTTCATTTTTCTATCTTGATGAATATAATGCCTTTTTCATTTATTTTTTCAGTGGATATTTTTACTCATCATACCAACCTCCATGAATTTTTTCAGATTTTTTAAATTTTTTTGAATCAATGTGTGTTCATAATTTGATGAATGCCTCATATGTATATATGAGCATTTAGTTAGAATAAGGGATAATTTGAAGTTTGACATGTTGGAATGCTTTTAAATTTTTTTTAACAAAATTCATACATGTATAAATGATACAAATATGTTCATACAAACAAATTTGAGTGAAGGATCTTTTTTTATGAGATACACAAATGTGGATAATATGTGAGTAGATATTCATTTGATATTTACCAAAACATTACAATGTCAGCTATACAAGTTTTAAAATATTTTGTTCAGGTGGTAGATGTCAATTTTATACAAATGTAGAAGAAAGAATCATCGATTTTGGACACAATTTCCAGAATCTAAACATGTTTGAGTATTTATATTGGAATCTAAATAAAAAAGAAGCAAGGGATAAGGAAACTGAAGAACAGTATCGGGCATTATCTCAGGCGGTTGGTAAGTAATATCCGACTGAGATAAACATCTTCTCAGACGGTTATTAAGTACCAACCGCCTGTGAAGATATTTACTTCTTCTTAATTAATATTCTTGATTAAATGTGGGTCCTTTAAAAAGGCAAAATTCCACTTTCTTGTAATATTATTGATAAGTAAAGGTTACCATTAAATGTCACTTTATAAATCTTTTGAAATTGGTCAGAACATAAAAAACATACAACAAATGCTATTTTCATTTTTCTATCTTGATGAATATAATGCCTTTATCATTTATTTTTTCAGTGGACATTTTTACTCATCATACCAACCTCTATGAATTTTTTTCAGATTTTTTTAATTTTTTTTTGAATCAATGTGTGTTCATAATTTGATGAATGCCTCATATGTATATGAGCATTTAGTTAGAATGATGGATAATTTGAAGTTTAATATGTTGGAATGCTTTTAAAAAAATTAACAAAATTCATACATGTATAAATGATACAAACATGTTCATACAAACAAATTTGAGTAAAGGATATTTTTTTACGAGATACACAAATGTGAATAATATGTGAGTAGAAATTAATTTGATATTTAACAAAACATTACAATGTCAGCTATACAAGTTTTAAAATTTTTTGTTCAGGTGGCAGGTGTTAATTTTATACAAATGTAGAAGAAAGAATCATATAATTTGGACACAATTTGCAGAATCTAAACATGTTTGAGTATTTATATTGGAATCTAAATTAAAAAGAAGCAAGGGATAAGGAAACTGAAGAACATTATCGGGCATTATCTTAGACGGTTGGTAAGTAATACCCGCCTCAGATAAAAATCTTCTCAGAAGGTTATTAAGTACCAACCGCCTGTGAAGATATTTACTTGGGACGGAGGGAGTATAAGATGGTCACGCGCGCCATCGTCTTTTCCGCACAACCGTTCCAACATCCTCTCTTCTCTCCACAAAACCTAGACGCGGCTAGTATACAACAAATGCTTTCAAGCTCGAGCAACCCTCCGTCACCGAGCCCGCCGAGGGACCCGGCCGCTGGTAAGCGGCCGCGGCTGGACCCCCCCTCGCCGCCGCGCGTGAAGGATACCCTCCTGTTCAACATGGCCCAAGATGTATTTACGGATACATACCACTCCATGGAACGCCTTGGGCTCGGTACCCTTCCACAAAGTACTGGAATGGACACCACGGGCCACTACGTCTTCGGCCTCTCGCACGTGGCCTCTCATCTCGACTCCCTCTGGGAGACGATGGCGGACGAGCTCGGTGTCGTGGGTCGTCGCAACCTCGTCGTGGTGGCGGCCTTGAGACTAGGTCACCTTCCGTCGCCGGAGCCCGAGGCGCTAGAGGAGGGTCAGGAGCCCGAGGACCCACCCGAGGAGGAGGAGGTGGAGGCTGAGTAGAGTAGTATTTAGGTGTTTTCTTTTCATGTTTTTAGTTGTAGTTTTTCATTTCATGTTTTTAGTTGTAGTTTTTCGTTTCATGGTTTTAGTTGTAGTTTATCTTTTCTTGTGTTTGTAATATACTCCCTCCATCCAAAGCGACAAGTATTTTGGGACGGAGATACTCCCTCCATCGAAAGGGACAAGTAGTATTTTGGGATGGAGGGAGTAATGTTTTTAAGTTAAATGTACTTGGTGTTCTTGTTCATGAATGTACTATCTATGCAAAATTAGTTCGAATTTTCCGATCGCCAAACCCTCCTTGTCCCCAAACTGGTGGAGTTGCCAGGAGATCGCTCGTAGCGAGGCCCGCAAAGCAGTCTGTAAAGTAGTAGTAACAGGAAAATGCAACAGCCCGGTAGCGGGTCATCGTCTAAGCAGGCGTGTCGAGACGATCGGACGCTAGAGGAAACCGCGCTTAATTATGAACCGGTCGGTGGCCCCGGTTTCCTCGAAACCGCAGTTTGCATCCTCTCAGTCCCAACGGCTCAACGCGTCCTATTAGGAGTAAATTTACTCGCGGGGAAAAACAATTTTTTCGTTATATAAAAAAAATCCGTCCGTACACGCCTAAGCCAACTTCGTGACCGCGCGTCCGTGCCAGGGGACGCCTTGCAGCGAACATGGGCCTAGTCCTGCACGCATTACTTTCATTCGGATTTTTAACTGCAACTGTGCGCCATGCCTTATAACGTCGGTGCGTCGACCTCAACTTTCCGTGGTGGGACTAATCCTTCGCACCTATTCCATATGTTCTTTTCTTTTCTGTCTATTGTCTAATACTATTTCTGTTCTATGTTCAACATGCATGTGCAACCTCGATCCACGATCATGTTTCATGATGTTATTCGTGTGTTTTCTCTTTTTGTTGAAAGATCGTCATGTACTATTGAGGTATATATATATATATATATGCATGCATGTTAGTGTTGTTAAACATGACCGAGGTCCGAGGTGTTTTAATTCTAGCTATGTCTAACATGCACGGACCGCAAACATTATCAACCAATTACACTACGTAAGAAACCCAAATAGGAGACAACGATGGGCGCAGATCGGATGTCCATCGATCACAAAGCGATGTGAGACACGCTTAAAGTCATTGTTTGTCTCCTTTAGCTTTGCAATTACAAATCGAGACGAGCTTCAAACCCTAAGATCTTTTGTTTTTGTCCAATTTGCTCGGTTCACTTGTGACAGATTAACACATCACTAAACTTAGAGCACATTCACTTGATTGAAATCCAGAAATTCTAACACACCAGTATTCATTGACATGAATGAACACATATATATATTAAAAAACACAAGAAATATGTACAAGAACAGAACTGAAGTTAAATATGTACAAGAACTCCTAAAACTACAAAAGAAATATGTACAAAAACTCCTAAAAATTACTCTGTCGGCTTCGCCTCCTCTGCCCTCTCCCCCAACTTCTCAAACCATGACAAGCGGTCTTCCTCCTCCTCGTCGTTGTCATCATCGTCGTCGTGGTGGTGGCAGAAGCCGTCGTCGTCGCTGTCGTCATCGTCGTCATCATCGTTGTCGTCGTCGTCCTCCTCCTCCTCCTCCTCCTCCTCCGGTGACGATGCAGAAGGAGAGTGGGCGGGCTGCTCTGGCTGAGCCGATTGCTCCGGCTGCACCGGTGGCAATTTTATCTTCTTATTCTAAATAGGCTAGCTTCGTTCAGAGTGGCGACCACGTTCTTGAGGTTTAGTAGGCGGCGCCTAGCTCCGGACCTATAACTTGGCGGCAAACGAAATTTTGGCAGCCTAACGGTGTCTAAGTGTTTCACCCGGGTTAGGTTTTTCCTACGCTGCCGAGGGGTATACATAAACTCCAATTTTCTCAGGCGGATTTTAAGTACCGACCGCCAAAGAAGATGGTTACCCCAGACGGGTTTTACTTACCAACCGCCTGAGAAGATATTTACTTAATTAATATTCTTGATTAAATGTGGGTCCTTTAAAAAGGCAAAATTCCACTTTCTTGTAATATTATTTATATGTAAAGGTTACCATTAAATTTCACTTCATAAATCATTTGAAATTGGTCAGAACATAAAAAACATACAACAAATGCTATTTTTCATTTTTCTATCTTGATGAATATAATGCCTTTTTCATTTATTTTTTCAGTGGATATTTTTACTCATCATACCAACCTCCATGAATTTTTTCAGATTTTTTAAATTTTTTTGAATCAATGTGTGTTCATAATTTGATGAATGCCTCATATGTATATATGAGCATTTAGTTAGAATAAGGGATAATTTCAAGTTTGACATGTTGGAATGCTTTTAAATTTTTTTTAACAAAATTCATACATGTATAAATGATACAAATATGTTCATACAAACAAATTTGAGTGAAGGATCTTTTTTTATGAGATACACAAATGTGGATAATATGTGAGTAGATATTCATTTGATATTTACCAAAACATTACAATGTCAGCTATACAAGTTTTAAAATATTTTGTTCAGGTGGTAGATGTTAATTTTATACAAATGTAGAAGAAAGAATCATCGATTTTGGACACAATTTCCAGAATCTAAACATGTTTGAGTATTTATATTGGAATCTAAATAAAAAAGAAGCAAGGGATAAGGAAACTGAAGAACAGTATCGGGCATTATCTCAGGCGGTTGGTAAGTAATATCCGACTGAGATAAACATCTTCTCAGACGGTTATTAAGTACCAACCGCCTGTGAAGATATTTACTTCTTCTTAATTAATATTCTTGATTAAATGTGGGTCCTTTAAAAAGGCAAAATTCCACTTTCTTGTAATATTATTGATAAGTAAAGGTTACCATTAAATGTCACTTCATAAATCTTTTGAAATTGGTCAGAACATAAAAAACATACAACAAATGCTATTTTCATTTTTCTATCTTGATGAATATAATGCCTTTGTCATTTATTTTTTCAGTGGACATTTTTACTCATCATACCAACCTCTATGATTTTTTTTCAGATTTTTTTAATTTTTTTTGAATCAATGTGTGTTCATAATTTGATGAATGCCTCATATGTATATATGAGCATTTAGTTAGAATGATGGATAATTTGAAGTTTGACATGTTGGAATGCTTTAAAAAAATTAACAAAATTCATACATGTATAAATGATACAAATATGTTCATACAAACAAATTTGAGTGAAGGATCTTTTTTTATGAGATACACAAATGTGGATAATATGTGAGTAGAAATTCATATGATATTTACCAAAACATTACAATGTCAGCTATATAAGTTTTAAAATATTTTGTTCATGCGGTAGATGTTGATTTTATACAAATGTAGAAGAAAGAATCATTGAATTTGGACACAATTTGCAGAATCTAAAGATGTTTGAGTATTTATATTGGAATCTAACTAAAAAAGAAGCAAGAGATAAGGAAACTGAAGAACAGTATTGGGCATTACCTCAGGCGGTTGGTAAGTAATATCCGACTGAGATAAACATCTTCTCAGACGGTTATTAAGTACCAACCGCGTGTGAAGATATTTACTTCTTATTAATTAATATTCTTGATTAAATGTGGGTCCTTTAAAAAGGAAAAATTTCACTTTCTTGTAATATTATTGATAAGTAAAGGTTACCATTAAATTTCACTTTATAAATCTTTTGAAATTGGTCAGAACATAAAAAACATACAACAAATGCTATTTTTCATTTTTCAATCTTGATGAATATAATGTGTCGGCCGCGGCGCGCGCCGCGGCGGAGGTGGACGGGGCCTCCGAGTAGAATAGGATTAGGAGTAGTTTTGTTCTTGTTTCCTCGTGTTTTTCGTCCATGTTTTCTTTACTCTTGTTTGTAATATATGTGTTGGTAGTATGTTAATGTAATATGTCTTTTATGTTCATGAACATTGTGTCTGATGTATTATCGAAAAATTCTCCTTTTATAAAAAAAAATCTCCTTTAATGACGCCAAGTTTTAACCTTTAACCCACTTCGTGCGTGAATCGAAAAACATCTCCAGTCGTGATGTTGTGTTTCTCTTGTTTTTTTGATATTTTTTCTTTTCACGTTTTGTAATGTTGTTTTCTTTGATGCAAACGGGGCTAAACAAAAGACGAGCGCGCATAGGGGAAACACAACAAGTGCAACATTCATCAGAGACGAGCATGCATATATAGGAGAAACACATCAACATGCCTTATACAAGTCTATTTTATATACAGTACTCCCTTTGTTCACTTTTCATTGGCGTTGGGAGAACTAGGGGTAGCGCATCCAAAAGGGAATGGAGGGAATATAACCCATAGAGTACAACACGTTATGGCGGAACAGGTCATACTCGTGCTCAATCCTACAGTTCTCAGTACAGAAGACGGTCCACTCGTACCACCCTCGCCGGCCGCAGCGGGCAGGCCCCTGGTTCCCCCCTGTTAGGCAGCGGCAAACGTAATCGTCAATTTCGGGTAGCGCCACCGGCGGCAGTCCCGGAGGAGGCCTATGCAGAAACCTCCAGCTCACGAAAACATCGAGCCTCTGCATGGCTCGATTCCAACACCGGCAGCACTCTGTGTTGGTCCTCTTCATCGCGACGGACCCGACCGCGTTGTCGCCGATGTGTGCCTCGCTTTCAACCTGCCGGATATACTCGAAGGCGTCGCGGTCCCCATGATCGGCATCGTAGCGGAGCATGGCAAGGACGTAGGCCTTCACCTTGTGGTCATTCGCTGCCGCCCTGGCAAGGAACTGGGTGCCCCGCTGCGCCTGCGCGCGGCCGTAGTTGAAGACGAGGTCGAACCTGGTCATGTAACACGCATGAGGGTTGCCCATGTTGGCCACGCGCTCCACGAGGGCGTCGTAGCTCCCGTTCCCGTGCCGTTGGAACCACTCCCAGCTGCTCTCCCGCTCCAGCGCCACGCGCCTGCCCACAGCGGGATCACGGCATGCCGCGTGCATGGCCTTGCAGGTGGCGCGCAGACTGGAGAGGTCGTCCATGGGCTGGGTGTAGGTCGAGGCGACCCACCCCGCGATCAGGACCGCAATATCGTGCGGCAAGGGGAACTCTATGGGCTTCAAAGGGAACCAATGAGGGCGCGCGCGATGGAGAGGAAGAGTACGCGCGGAGAAGAGGATGGTGTGTGTGGAGGAGTAGAGGATGGTGTGTCGTCTTACTACTCTTTATTAGTACGCGCGGAGAAGACGATGAGATGCCCGATGATTTTTAGTACGCGTGGAGAAGAGGGATGGTGGTGTGTGGGCAGTTATTTCTAGCCAAATTTTTTTGTCCCAGCTCAACTTTACTTTCACTGTATGGTCATGTCAGCTGTGTGCTCTGCACATTTTCAGCTACTGTCCTTTGTTGCTGTAGCAACTTGCTAGCATTGAATGGAAAGTGGGAGGATATGTATTGATGAAGGGTGTTAGGGTAAGTTTATGTGTTGACTAATGTGCGGTTTGAATCCTAAAAATAGAGTTCACTTGGGACGGAGGGAGTATAAGATGGTCACCCGCGCCATCGTCTTTTACGCACAACCGTTCCAACATCCTCTCTTCTCTCCACAAAACCTAGCCACGGCTAGTATACAACAAATGCTTTCAAGCTCGAGCAACCCTCCGCCATCGAGCTCGCTGAGGGACCCGGCCGCCGGTAAGCAGCCGCGGCTGGACGCCCCCTCGCCGCCGCGTGTGAAGGATACCCTCCTGTTCAACATGGCCCGAGATGTATTTATGGATACATCTCACTCCATGGAACGCCTTGGGCTCAGTACCCTTCTACAAAGTACTGGAATGGACACCACGAGCCACTACGCCTTCGGCCTCTCGCACGTGGCCTCTCGTCTCGACTCCCTCTGGGAGACGATGGCAGCCGAGCTCGGCATCATGGGTCATCGCAACCTCGTCGTGGCGGCGGCCTTGAGACTAGGTCACCTTCCGCCGCCGGAGCCCGAGGCGCTAGAGGAGGGTCAGGAGCCCGAGGACCCACCCGAGGAGGAGGAGGTGGAGGCTGAGTAGAGTAGTATTTAGGTGTTTTCTTTTCATGTTTTTAGTTGTAGTTTTTCGTTTCATGTTTTTAGTTGTAGTTTTTTGTTTCATGGTTTTAGTTGTAGTTTATCTTTTCTTGTGTTTGTAATATACTCCCTCCATCCAAAGCGACAAGTATTTTGGGACGGAGATACTCCCTCCATCGAAAGGGACAAGTAGTATTTTGGGACGGAGGGAGTAATGTTTTTAAGTTAAATGTACTTGGTGTTCTTGTTCATGGATGTACTATATGTGCAAAATTAGTTCGAATTTTCCGATCGCCAAACCCTCCTTGTCCCCAAACCAGTGGAGTTGCCAGGAGATCGCCCGCAGCGGGGCCCACAAAGCGGTCTGTAAAGTAGTAGTAATAGGAAAATGCAACAGGCCGGTAGCGGGTCATCGTCTAAGCAGGCGTGTCGAGACGATCGGACGCTAGAGGAAACTGCGCTTAATTATGAACCGGTCGGTGGCCCCAGTTTCCTCGAAACCGCGGTTTGCATCCTCTCGGTCCCAACTGCTCGACGCGTCCTATTAGGAGTAAATTTACTCGCGGGGAAAAATAATTTTTTCGTTATATAAAAAAAATCCGTCCGTACACGCCTAAGCCAACTTCGTGACCACGCGTCCGTGCCAGGGGACGCCTTGCAGCGAACATGGGCCTAGTCCTGCACGCATTACTTTCATTCGGATTTTTAACTGCAACTGTGTGCCATGCCTTATAACGTCGGTGCACCGACCTCAACTTTTCGTGGTGGGACTAATCCTTCGCACCTGTTCCATATGTTCTTTTCTTTTCTGTCTGTTGTCTAATACTATTTCTGTTCTATGTTCAACATGCATGTGCAACCTCGATCCACGATCATGTTTCATGATGTTATTCGTGTGTTTTCTCTTTTTGTTGAAAGATCGTCATGTACTGTTGAGGTATATATATATGCATGCATGTTAGTGTTGTTAAACATGACCGAGGTCCGAGGTGTTTTAATTCTAGCTATGTCTAACATGCACGGACCGCAAACATTATCAACCAATTACACTACGTAAGAAACCCAAATAAGAGACAATGATGGGCGCAGATCGGATGTCCATCGATCACAAAGCGATGCGAGACGCGCTTAAAGGCCGGTAGCTAGGACTGGAAAGGAAAAAGTGAAGACAATACGAGGAAGAAAATGTTTGAAAAAAGGAAGGAGAACCGAAATATTAAACAGGAATTATTTTCACGGAAATTAATCCAGTCGTAATCCTCTCAAACATAGGCTCCCTTTGAAGGATAGGATTTGTAAAGGATTTTTAGTTTCCATAGGAAACGTAACACATGAGCTAGGACACTTTGGTAGCCATACTAAAAGAGCTGCTTATCCGCCTCATCCACTTCCCCACGCCGCCAGTAGAATCTCTTCGGCCGCGGGAAGGTGTCCCCTGAAGAGTTTGAGGACACTGATGTGTGTCCGTCAGAAGAGTCGCCTAATGACGAGGAGGTCGGGGAGTTGGGGTGGACCGGCGGCGTATAGTCGAGGTAGTGATCCAGGTGGATGATGAGCTCTGTCGTGAGGCCGCCAGGCCGGACCACTGCGGCATGGTTGAAAGGTTCCGCCGGCGGCCCGCCGTCACTCCCAGTCCGGCCATCACTTCCTACAAAGAAGGTGGCCATTTTGGCCCGAGGCAGGAGGCTTGGGTCTTTCATCCACCCAACGATCGTGCACAGGTCAGCATGCTCCCGGTGGGAAGTGGAAGCATCAAAGTGATCAAAGAGGAAGACGTCACCCAGAACCTGTCTGATGCCCTCCGCAGACCAGACATGCAGATGGAGGTTCTCAATGACAACCTGCACGTGGAAGAACCACACGACAATCGGAACACCGACGCCAAAGATCCATGGCCGGAAGTAGTGGTTATAATCCGACATGGAGATGATTGCCGTCTCGATGGCGAGCTCCGAATAGACATCACGGGTGAACCGCACCAGGAACTCACCATCCCCAAACATGGACACGGTGAAAGCCCAATGCGGGATTTCAAGTTGGTGATGGATGGCCAGCGTGATCTCCATGGGCATCGCCTCGCTGCGACCTCCTCTGGGTCCCAAAACAGCTGCTTGGCGGCGCAAATGGATAAACTCCATCGTCATGAGGCGGTTGTTGACCATCGTGCATTGCCCCTCACGAGGGCACAGGGACAGTGAGCCTGCAGGTAACTGCTCGCGTCTAACATGGTCGCGAGGCATGGCGCTGCGACAACAGAGGCAAAGGACTTCTCAGGCAACACACGAGAGCATGGATGGGAATCAGTCGGCAACTTGAGCCTGGAAGCAATAGGGGGGGGGGGGGGTTTAAGAAGGCAAGAATGAAGAGGCCAAACATCGGAAGAAGCGTCCCTTGAGGATCTCACGAAAATCCGGTGATAGGACCGGACCTTTCGAGGCCTTCGGCTCTGTGCAAGCGTCATGAATGCGCGAAGGCCCAACTTGAATATAAAGTGAATCAGCGCAGTTTCAGCCCACAAATAACAAGCGGCCCAGCTTTTTCGTCCTGCTTGCCTACCTGCCCGCGGCGGGAAATTTTTGTCATGCCGAATGAAGAAGGAAAATAAGAAACGAAAATAATATTTTATTACGGTACCCTTCGACCCGCAACGCCGGCCCCCTCTCCTCAACGCGCTTGTAGGAGCATCCGCCAACCGCCACGATTGTAGGAGCATCCGCTGGCCGCCACGCTTGTAGGAGCATCTGCGGACCGCCACGCTTGGAGGAGCATTCGCCGGCCACCATGCTTGGAGGAGCATTCGCCGGCCGCCATGCTTGGAGGAGCATCCGCCGGCCGCTACGCTTGGAGGAGCATCCGCCGGCCGCCACGCTTGTAGGAGCATCCGCCGGCCGCCACTCTTGTAGGAGCATCCGCCGGCCGCCAAGCTTGGAGGACCAACCGCCGGCCGCCATGCTTGGAGGAGCATCCGCCGGCCGCCACGCTTGTAGGAGAATCCGCCGGCCGCAGCGTGTGGAGTAACAACAGCTAGGTACAATTGCTCACAAAATGTGTTCTTGTACATCTATCCTCTTACGGATAGGCTGATGGCTGATTGAATTGTAGGAAGCGATGTGAGAAGATAAGACATGGATGGGAAAAGATAGGAATACGAGGGAGTGGCAGGATGGAATGAAGTCATTTTTAAATTTTGCATTTCAGGGCACTCGTGAAGGAGGAACTATGCCTTGTCCTTGCACAAGATGTCGTAATATTTGCCACAAGACACGCAAGGGAGTTCATTTACACCTGCTTAGAAATGGGATGTTATTGGATTATACTTGTTGGATACACCATGGAGAAATACGAGTTCAGGAAAATATTGCTGAGGAATCAGCAAATTATGAGGAGATAATTTCTGATGATGGTGCTATGCAAAATATGTTGTCCAGTCTACTTAGAGGCACTGATCATGGTGGTACTTCAGCAGATGTTGATGATCAATAAAATGCTATAAACCAGCAGGAGCCAACTGGGGATGCAAAGAAATTCTATGACTTATTAACTGATGCCAAAAAGGAGTTGTATCCAGGTTGTTCGCAGCTGACCCAATTATTCTACATTGTCATGTTCTACCAGATAAAGTGTTTAACTGGTATGAGCAAAGTAGCTTGTGAGATGTTACTTGAACTATTCTCATTTGCGCTTCCAAAGGGCCACTGCATTCCTAATACACTTGATAAACTTCTGAAGGTTGTTCGTGACCTCGGGCTGGACTACCAAAAGATCGATGCATGTGTCAATGACTGTGTGTTATTCCAGAAGGACTATTCTCTGCTGAATAGTTGCCCAAAATGTGGTGAATTAAGATGGAAAAATAGTACTACTAGGGATGCAAGAGAGGCTTTACCTTGTGGAAAATCCAAGAAGCTTGTAGCACGCAAGGTTCTACGTTACTTCCCTCTTATTCCCCGTCTACAAAGGTTTTATATGGGAGAATCAACGACATCAAACATGCGCTGGCACAAAGAAGGTCGTGCTGATGATGGAATATTACGCCATCCCGCCGATTCGAAAGCAAGGAAGCATTTTGATAGCATTCACCAAAATTTCTCATCTGATCCTCGCAACATAAGACTTGGGCTAGCACTCTATGGTTTCAATCCTTCTGGAGTAATGAATGTTTCTTACAGTACATGGCCTGTGATTCTAATCCCTTATAATATACCACCTTGGTTGTGTATGAAGCAGTCTTATTGGGGATGTCAATGATAATTCCTGGGCCAAAGTCACCTGGAAAGAACATTGATGTGTATCTGCAGCCTTTGATTGATGAGCTACTGAAATTATGGTCTGATGGTGTTGAAACATATGACAGCTTAAAGAAAGAGACATTTGTCATGCGAGCTTCTTTATTGTGGACAATAAATGATTTTCCAGCATATGCAATGCTATGTGGATGGAGCACAAAAGGGTAGCTAGCATGACAATACTGCCATAAAAACACTAACGCCTTCTGGTTGAAATATGGACAAAAGCTTTGTTACATGGGTAATCGTCGTTTCCTACCTCAGGATAACAGATGGCATCGAAACAAAGGTTCTTTCAACAACAAGGCAGAGAATAGAGAGGCTCCAACATCACTCTCTGGTGATGAAGTACTCCAACAATACGAGTGTTTTGATCAAGTGAGTTTTGGACCGACGAATAATAAGAGAAAGCACACCGAGGAAAATAGATGGCATAATTGGAAGAAGAAAAGTATATTTTTCGACCTCCCTTATAGGAAGACATTGCTAATAAGGCATAACTTGGATGTCATGCACATTGAGAAAAACATTTGTGATAGCATATTGGGGACATTGCTTGCTATGGATGGTAAAACAAAAGATAGTCTACAAGCTCGTCTTGATATGAAGGATATGGGTATACGGCCAGATCAACATCCGAAGTTCATAAAGAGCAAGTACACATTCCCACCAGCATTATATACTTTGGGCAAAGATGAGAAGACCACCTTGTGCAAGTTTTTGGGGAATGTGAAGGTGCCCGATGGTTATGCCTCAAACATCAAGAGATGTGTGGACATAAAAGAATATAAGGTATCGGGTCTAGAAACTCATGACTGACATATTATATTTCAGAAGCTCCTTCCTATTGCAATACGTAACATATTGCCTGAAAAGGTTGTTGCACCTTTAATTGAGTTTAGCACATTCTTTTCTGGAATTTGTTCTACAGAATTGGCGGAACCAGATTTGGACAAGATGAGCAAACAAATTCCTGAAACAATTTGTAAGCTTGAGATGTTGTTTCCTCCCGCTTTCTTTGATATCATGGTACATCTTCCAACCCATCTTGCCGAAGAAGCACGGTTGGGTGGACCTGTTTCTTACAGATGGATGTATCCAATTGAGAGGTACCTTGGTACATTGAAGAGGTATGTACGTAACAAAGCTCACCCGGAGGGTTCTATAGCTGAGGGATATATTGCCGAAGAGTGTATGACTTTTTGTAGTCAGTTTTTGGATAACATCAGCACCAAGCGTAATAGGCCAGAACATCATGAAGCTGCAGCTACAAATGAACCTTCTGTTGATAATTCTAACATATTTACAGAAATTGATAATTCTAAAAAAGGGTATAAATGGGACCAACTTACTATGGTGGAACTACATAACATCAGGCATTATCTTATTATTATCTTATTACTAACGTTGAAGAGGCCGCTCCATGGATCAAGTAATAACGTATAACTCAGATGTTGTATACTATATATATGGCTTATTGTAGATGGCTAATTTAATTTTGTACCCTTTTCAGTGAGCATATTGAAGAGTTGAAAAAGAATCATTCTCATGATGTTGATAAACGCCAAAGAGATGAGTTTGTTGATTGGTTTCAGAAACGAGTAAGTACATGCAAGTTTGCACTTTGATGAAATATTGAACAAATATGTGTTCTGAAATTGGTTTGTCGTCGATAACCCTTGTTATACTAATGTGTACAGATTACGACATTACACAAAGAAGGCAAAGCAACCGATTATCTGTACGCATTATCTAGAGGACCTGATCGTCGGGCACGTTTTTTTAGTTGGTTATTCATCAATGGCTTCTTCTTTCGAACTGCAGATGTGGAAAAAGATTTACGGACCCAAAACAGTGGTATTATTGTTCGGTGCACTGATCATGATTGGTTTGGAGTAATCAAGAAAATCATTGCTGTTGATTTTGAAAAAAAATCAAGAGGTTCTGTTATTTCAGTGTGAATGGTTTGATCGGCCTTTTGGAAGCAGTCAAAACCAAAGCAGAGGCTACAAAAAGGATCAATACGGAATGATAGATGTTGACACTACTCTGTTTCGATTCCAGTATGAGCCTTACATTCTAGCCACCCAAGCAGAACTAGTTTTTTATGTTCCAAGTGTGAAGCATCCTAAATGGGCTACAGTTGTTAAAACGAAGCCACAGAACCTTTTTGCCATGCCCCCTGGAGACAATGAAAATAATGTGACTGAGACGATGGAGGCTGAGACATTTCATGATGATCTGCTTACTGATGATATCAATAATGAGGATATGACCGCATGGGCTAGGAATGACATTGAGGGAGCCAGCGGTGATGCTTCCACTCTTATAATGACAACGTCAGGTGATCGGTTTGAGGTAGATGGAGTTGCATCAGAAAATGAAGACAACGACGACGATGATACATATACCAACGATGGTCATGTAGCTCCATTGTGGGGGGACGACAGCGAAGATGATGATTTTTAGTATAATTAAGTACGTGACATGTAGCTCCACAATGAATTCATCCGTCCAAACCCGACATTTATTTTTCAGTTATTTATATTTGCTACCCGAAAAGTACCCGAAACCCGATATTTCGGTCTTTTCAGTTCCGGTCTCGGTTTTATCGGTTTCAGTTTTTCGGTCTCAGTTTATTTGCCCACCCCTAATTTATGTAGTAGTAGCATATATATGGGATACACATATTTCTCCTGCATGTTTTTTTTTTGCAAAACTATTTAGTGATATATCCTATGTGCATATTACATATGTAAAACTAATGTAAAGTATAAAACTTTTTCAAAGGGAAGTCTTAGGTTTCGTCAAATCTATCTTTCAGATTTACGCAATTTTGATCTGTTTTAACAATACAAGAATTGTACTTTTAGATTCACCATGAAAAATATTTCCATAATATACAATCTAGTACTACATGTTATTGAAGTTAATAAATTCCATATAAATCATTTGTCAAAGGTAATTAGTTCGACCAAAACAGAAATAGAGTTGAGTTGGGGCGGAGGAAGTATTATACGTTGCTGTTTGCCGCATAAGGTTTCGTCCTTGATTCAAGCCGTAACCATTTGTACAGGCGGCTGATGCGACCGGGCGCACCGAGCTTACGTGCGCGCCAGTCACCGAGGCGCCTTAGACGCGCGCAGCGCATGCGTTGAAATCACCTGCGGTACTGCAGGTGCAGTAACAATCACTGTCATGTGGGTCTGGCTGGCCGTGGGGTCCTCATGTCAGTGACTTTTACTGCACCTGCAGTACAGCAGAGGTTATGCATCCCGCATGCGCATCTTTGAATTCAATTGGAACCGCTCCGCGTCCCATCACCGCTATACCGTGAACCACTGCGGATGGTCTTAAAGGCAGGCCCGGCTCTGGGCCTAGGCGGGCGGAAATAAATTTTTTGCGATCCTCGAGAACGGATCGAGGGGAAGACTCATTGCCCATAGCGGTCGTGTAGCTTCCGTCCCCTCGATCCATTGGCGATGAGCCTTCTCCTCATCCGTTCTCGAGTTCGCGGCGGCCACGGCGCCGCTTCTACCCTGCTTCTGGACTGAGGACGCTGATGATCCGCAAAATAGTTTTAAATTTGCGTGTTGGTATTCTCCCCCTCATATTTGTTGATGCGTTAATACCTGATGTTTTACATCGTTGAGTATGTTACGGATCATCAGCGTCGTTAGTCCAGCACTGAGTCGTCAGGAGGCAAAAAGTAATGAACATCATTGATCAGCACTGCGTCGAAGAGAACGCAAAAATTGTTTGCTGATTCGTGGCAACAGATCCTAATACAACGACTGTGTTCTATGGCAATAAAGCTGTAACGCCACGAACCAGTAATTCGTGGCAATAGATCCTAATGCAACGATTGTGTTCCGTGGCAATAAAGCTGTAACGCCACAAACCAGAGTATCGTGGCAACACATCCTAATGCAACAATTCTATTTCGTTGCATTACGGTCCAAATGCAACTGTTTGCTGATCCGTGGCAACAGATCCTAATGCAACGACTATGTTTCGTGGCAATAAAGCTGTAACGCCACGAACCAGTATTTCGTGGCAACAGATCCTAATGCAACGACTGTGTTACGTGGCAATAAAGCTGTAACGCCACGAACTAGTAATTCGTGGAAACAGAACCTAATGCAACGATTGTGTTCCATGACAATAAAGCTGTAACGCCATGAACCAGAGTATCGTGGCAACACATCCTAATGCAACGATTCTGTTTCGTTGCATTACGGTCCAAATGCAACTGTTTGCTGATTCGTGGCAACAGATCCTAATGCAACGACTGTGTTCCATGGCAATAAAGATGTAACGCCACTAACCAGTAATTCGTGGCAACAGATCCTAATGCAACGACTGTGTTTCGTGGCAATAAAGCTGTAACGCCACGAACCAGTATTTTGTGGCAACACATCCTAATGCAACGATTCAGTTTCATTGCATTATGGTCCAAATGCAACTGTTTGCTGATTCGTGACAACAGATCCTAATGCAACAACTGTGTTCCGTGGCAATAAAGCTGTAACACCACGAACCAGTATTTTGTGGCAACAAATCCTAATGCAACGATTGAGTTCCGTGGCAATAAAGATGTAACGCCACGAACCAGAGTATCGTGGCAACACATCCTAATGCAACGATTCTGTTTCATTGCATTACGGTCCAAATGCAACTGTTTGCTGATTCGTGACAACAGATCCTAATGCAACGACTGTGTTATGTGGAAATAAAGCTGTAACGCCACTAACCAGTAATTTGTGGCAACAGATCCTAATGCAACGACTGTGTTCCGTGGCAATAAAGCTGTAACACCACTAACCAGTATTTCGTGGCAACCGATCCTAATACAACGATTGTGTTCCGTGGCAATAAAGTTGTAACGCCATGAACCAGTAATTCGTGACAACAGATCCTAATGCAACGACTATTTTCCGTGGAAATAAAGCTGTAACGCCACGAACCAGTATTTCGTGGCAACAGATCCTAATGCAACGATTGTGATCCGTTGCATTAGCATCCTGATGCCACGAACTAGTGATTCGTGGCAACAGATCCTAATGCAATGATTGTGTTCCGTGGCGATAGTTCCTAGTGCCACGAACTAGTGAATCGTGGCAAAAAGCCAAGCTTACTGCAATGATTTAGTATTCGTTGCAGTACAATCGTTGCAACAAGTCGGAATCCTTGTAGTGATAGTGTGACAATGCTTGTGACCACATTGGCCTGGGTCAGTTATAGTAAGGTCGATGTTGGAGGGTTGGTATGTAGCCTCATCTGTGTCAGTTAAGGACTACGACGTATATGCCTCGCTGGACAACTATTGAACTGTACTGGTTGGATACTGCATTTATGGGGTTCAGTAAACCGATTTTACTTGTTAACCTTACTGTCAAGACTTTTTTGATCGCCTCAGGCTACCGACCGATTGCATAGTAGCAGTAAACTCACTTACAAACTCTGTCACTTTGGATGGATGCACTATGAGAGAGACTACTACCTGGGGCGATTGAACTGATTCGGCATATAGGTGTCTTGTGAAGGGTTGCCACTTACGGCAAGTATTGAAGATGACAACACGTTGTCTCTTCCAAAAGTGCGTATGTGTCGTGCAAGTCGGGTTTTGAATGACTCGAATCACCGTTCCTCGTGGATATGAGTACCACCTGTTCACTGAGTCGTAACATAGTAATAAAGAGTAGTTAGAACTTATGTTATATGCTGATATGAATAATCTATTGTATTGCAACACACTGAATGTATTAGAGATTGTGCAAACTAAATTTTTGATTCTTGAACCATTAACTTGATGCTTAAAGATGAAAACTAAGGACACACATGTAGGGGAGTTTATTTCTACAACTTCAGGTTTCCTATGATGTTAGAGTCCCTTCACGTAGAGTTTCATGTATAGGTGAGATGGTTAAGTCTTGCTGAGCTTTCGTGCTCATGTTTGCAATGTTGTTGTTTATACAGGTATGACTATGACGGATTCCCATTTACGGCATTGCCCCTTCGGGTAGATGGCCGAGTGGAAACCCCGCGTGCTGCTACTTTGTCCTCATGTTGCTAGTGCGAAGCATCCTAGAGCATGGATTACTTCTCTACTGCTTAGTTAGGCTTGAGAGTATGAGTATTATATATTCCGCTGCTTATGTACACGTCTTGTACATTATATTGTAAAAGAGAATCATATTGTGTAATAAAACTTTGTATATGTAATTTGAGTATTATTTTTGTAATATCCCGAATATTTAGGGAAAACATTATCAAAAATAATAAACGGTTGACCAAAATTTGACTCAGTGAACTGTTGCTTCGATGCACAATCGGAGATGCGTTGTGTTCGTCGAGATGATTTCAGACGTGGCGAGAAAAACTAGAGGGGTGACTGAAGTTTAACTTCTTAAATCTTTGATTCGATAGATGACCGGATACCATAGATTTGTAGAGCTCGTCGAGACGATTCCCTTTCACTAGTCTACACTTGGCGAAGGATGGATAAGTTAGTTGTGAGCTTGTTTATTTGGACCGTTTGATATGATGTTAGGTTATCAGCAATATAAAACCATTGTAGTTTTTCCTTCCCTGCTCTCAGCACCACCAGGGAAAACAATCGATCAATTGTTTCTCCCACACCTGTTATCGTCAATCTTCCTCTGCTCGTGCTCCAGAGCAGCTCCCCATCCGCCAGCTTGGTTGCCTGTGCTGCCCAGTTCTCGTCGTAAGTTCTTCTACTTGTTTGTTTTTCCGTCCAGCGAGTTGAGCCAGCTGTGCTGCCGCCAGAATTTTTCTTGCCAGGGCGGTAGTTCCACACCCCAGCATCTCACGTCGCTGGCACCTACCAGAGCCTATGAGGCTGTTCGCCGCTTGCCGGACTTGCTGATTAGCCTTGTCCTGCTGCTGCCTCTCTCTGTGTGCTGGCCGCCAGCTTCCCAGCCACTAGGAAAATCAAACGGAGAGAGGAGAAGGGCCGCTTGTTGCTGCCGCTGTTTTTCCATCTGCAGGCTGCTTGTTGCGGTTAGCTGCTGCAGTGCGGTTGTAGGGTGCAGACAAGAAAGAAGAGGAAACAATGAGGAATAAGGAGAAATTCATGGATTTAACAAATTCTCCCCTTAACTAGCGTGGTCTTCTTCAAGGGTAATTACTAACTAGTCTCTAATTATTCTTAGATGGTTCTATTTTGAGATACTAGTTCATTCAGATTTTAGAGCCATGTTTTATTTCCAAATCTTATACAAATTGCAGCAGAATTAGACTATAAGATAATAACAAAAGTCCTTGGGACATTTTTTATCTTTCGAACAGTTTTGGTTCGGCTTAATTCTAATCAACAGTTATGGAGAAATCTCCAAATAATAGCACTGTTGCCTCAATATTTTTGTTCGGTATAGTAGTATGTTTATTTATTTTGGTCTAATTAGAGAACATTTAGCAAGTGAGGTGAGAAGAGAAGTTTTAGGCAATTTTCAAGAGATGTTCATGATGCATTCATTTATATCATTTGGATAGGTAAATTGAAAGTAAGAGTTGGATAAATTTGGTTAGATGTTAAATACATTTCTAAGTGTAGTTATGTTCTATAGGCTTGGAGGGTCTTGATGTCGAGAGAGCGTCTTCAGTTCTCATCAAGGTTAAAGCAAGTGCACAATGAGTTAATATAATATGTGTGAATTGCTTGTGATTCTTCTTCATCGTGATATTTGATTCGGTACTTGACTTTCAAGATTCCGTTGTTTCATGGTTCTATTTCTTCAAGTTCAAGATTCCAGTTATTCATTTAATTATCATTCAAGTACCGGTTAAATCTGGAGTGCGATTTGGTTCTTATATTCAAGTTCTTGTGAGTAAGTGCTAGCCCCACTTGCTCGGTTTTACCGGTAAATGCTAAGAAGAATTCAAGTGTCGTCCATTTCAAGCGGAAACTACTATTTCATTTTTCTTCAATTCAAGTTCAAGTATCGCTATGTTTGATTTGTTTCTATTATTCTTCAAGGTCTAAGTGTACTTGCTGAGCGTTTTTACTTACTCTTGTATTTATTTGGTTTTAGGTACCTGTTGATCAAGCATGCATGGAAATGGGGTAGCATCCACACATTGAGCACAAATTTTACATACTATACCTATTTTATGGATTATTCAAATATATTGCACTATTTTGTGTCGCTGAGAACCTCGGTGTGGTCGATTGAGTATTTGGTTCGATTACGATGTTTAGTTAATGCATGCTACTATGTCTATATTATCTTGCCTATTATGGTGTATTATTGGCCAGTGACTGGTAGGATCTACATGGGAGATTCTGTCGAAATTTAGAAATTTTAATAGTTTTAAACTTGTAGGAAAAGTTTAGATGTTATTAGCAGCACCCAGCGTATCCATACCTGTGGCACTACATTTGGTACTCGTAGCCTAGGTTGTATTATCTATTTAAATATTTAATGACTAAAAAAATATACAAATTAAATATTGACATGGACCTTAATTAAAATTGACACACTTATGCATAATAGGATGGGTTTCATGGACATACCTTGCATTATTTATTTCTTTGCATTCCTTCTCTTGAGTTTATTTTTTTCATGTTAATATGTTGTTAATCGAACTCTTATTTATATTTCAAATTATTAGAATTATGCCTCCGACAAGGAGTTGTAGAGGTCGTAGTGGAGAGATTTCAATGACATCGTACGTTTTGTGCCTAGAATTGCATATGATGAGTTTGAGAAGTCTAGGACATTTTTCATGTGACGTAATGTTAGATATAGGGAGGTGGTGGGAAAAAAACCTCCCGCCACATACATAAGTGTAGTTGAGGATCATATGGATATGGAGACCTAGTTTAAATTTACAGTTCTATAGTAGAGATATAGAGGGGGTCTGGTCACAGTGATCATAAGAGGCTTCACTAGTTAGGAGAGTTTGCTCAACAACCCTCTTCAAGAAGTCTAAGAAAAACTAATCCTCTCAATTGTCCTACAAACCTAAGAACTCAAAGACTCAGTCTTAGATGGGACAACACACTATGAGTGGCCCACCCAGTTCCATGCTTTGATTTATTTCAAGTGTGTGAAGTGTTGGAAGTACCGGACTAGTCCGGTTAAGATCGGACTAGTCCGATATTGTCCAGTAAAGGTAACCGGACTAGTACGAATCCTATACGGACTAGTCTGATTTTTCAGTAACTGTCAGTTTGAACTCGAAATTGACATGTGTTCTAATTGAAAGGACACAACCCACCGAATTTTGAGTCTCTGATCGGGAGACTCAATAATTCCTAAGGGTGGGAGGCCCCCTCTTGTGTCTCTTAGTCAACTATAAGAAGAGGGTCATGTGTATGATCAAAGTGGCTGAAGGCATACACTCATACACACTTGAACACTCTAACCCACTCAGAATCCGATCAAGATACCAAGAGAAGAACAAGGGGAAATGCCTCTCGCCGTCGTTCTTCTTGCGGCCTCGCCTTGTTGGTTAGATGGCCGCATCGTCAAGCAATCACAAGGATGGAGGAGAAGGTATTATTGATGTTCTTGTGCTATTTGAGAGATAGCACTTGGTGTTCATGTTGTATTCGGATTTTTCCATGTAATTCGAGATGATTTAGTGGCTATTTGATCTTTGGGCTCCCTCTTGATTTCTAACAATGGTATCAGAGTGGTTTAGACCACTAATCATTTCAAATTGAGTTTTGATCGAAGTTTTTTGCTGAAAGTTTTGAAGGTCCGGACTTGTCTAGTCTAAGAGTCGGACTAGTCCGGTGTGCCACAGTAAAGTGGTTAGGTTTTCGAATCAGGGCGTTTTGACGCGTTCATCTGATTGAAAACCATTTAAGCACTTTGGATTGAAATCCATTGTGAAAATTAAGTTGTTTTGGTAAGATGGTAAGATTAAGAATCCCTTTTGGGTATTTCGACATTTTTCTAGTTTTTTATATGAAACTTTTCTGGGGTTGGTCGTACTAGTCCGGAATAGTACGGACCAAACTCGAAAAGTTCAATAAAAAACGGATCAAATGTTTTTGGATCAGTACCGGACTTGTCCGGCGTATGGACCGGACTACCGATTTCCATACTGTAAGAGTTCGGACTAGTCCGGCCATGTGCGGACTAGTCTGTGCTATACAATTAAGTTTGCTTATTTAATAAGTTTCCGCTATGAATTAAGTTTATTGTCATAGAAATTTGGTCGAGTAACCAAAGCGAAAGATAAATTGCTATGTCAATTTAAGTTGCATGGAATTCTATTGAGTAACCAAAGTGAAAAATAGAATTGTCATGATTTTAAGTTATATTAATGTCATTATTGGCTGAGTAACCAAAGCGAAAGGCATTAATGACATTTTCCTTTCTAAGTACATAGTAATTTGGTTGAGTAACCAAAGCGAAAGATAAATTACTATGTATTTCAGTTGTTCTTCAATGTCCAGTTTTAATGTCATTATTGGCTGAGTAACCAAAGCGAAAGGCATTAATGACATTTTTTTGTAAGAACATAGTAATTTGGTCGAGTAACCAAAGCGAAAGATAAATTACTATGTTGATTTTCAGTTATTCTCAAATGTTGAGTTTTGATCGAGTAACCAAAGTGAAAGACAAAACTCATCATTTTCTTCTGGTTAACATCTATGCATTCTTCTTGATTTTGGTTTTTGATTATGAAGGTTCCTCCAATGCGAATTCAGCACTGAGTTTCATTGCTTCTATTGATCCACTCAATGGAAGCAATTATGGGATATGGCGAGAGAAGTTGGAGATTGCTTTGGCAATCTCTGAGATAGACTTGGCTCTCACTACTCCATATCCAGTTGCACCGGTTGAACCAGTAAGAAATGATGATGAAACTCAGGAAGCCTTTGTCGTGAGGACAAAGGAATATACTACTGAGTTTTTGGCTTATAGCATTGATTGTTATAAGTGGAAGAAATCAAATAGGAAATGTTTGATGGTTATTAAGGGCACTATCACTGAGGCCATTCGAGGAGCAATCCTTGAATGTGAAACTGCTGTTGAATACCTCCAAAGGATAGAGAATTAGTTTACTGGTTCTTCTAAGGCCACTGCAAGCACTCTTATCAAGAGGCTTGTTACTGAAAAGTATCATGGAGGTGGTGTGCGTGAGCACATCTTAAGGATGACAAATATGGCTACAAAGCTTAAGCCTATGGATTTGGGGATTAAAGATGAGTTCATTGTGCATCTCATCATTGCCTCACTTCCTAAGGAATTTGAGACTTTTGTCATCAACTACAACTCTCAACCTTAACTATGGAACATAGAAAAACTCATGGCTATGTGTGTTCAAGAAGAAGAGAGGATTAAGTCCCTTCACAGTTATGATGCAATCAATTATGTGAAGGGAAAAGGTAAGACTAAGAAGAATTATTCTTCTAAGCAATCTTTTAAGTATCATGGTTCTTCTCACCATGATAAAGATAAGGGTAAGTTTCCACAAAGCCATCCTTATAATAAGGATGTGAAAGTGGATAAAGATCAGTGCCACTTTTGTTTAGACAAAGGTCACCATCAGAATGATTGCATTGGCTTCCTTAAATGGTGTTGCAAAAATGGTAATGACTTTGTGACCTTTATTGATGAAACCCTACTTTTATATTATACACCATCTTCTTGGTGGATTGACTCAGGTGCCACTGTGCACGTTTGCAATTCGTTGCAGGGGTTAAATATGAGGAGGACCCTAGAAAGAGGAGAAAGTGCCATTAAAGTTGTTGATGGCCATGAAGCTGAAGTGAAAGCCATTGGAGATTATCCATTAGTATTAAGAAATGGCTTTGTACTTACACTTCAGGATGTATTATATGTACCCTCTTTAAGTAGAAATCTCATCTCAGTGTCATGCTTAGATGATGATGGTTATGTTTGCCAGTTTGACAAAGATAGATGTATAATTAAGTATGATAATAAGATGGTTGGTGTTGCCATAAGAAAAGGCATGCTATACTTATTATCTATGCATGATGATGTTAATGTTATAAGAGACAATCAGTTTTCCTCACATCAGGGTAAGCGTAAGATAATCGATTCCGAAATGTCTTCAAAATTATGACATTGTCGCTTGGGCCATATTTCGAGGGGGGGAATTGATCAATTGATTTCACAATCGATTCTTCCTCATTTGGATTTTTCGGATTCAGAAGAATGCATAGACTGCATTAAGGGAAAGTTTGTTATGAAAATTAAGAAAGGTGCCATACGCAGTGTGGGAGTTTTGGAATTAATCCATACGGACATTTGTGGTCCTTTTCCCGTAGTATCTGTTGATGGTTTTGATTCATTCATAACCTTCACGGATGACTATTCTCACTATGGCTATATTTATTCAATTAAAGAACGCTCTAAAGCGTTGGATAAATTTAAGATATTTAAGGCTAAAGTTGAAAATCATCACAATATTAATATTAAAGTGGTAAGATCCGATCGTGGTGGTGAGTACTACGGTCGTCATACCCCGTATGGCCAAGTTCCTGGACCGTTTGCTCGGTTCCTATAGGAAAATGGCATAGTCACCCAATATTCCACACCGGGCGAGCCTCAGCAAAATGGAGTAGCGGAACGGCGCAACTGTACGCTAATGGATATGGTTAGATCCATGTTAAGTCAATCAGATTTGCCGGTTAGCTTATGGATGGAGGAATTAAAAACCGCCATTCATGTGCTAAATCGGATTCCTACTAAGTCGATGCCCAAAACACCGTATGAGTTGTGGACAGGATGTAAGCCCTCATTAAGTTATATGCACTGAGGCAAAATTGTTTAACCCAAACATTGGTAAGTTGGATTCTAAGACAGTAAGTTGCCATTTTATTGGCTATGCAGAAAAGAGTAAGGGATATCATTTCTATTGTCCAGAACGATATTCTAAGTTTGTAGAAACAAGACATGCCGTCTTTTTAGAGGATGCCATGATCAGGGGGAGTACGGTAATACGAGAAATTAATCTTGAAGAGAAGCGGGTTTATGTACCCACTCATATGATTCAAGAACCATATTTCTCATTACCTACTGCTGTTAAATCATTAGTGCCTATTGGTAATGTTCAACACCTGTTGTTAGTTCTCCATTGACAACGGAATTATTAAGAGAGGTTGAGCATTTTCAACCCGTTGTCACTAATAATGAAGAGCAACAACAGCCTCAAAATGAGGATAATGTGCAGTTAAGAAGATCTCAACGAGAAAGAAAATCTGCCATTCCGGACGATTATGAGATCTATTTGAGTGAGGCAATTCAAATGGAGGGTGATCCCACCACATTTGAAGAAGCTATGAGAAGTCCTCAATCATCTGAATGGCGTAAAGCCATGGAGGATGAAATGAGGTCTATGGAAACAAACAAAGTTTGGGATTTAGTTGAGATTCCTAATGGAGCCAGAACAGTAGGCTGTAAATGGGTCTACAAAATTAAACGTGACTCCAAAGGGAATATTGATAAGTTTAAGGCCAGACTTGTTGCAAAAGGCTTCACTCAAAGAGAAGGGATTGATTATAATGAGACATTTTCACCTGTCTCAAGTAAGGATTCGTTCATAATCATTATGGCATTAGTTGCACATTATAATTTAGAATTACATCAGATGGATGTAAAGACGGTGTTTCTCAATGGTGATCTATATGAGAACGTCTATATGACACAACCGAAAGGTTTTGTTGTTAAGGGTAAGGAACATATGGGATGCCACTTAAGAAAGTCCATTTATGGACTTAAACAAGCATCAAGGCGGTGGTATCTCAAGTTCGATGAAACAGTAAGAAAGTTTGGGTTTAAAGAAAATGAGGAGGACAATTGCATTTATGCTAAGTTTAAGAGCGGGAAATTTATTTTCCTCGTGCTTTACGTAGATGATATACTACTTGCAAGTAGTGATGTCAATCTACTATTAGAAACTAAGAAGTTTTTGTCCTCTAATTTTGATATGAAAGATCTTGGTGAAGCATCCTATGTATTGGGCATAGAAATTCACTGAGATAGAAATAAGGGGGTATTAGGCTTATCACAAAAGGCATACTTAGAGAATGTACTTAGAAAGTACAGTATGCATAAGAGTAAGCCTTCGCCTGCTCCAATTGTCAAGGGCGATAAGTTTGGGAACTTTCAGTGTCCCAGGAACCAATATGAGATCGATCAAATGAAGTCGGTTCCATATGCTTCTGCTGTCGGAAGCCTTATGTATGCTCAAGTCTGTACTCGCCCTGACTTAGCTTATGTGACGGGAATGCTTGGCAGATATCAGGCCATCCCAGGGATTGATCACTGGAAGGCAGTTAAGAAAGCATTAAGATACGTGCAAGGCACAAAAGGCCTCATGTTAACGTATAGTAAGTCAGACCCACTTGAAGTAGTGGGATATTCAGATTCAGATTTCGCGGGTTGTGTGGATACTAAGAAATCCACGTCAGGTTATATATTCACCCTCGCGAATGGAGCCATTTCGTGGAAAAATCTCCAAACAAATCGTCACTGCATCGTCCACAATGCATGCCGAGTTTGTTGCATGTTATGAGGCCATCGGGCAGGCTGTTTGGCTTAAGAAATTTTTACCCGGTCTTAGAGTGGTCGACAACATTGAAAAGCCACTTAAGTTATACTGCGATAATGAGCCCGCAGTATTTTACTCTCACAACAATAAGTCGAGTGGTGCTGCCAAACACATCGACATTAAGTTTTATGTTGTGAAATATCGAATCCAGGATCATACCATAAGTCTTGAGCATATAAGTACCAAGCGTATGCTTGCGGATCCGCTAACAAAAGGTCTTCCACCCAGCGTGTTCAGTGAACACGTAGCCGGCATGGGTTTAAGGGAGAGCCTATGATCACTGGATATTTAGGGGCCAAGTAAGAGTAAGGTTCATTTTCAAGTGTGAGATGTATTGTGGTCTTCGAGTCCAACAATACGTAAATGATTGTTGTGATGCGTCGTGCCCTATATGTCAAGCATGAGAAATGGACACTAAGTTTAGTATTAAGTAAGTTGGTAAGTTTCAGATTCGAGTTCAAGGGGGAGAATGTTGGAAGTACCGGCCTAGTCCGGTTAAGACCGGACTAGTCCTATATTGTCCAGTAAAGGTAACTGGACTAGTCCAGACCCTATACAGACTAGTCCGATTTTTCAGTAACTGTCAGTTTGAACTCGAAATTGACATGTGTTCTAATTGAAAGGACACAACCCACCGAGTTTTGAGTCTCTGATCGGGAGACTCAATAATTCCTAAGGGTGAGAGGCCTCCTCTCGTGTCTCTTGGTCAACTATAAGAAGAGGGTCATGTGTATGATCAAAGTGGCTGAAGGCATACACTCATACACACTTGAACACTCTAACCCACTCAGAATCCGATCAAGATACCAAGAGAAGAACAAGGGGAAACGCCTCTCGCCGTCGTTCTTCTTGTGGCCTCGCCTTGTTGGCTAGATGGCCGCATCGTCAAGCAATCACAAGGATGGAGGAGAAGGTATTATTGATGTTCTTGTGCTATTTGTGAGATAGCACTTGGTGTTCATGTTGTATTTGGATTTCTCCATGTAATTTGAGATGATTTAGTGGCTATTTGATCTTTGGGCTCCCTCTTGATTTCTAACATGAAGCTCCATCGATAAGTGACCCACCCAGTTCCATGATTTGATTTATTTCAAGTGTGTGAAGCTCCACCGTTCTCCATGGTGTGGTGTTTCTAGGATATGTCGTGTTTATGTGAGATGGACATAAGGGTCTAGTTTGCATGAGAAACCAAGATTCTATCATCAAGTGGCAGAGGTCAAGTTTTTTTTCATTAGAACCCAATTCAATGACCAATTTTAGAGGGTCAATTCTATAGTCAGTGCTCCTCGGACACCGTTCAGATGAAGGCCAGTCCACTAGTTCCATATTACCCATTTTCTAGGTAGTAGTCCTCCACCATGCTACTACTAGACAACATCTCGCCTATTTGGTCCTCTAGCAACCTATTCAGCTCCCTGCGGTTGGATCTACTTCTATTTCTGTTGGTCAATGTAACCTTCTACGAGTCCCTCAGATGTGGTTTCAGATACTCTTGGTATTGAGTCCCATGATGTTCATATTTTATTTGATGTGAGTTCATAGTTTTCGTTCATTTACTTGATTTTGTATGAAAGACATATTTCTAGTCAATAGAATTCTCAGCTGGTTTGTGTAAGTTCTCTCGTGGACTTAGTTTCTGTTTCGTGGTCTGTCCTAGTTGCACCATTTCTATAGGAGGTGATGAATTCGTAGCTAATATAATGGTGATTCCACTATCGGTTTTTGATGTTATCCCTGCCATGGACCTATGTCACTATCGAGTCATTATATCTTGTTGGATGATCGTTACATTGATGGTGTCATCTGGGAAGATTATCACTTTTCAAGACGATGCACTTCTTCATTCTTTATCTATGATGGTAAATATTTTTCCTTGTTTGTTATCCTATGAAGACAGACACTCTATGAAGCCTTGCCAAGAAGTCGACTAATTCATTGGTGACTGAGGAGATTCCGGTAGTATGAGAGTATTATAATGTTTTCCATGATGAGTTGGTAGGAATGCCACCTAAGAGAGAACAAGTGTTTTGCATCGATCTTATACCTGACACTCATCTTGTATCCATTTCCCCATACAATGTATCTGGTCCTTTTCAACAAAAGTTGAGGATGTAGTTGATTGATCTATTGGCAAAGAAGTTGATTCACTATAGCATTTCACCACGGAGAACTTTAGCTTTGTTCACTTGGATGAAAATTGGAACTTGGTGTATGTTTGTGGATTATCATAGCTTAATTGTCATGCCAATTAAGAAAAAGTAATCATTGTCTTGCATTGATGAATTGTTCAATCAGATGATTGGAGCTAGAGTCTTTTCCAAAATTGACCTTCGATCTAGCTATAACCAAATTCCTGTTCGAGAGGAGGATATTGATAAGATAACTTTTTCCACAATGTATGGTCATATGAGTTCAAAGTTATGTCTTTTGGACTCACTAATGCACCTGCATACTTTATGGAGATGATGAATAATATGATTCATGGATTGGAGGAGTTTGTAGTGGTATTTTTTGATGATATACTCATCTTCTCGCAAACTAAAGCAGAACATGAGAAACATTTGAGGAGGATTCTTAAGACTCTGAGGAGTCATACGTTCTATGCCAAATTAAAGAAGTGTGACTTCTGGCTCTCAGAAGTTGGCTTCCTAGGTCATGTAATTAATCAACATGACATGTCTATTGATCCAAGCAAAGTTTCTATAAAGTTGAATGGGAAAGACCAACAAATGTCAAGGATGTTAGGAGTTTCCTGGGTATGGTTCGTTATTACCGTCGCATTGTAAATGATTTTTCTAGCATTGCTAAGCCTATGACACAACTTAGCTTGAACAATGTTAAGTTTGTATGGACTCATGAGTGTGAGCATTTCTTCTAATTGTTGAATGAGAAGTTGGCCACTGCAACTATTCTTGCCCTTCCTCTGGTAGTTTTTTCACCGTCTGTTCAGTTGCCTCCCGTGTGAGACTTGGTTGGGTCCTTATGTGAGAAGGCAAAGTGGTTGCCTATGCATCAAGGTAGTTGAAGATGCATGAGCATAATGGTACCACTCATGATTTAGATATTGTTGCCATAATTTATGCACAAGAGATCTGGAGACATTATTTATATGAGTCATGTGAATATTTTCACTGACCATAAGAGCTTGAAGTATATATTCACTCAGAAGAACTTAAACTTGAGGCAAAGGAGATGGTTGAAACTGATCAAGGACTATGACTTTAATTTCCAATACACACCTGTAAAGCAAATATGGTGGATGATGCATTAAGACATACAGTTTTCCCCACTACTATGAATTCCTTAATAGCTGATTTTTAATGGATGGATATTTATTATTGTTATGTTGGAGTTGTGGAGGTAGAGACTCAACTAATCTTATTGTCAGATATCCCATAATGAATCTTAGAGGCACAAACATGAGATCGCTTGTTGCTAGATGTTAAGAAACAATTTCGAGAAGGAAAGATCGAAGATTTTACTTTGGACGCCATTGGGGCCGTACGGTTTCATGGTCGCTTATGCATGCCACAACGTCTCAAGTTAGGAAAGATATTTTTAAAGCGGCACATCATACCTGATATACAGTGCATCCTGTAGAGTATAAGATGTATCATAGTCTGAAGAAGATCTATTGGTGGAAGAGGAAGAAGGTGGATGTAGCAAAGTATGTGGCTTCATGTGGAATTTGCCAGAGAGTGAAGGTTGAGTATAAAAGTATCACTGAGTTATTACATCCACTTGGGGATCTTATGTGGCCTTGCGATGACATCTCTATGGATTTTCTTGTTTGCTTACCATGTTCGAAGGACAATGAAAGTGCATCTAGGCATCCCTTATGGGTTTTAGTTGATTTATGACAAACAAATGAGATCCTAACTAAATTGTCGAGATGAGCGTATGTTTTAATGAAATTATGAAGAAAGCACAAAAATAAAGGAGGGTGAGGAATCAAGTTGAAAAAAGCTCAAGAGATGAATAGAATACTCTTAGTGTATGGAGTGTGTTAGAGAAACACACCCTAAGAGCTCAAGCAAAAGAAAACACTCTCACTGCACAAATTTACACAGGTCCGGACTAGTCCGATAATCTCACTGTCCAGGATCGAACAAGTCCTCGTAGTACGGACTTGTCCACAACGGACTAGTACGATAAAGTCCGGACTAGTCCAATAACACCACTGATCAATATCCGACAAGCCCGATATAGCACAGACTAGTCCGAATAGAATTTTTTTATTAATATACGATTTCTAAACGTTTTTAATATAAAAAACACACAAAAGGAAAAAATTTCAAAACTGACCCACCTTCGTATGTGTCATGGATGAAATTCAAATTTTTTATGTGCCATGTACGAAATTCAAATTTCGTATGTGTCAAAAACGAAATTCGTTTTAAACTAGAGCAGATATGTTTTATTGAGTTTTGAACCTCATTTCATGAATCTTTAGAGTAAGAATTTTAAAGTTTTTCCAACATACAAAATGTAGAGTAGAATGTGAAGTTGTATATGCAATTAAGAACATATTGTTGTAGTATTGAGAATCAAAATTTATTGAACATTGAATTAGGTAATACGATCACAATCATTCAGTTTATATGATCGTAATACCAACTTCGAAAATCAATATCTCTCAATTCAATGGACGAAATATATTGGAAACCTATTCGTTAGACTCACCAAAACGAATACTATAATTTATGTTATAACAATTTGGAGCAATTGTACCTCTAAATATTTCAAAACTGAGGTTCAAAACTCAATAAAACATACCTGTGCCAACTTAAAACGAATTTTGTTCTTGACACATACGAAATTTGAATTTCGTATATGCCACATACGAAATTTAAATTTCGTCTATGACACATAGAAGGTGGGTTAGTTTTCAATTTTCTTTACTTTGTGTGTTGTTTAAATTAAAAATGTTTAGAAATCGTATATTAATAAAAAAATTCAAATATCTCCAGAGACAAAATCGAACTAGTTTGCCAGTTGTAGGACAAGGCCAATAATTCAGGACACTTAGGGTTTCCCACACGCCGCACACCGTCCAGAGTCCACCATGAACTAGTTCAGACTTTGTAAACTCTAACGGTAACGGTAACTTTTAGAAACCCTAATATAAATAGAGATGCACGACCCTACTATGATCTCTCTCGATCCCCTGCGCTGTCACACATTCCAAGAGCCCAGGAAACACGTCTCTCCACACAATCCAATGCAAGAAAGATCAAATCCTTGAGGATTAACCATAGATCAAAGGAGAGACACGTTCTTCACGTCTTGAGCTCTTGGGTTTGATTCTCTCACACACTCTCGCTATTTTATTGCATATCTTTCGAGTGTGTTTTGTGGTGTTTCGAATTGTAAATCTTGGGGAGCCCTCAACTTGTGAGAAGGCCCCTTGAACATGGTTATTTACCCCCTTTGTGATTAGTGGAAGAGAATCGGCCTCCGTGGCAATTCGACGAGGGTAGGGTTGGTGAAGACCCGGTCCTCCGTGGACTCCTCAACGTGGACGTAGATTTCCTCTGTGGAATTGAACCACAGGGTAAAATCATTGTGTCTTTACTTTTGTTCTTACTATTCATTGCAATCTAGGGTTTGCTCGATCTTGTTCAACTTACATTAAAACTTTCAAAGTTAACTTGTGCCATATCTAGTTTCATTGAAGCAATACACTCTAGTTACAACTCAATTTCCGCTGCAAAGAGTACTTGGATCGAAATCATCGATCAAACTTGATTGATCTAGTCTGTACACACCGAACTAGTCCGCATCCTATCGGACTAGTCCGATTTCTCTGTGTTTGACCAGGTTGCTAAGTGTTTCAGGTTCCGACAAAAAATTCAAAAAGCCTATTCACCCCCCCTCTAGGCTACATTCAATTGGTATTAGATTAGGACTCTTCAAAAGAGACTAATCACTCGAAGAGAATATGTCAGACATTAAGGATGCACAAAAGAACTTCAACCAACAGAAGGTTGAAGATGAAAAGACTCAGAAGTTGGAGAAGCTCCTCTACCCTATCCAATACTTCGAGGATGATGATGAGGAGACGCTTGAACTCAAGGCGCTCCTAAGGAAGAAGGCACTCTCTAAAGGGAAGATAATGATCGATGATGAGAAGAAGAAGAAGAAGAAGAGGAGTCACACCGACTACTCCCGATATCCTTTCAACTATGATTGATTAAATTCAAATAATAATCATTACTTGTCTATTCCTCTAGGAAAATCTCCTTTCTTTGACGGCAACGATTCTTCTATGTGGAGACAGAACATGAAGATGCACCTAAAATCACTTAACCCCAACTAGTGGCATATAATGTGTACAAGGATAGATATCACGGATGACGATGAAGAGCTCACACCAAGTCAAGAACAAACGACTCATAGGAATGCTCAAGCTGCAACTGTCATAACTTCATCATTGAGTCGAGACCAGTTCACCAAGGTGGATAGACTCAAAATTGCAAAAGAGATATGAGACACATTACAAACTGCACATGAAGGTGATAGTCATGTGCGAGAAGCCAAGATTGAAATGATCAAAGGCGAATTGGGCAGATTCTCCATAGAAGAAGATGAGTCACGAGTAGATATGTACAATCGGTTGAAGAATCTCATCAACAAAGTTCGTGTGAGACCTATGTGTGCTGAATACATTAGCTTGTAGTGAATACATTGGCTTTGATGATAAAAGTTCTAAAATTCTGCTAAAACACCTCTTTAGCAAAGTCCGACTCTAGCTCCGAGCTTCTTCAAGGTCCGACAATAGGTCTGACATGCTTTGTCAAGGTTCGACATGTTCTTGGGAAACTCCGGTGACCTTTGTCTTTAGGTCCGGCATGTCTTTGATAGCTCTGGCATGTCTTTTTTAAGCTTCGATATGTTTTGCTAGGCCCGACTTATGTTGGTTAGCTCCGACATGTTTTTCTAGCTACGGCGCTAGGTTGTACTAGCTTTGGCAAGATCTGGCACTAGGTTGTACTAGCTTTGGTAAGCTCCGGCTCAAGCTCCGGTTAGCTTTGGCCAGGTTTGGAGCTTGATCACAATGTTCCTGCTTTTTCTGTGAAATGTTTCAAACTTGCTTTACATTGTTGGAAAGATTGCTTAGTATTCATTTGCTCAGTTTTTGGTGCGTTTTGGTTGATATGGTTGATACCATTTTGCTATGGTTTGCATCATGTTTTTGTGAGGTGCTCACGTAAGATGTTGTAGTTTCAGAACTAATGTGAGTCAAGTTGAGGACTTGTGCTCGAAAGTATTGGTTGTTTATTCATGTGCAGGTGTTGCTTGAGTTCAAGACATGGATGGTGACGAGATCCATTGAACTAGTCTTAGGGAGAAGATGAGGTTCAACAACCAAGTTTGGGAGGAATTTTGGTTGAGTTGATCGGGGGGTCGTGCAACATGTTTGAATCAAGAACAATGCATATGAAGGTATCGTGGACGTCGTTGGAAGATGTTTGCACGTGTGCAAGGAGTGCATGGACGTGGATGCATGGTTCCAAGGCGTGATGAAGAGATGTGGACGTAAAGAATTGGTCGGAAAGGTCCAACCGACTAGGTTATGGACTCAGGCTGCAACTTAGTCAGGTTTGACTCAAATATGGAAAGATTTGAGTTGGTTATGATAGGATTTTGTGTGGGTCACAAATTTGAGTTGTTTTAGGAATGTGGGATACATTCCTAAGGTGTTTGGAAGTCTTAAGATTGCTTCTATCTGCTTATAGAAGAGTCCTAAGTAGTTATGGAAAGTTACGATTCGTGGTTTGAGTAGGATTAGAGCCCTAGTTAAGATTGAGTTGGCCTAACGGCTGGTTATATAAGCAAGGGAGGCTAGAGATCGTGGGATATGACTTTGGGGCTGTTCCTCTTGTGTTCTATTGAATAAATATCGTACTTTAAAGGAACTTTTGTGCCTTGTTCATCCGACTTGTTCCAGACAAGTTTTTCTCGTCGAGTTTTCTGCACAGCAGTACCTTTCTTCAGTGGTTTTATCATAACTCAAGTTTACAGATCCAACTGATGTGATTATTTTTGGGTTGTCTTCACAACTTCATTATCTATCATCTGTCAAAATTTAACGGTCATTGGATTTGTGGTTTCTGATCTACACGAGTTTCTTTGCAGCATTCTTGGACTGTTTTCTCGGGTAAGACAGATTGACCTTTGTTTGATATTACGATCGTAATTTGAGTTTCTCTCGACGGATTTGAGTGATTCTTGTTGTGTCGTCTTCGTGACTTGATTTTCTCTAATTTCTATCTCTTTTGTCACAGTGGAACACATTTAGATTGGTCTCACACACGATTTCTTTAACATATCGTTTTTCTGCTGAAGGGGTTGGGATTTAATTGTTTATGCTGCGTAAGATTTTTTAATCTACCATTCACACCCCTCTGGTAGCTTCTCACGTGCTCTTCGATCCTACAATTGGTATCAGAGCCACGGTGCTCTAATCTTTGTGATTTGCACTTCTTCTTGACTAATCATCATGGAGAAATACTCCACCAAACCTTGTGTGTTTAGTGGTATTGATTTTTAGGTTTGGATGGCATGTATGGAAGCCTTCATCCAGGCTCAAGGCTTCGCAATATGGGAGAAGGTATACAAGCCTTACGAAGTGCTGTCAAACAATCAAGTTACAGCTACAAATCTGAGAGATGTCGACAACAACAACAAGGCTCAGAACTTGATCATGCAAAGGATTAACTCAAAGCGACTTCGAACGTGTTGCACACCTCTGATCTGCAAACAATGTGTGGAAAGCACTTTGTGACTACCATAAAGGATCCAACACGATCAGGGAGGTAAGGCACGACATGTTCAAGAAAGAATACATGCGCTTCGAGATGCAACCCGGTGAGTCTATTGATGACCTTTTTGTTCGCTTTAATAAAATTCTCAACAACTTGCGTAGTGTCAATGTTAATTTTTCAGATGCTGAAAATGCTAGACTACTATTAAGTGCATTAGATATGTCAATTTGGGAGATGAAAGTCACATCTATTCGTGAATCTACTGTCATGAGCACACTTACTTTAGATGTGCTATATTCCAAGTTAAAAACTCATGAAGTTGACATAATATCACGTAAGAACCCCAACAAGTCTATTGCTTTTGTTTCTCAATGTGACATGCCTAGTTCTGTTCAATCTTCATCTTGTTGTACACTTGCTTTGTTGTCCTCTCTAACCCTTGAACAAATTGAGGAGTTTCCAGAGGAGGAGCTAGTACTTCTCTCTACTAGGTTCTCAAAACATTGCAAAATGTGAGAACTAGAAGGAGAGGAAGCTCCGGACCTCAACAATGTTTCGAATGTGGTAAGACAGGACATTTTCATTCAGATTGCCCTAACCTTTCAGGTCCTACTTCCTGGGATGAAAAGCAAACAAGGACGAAGCACTCCTCTGCAAAAGATACGAAGAAAAAGAAGGGTTTTACAGGACGTCAATTGGTCAACAGTTTTATCTCTGCAATTCAAGAACTTGGCTCAAGTGATGTGGACATTGGAAGTGACGAAGATGATTTGGCAAACTTGTGCATCATGGTGGGCAAGTCAAGATCAAGTATGGAGGAGGCTGAACACAACAGCGATAATGAAGAGGTATGTCCTACATGCGAAGAAATGTGTGATGCTATTTCTCATGCCACTGTTATAGTTAAGAAAAAGGACAATAAACTTGGGGACAATGCTGTTAAATTGAGTCACTAGAATCTGAAATTAATCGTTTGAAATCTTTGATTCCTAGTGATAATTCTCGTTTCTCATGTGAATTAATATATGAACAATTGTCCTCATTAAGAAATGCGACACCTCCACACTTGTTAAACTTGAGTTAGAAATTGAAAAGAACAAAGAGCTTGCTGCACTTAATGAACAAAACTTGAAAGATGCTAGTTGTTCAACAATTGATTTGCATTGTTCTACTTGTGGTGATCTTGATAAGAAACTACAAGATGCTATGAATGAAATTTCTATATTGAATAATGCTTTACGTTCTCATGAAGTTAAATATTGTTCCAATTGCAAATTAAAAGGAAAAACTTCATGTGAAAGTTGCCTTGATCTGTCCAGTAAACTCGATGATATGCATAGGACATTAGATCGGTTTTGTAATGGGAATAAGAACCTAAACTTGCTGCTGAATTCTTCCAAGTCTTGCAATAATAAAACTGGTTTATGTTTTGATTCTCATGCTCATGCTAGGGCACATCCACCTAAAATTGTAAGAACATTAGGAAGTGGTTTGATTCAAATAGTTTCTAAACAAAAAGAAGTGGTTTTCAAATCTGCAGGAGTGTTGTCTCATTCGACATCAAATAAAAATGTTGTTTGCTCATCTAGGCATGAACACAAAGTTAAATTTCGTTGTACCTACTGTGGTAGAGATAGTCATGTCATATATTTTTGTTATAGACTAGCTAAACAACAGAAAAGGGAAAGAATGATTGTTAGATCTCATAACTTTCATGCAAAATTTGCTGCACATGCTAAACCGAATGATAGGAACAAGAAATATGCTGTGATGAGTGGAAAACATGCAAAGGTTGCTCCCAAACCTACTGTTTTTTGTGCTACACATGTAACATCTCGTAGGACAGTAGTTGGGTACAAAAATCCTCAAGTTTTGGCTCATAAACCTGCTGTTTTATCTGTAACACCCTCATTTTCATGCATCATGCCCTACATACACTCATATACGTGTTTAACATTAACCCACAACAAGAGAAACGAGTTTAAAATTGATTTGGAGCATTTAAAATTGATTTTGAGCAAAACCGCACTTAAAAATGCAGGAAAGTGCGGACTAGTCTGATTTTGCTGAGGACTAGTCTGATTTCTCTCTGACTAAAAATGGACTTGTCCGTTTTTGCTACGGATTAGTCCGATTTTTGCTACTGGAAACTTTCGGACTTGTCCAATTTTGTGCGGACTAGTCCGATATTCCATGAATCCTTGAAAAATTGCTAAGTCCTTGGACTTTTCTAGACTAGTCCGGTGTTCCAGCGGACTTGTCCGTTTTACTCTCTGTTTAAAGTCGGACTTGTCCGATTTTAGGCCAGACTTGTCTGATTTTCTCTCTGGACGACTTCGGACTAGTCCGGTCCTTTCCGGACTTGTCCGATATTTCGCGACTCCGAGTTGTTCTTTTGTTTTACGACTTGTTTCTGGGGTTTCACGTTAAGTGGGCCTAGGGACGTCGTGCCTAACTCTTTTAGAGCCCATGTGGGACTCTAAACCGGCCTATACTCATCCCAAAACTCGAAATCCATCTAACCCTAGCTTCCACCTCTATATAAACAGCCCCACCCCTTGGATTAATATCTATTTGCCACTTTTCCACCCACCCAAACCCTAGTTCATGGGGAGCCACCACCAAGGAGGGAGGAGAAGATCCCAAGCAAGAAGACGAAGAGGAGGAAACGAAAGAGGATCAAGATCTCCACCAAGTTTTGTTCTTCACCACCAATTCATCTCCAAGTTCATCGCCAACCCTAGATCATCAAGATCCAAGTGTTACCTCCAAGTTTCTTGATTCATTGGAGTTCTAAACACCTGGTATACCTTCTATTCTCTTTTCCTTATGTGAATTCAACCCCTAATGTCCAAATTCACGTTGATCTAGGAAACCCTAATCTGCTGATCTCGCGGAGTGCGGACTTATCCGGTCCCTAGCGGACTAGTCCGATCTTTCTGGTTAAATTGTGTCGAATTAATTCTAAAATTTGATCTAATCACATCCAAACCTGTATAAACTTGTTAAAAGCTATTAGAACTAGTTAGTGGTCATTAAAGACAATCTAGTAACAAGTTCTACCTTGCATTTGCATCAATCATGCATGTCATGTCATATTGAGTAATATTTGTGCACTCTTTGATTGTGTTTCTTGTCTTGTATGTTTATTGTGTGGATTAGACGGATTTGCGCTAGAGAGTGTCGCAGAGGATCTCCAGCACCAAGAGTTTGAAGGCTTTGATCCTAATCATCAGCAAGAGTAAGGCAAGTGTCCTTGAAGCATATTGATCCTGTTTTTAAAATAAATGTTTTGTTTGTAAATTGCATGCTTGTGTCAATTTGATGGGAATCCTATGATAGGAAGTTTACTAGCTTTGTTGACCACCCTTGTCACCTGGAATTATGGTAGAGAGTCGGGATGGGATTTTTACCTTTTTGCTTCGCTTAATCAACTGGGATGGAAACCAACTATACCACTCAATTTAATTATGCATGGATGAGATTATGGTTAACATGAACTGGTTAAATATGATATGGTAATGCGTGATCTAAGCAAGCCTGGTATGTGGATGGGTTGGATGTTATGGTGGTTTGCTTGCTTTAGATCTAAGGACCGGTTCATGCGAGAATAAGCCAGGACTACAGTGCCACCACGAGGCCAAGTATGGGTGCGGCATAGCTAATTAATTAGGGCTTTGCCAGTGCTACTTGGACCATTGTGGATGCTCGGGGAAGGGGTAGTCGGATTGGGTTTGTTGATGATTGGTGGGAACCCTGGGCTCTGAATGGCTCAAGAGGGGGCCCTTGGTTGAAGATGTGCTCTGAGGGAGACATCGCCACCGGTGAAACCTCAATGGGGTCTAAATAGGCTAGTAATCCCTTTGTAAAGGCTATTTTGTGATCTCTTGGCCATACACCAAAGGAAGTGTAATTGGCATAAGGGAGGTTCTTTAGTCGCCGACGGGTGATGAAATCACAAACACATGGGTAAAGTGGTACAAACTCTGCAGAGTTAAATAAAACTATAATGATAGCCGTGCTCCCGGTTATGAGCACCTGGACAACTTCCATGATTAGAAGGTACTTGGTATTGGGATGGTATTTGGGATGGTTATGGTTGGTATTATGGTTATGGATTTATTTCTGGTATTGAATATTGTTATTGGCAAATGGTGAAATCTGGAATTATTGATGATGGTAGTGAATTCAGACTGGTATTATGATATTACTTATGATTATGATGGGTTTACTTCAAATACATGTAATATATTGCTTTTTAAATGTTTTTAATGTACTTTTCAGCACTTTGCCATTATTATTGTCGTCATTTGAATCAGCCACATGTCATACTTTCCACACTTGCTGAGTACGACATGTACTCACTCTTGCAACCCCCCCCCCCAACAGTTGCAGGTCAGGATTGGGAGTTTAATGGTGATAATGCAGAGTTCTAGGTTGTGTCTACCGTCAGCTTTGGCTGTGGTGTTGATTGGAGCTGCGCTATACCCTATTGCTTATGTTTCCTAGCTGTTTAGTTTGCTTAATTAGTTTATTTCCGCTGCATTGGTTGAACTTGTCATAAATATTCATTAGAGCTTGTATTCGAGGATAATATGGTTTGTGTAATAAAACTTGGTTAATTAATCTTGTTATGTGGTAATTTTCTGTATACTCTTTTGTGATTGCACTTGTGTATGTGTGATGAACATCCTGGGCACACATATGTGTTAGCTTGGTTCATTTTCCGGAACTGGGCGTCACAGATTGGTATCAGAGCCAGGTTGACCGTCGGATGCAGCCTAGATAGAATGGACACTCTAGAGCACATAGGGGCACTCAGGAATCGATGAGTTTTTGCTTGGGGTGCCGTTTGCTATATATATTGTTTGCTTGTGTGCTTAATAGAGGGTTTTGGGGTGCTTTAGCATTTCCATGCCCACCTAGGCTAGTGTAGCTAGTTGCTTAGCTTCATATCCCTTGATGCATATAGTTGGGGACGTTTTCTAATTCTTACCTATTGCTATTCTTTAGATGGTGAGGACTCGCAACCAGAGGGATGACAATGATGAGGAGGAGAACAATGAAGTATCTCAGAACAACATTGGTCAAGGATCTACTCAGGGAGCTATCAACATTGAGCAGCTATTGGCTATGCAAAACCAGCTCATGCAGATCATGATACAAACAATGGGGCAGCTGCAGGCTGGCAATATCAACAATCAGCCCCACATGCCTCCACCGCCATCCCCGCCTCCTCATAACCGATTGGGAGAGTTTATGAGGACTAGGCCGTCGACCTTTGCTCAAGCTGCCGACCCTATGGATGCAGATGATTGGCTCAAGTCCGTGGATAAGAAGTTAGCTATTGTCCAATGCAGTGACCGGGAGAAGGTCCTGTTCGCTTCTCATCAACTCGTTGGAGCAGCTGCGGATTGGTGGGATTCTTATTGCAATGCTCATGAGAACCAAGATATAATTACTTGGGCTGAATTCAAGGAGAATTTTCGTTCTCATTATGTGCCGGAGGGTGTTATGATCTTGAAGAGGCAAGAATTTGAGAATTTAAGGCAAGGAAGATCGAGCGTGAGTGAATATGTCAACAAGTTCACTCAACTCTCAAGATATGCGCCCGAGGATGTTAGTCGGGACAGCCGGAAGCAATTTGTTCATGAGAGGCCTCAACAATGAAATTCAAGTGCAATTGCTCAATTGTGACTATGCAAATTTTCAGAAGCTTGTGGACAAAGCAATTGTGGTTGAGGACAAGATCCGTGAGATGGAGCAAGAAATCAAGAGGAAGGCGCCATATCAAGGACAGCAACAAGGAAGTAATGTGCGCCCTTGCCTTGCACCGCCCAATGCACCTCATTACATCTCCTCTATTCCAGCTCAGCGCCCTGGTTATGCACCGCGCCCAACTCAGTTTGTGCAGCAGCGCCCTGTTATCCAAGCACCTAGGCCTCCAATGCCTTATGCGCCTCGTGCTAATTTTCCTGCTGCAAATGTTCAAAACCAAGCTCGTCCCAATAATTCTGGTGGAGTTAAGAAGTGTTATACTTGTGGAGAAGCTGGACACTTTGCGCATCAATGTCCTAAGTCAGGCCTTGGTCAAGGAAGCAATGCACCGAGGCAAAACCCAAGACCCAATGGAGGACAACCACAAGGGAACCGTGGACAGCAGAATTTTGCTCGTGGCAACGTAAACCATGTCTCTACGGAGGATGCTCAACAAGCGGATGACGTGGTCATTGGTATGTTTCTCGCCAGCTCCAACCCCGCGACTATGTTTTTTGATTTTGGAGCATCGCATTCATTCATTGCATCGAAGTATGTTGCCAAGTATAGTTTTCCTATCTCTCATATGAAGTTTACTCTATTGGTTAAGTCTCCTGGAGGAGAGATGAGGACAAATATAGTATGTCCAAAAGTAAGTCTTAGAATAAGGGGGGTAGACTTCTCCGCCAACCTCATTGTTTTGGATTCTGAAGGATTGGACATTATACTTGGTATGGACTGGTTGAGGAAGCACAATGGAGTTATTGAGTGTGCCATGAAGATGGTGAAGTTGACCAATGAAGAAGGGATCACCGTATAATTTGAAGCATCTCAAACCGCACCGAAGCAATTGGAGTTGAATCATATGGACGGTGCCGCAATTGAGGAGATTCCGGTGGTGTGTGAATTTTTGGATGTTTTTCCGGACGAGTTGCCAGGTATGACACCTGATCGAGACAATGAGTTTGTTATTGATTTAATACCTGGAACTGCACCTATAGCTAAGAGGCCGTATAGGATGCCTCCTATGGAATTAGCGGAGCTCAAGAAGCAAATTCAAGAGCAACAAGAGAAGGGTTTTATTCGCCCTAGCTCTTCGCCTTGGGGAGCACCCGTTCTATTTGTGGACAAGAAGGTTGGATCCCAAAGGATGTGCGTGGATTACCGAGCTCTCAACAAGGTAACAATCAAGAACAAGTACACCTTGCCGCGCATAGAAGACTTGTTTGATCAGATGAAGGGTGCTTGTGTCTTCTCTAAGATTGATTTGAGGTCGGGATACTTTCAAATGAAGATTAGACCATCAGACATACCCAAGACAGCTTTTAGGACACAGTATGGATCTTATGAGTACACCGTGATGTCATTTGGATTGACAAACGCACCTGCGTACTTTATGTACCTCATGAATAAGGTCTTCATGGAGTACTTGGACAAGTTCGTTGTGGTGTTTATTGATGACATTATGATCTACTCGAAGGATGAGAAGGAACATGAGGAACACTTGAGGCTTACGTTGCAGAAATTGAGGGAGCATCAATTGTATGCCAAGTTCAACAAGTGTGAGTTTTGGTTGAGAGAGGTATAGTTTTTGGGTCATATCATCTCAGGAGGAGGAGTATCAGTTGACCCCGAAAAAGTGAGAGACGTGTTGAAGTGGGAACCACCACAAAATGTAAAGGAAATAAGGAGTTTTCTTGGGATGGCTGGATATTACCGTAGATTCATCAAGGACTTTTCCAAGATAGCCAAGCCTATGATGGAGTTGCCAATGAAGGGAAAGGCTTTCCGTTGGACTCAAGCTTGTCAAAATAGTTTTGAGGAATTGAAGAAGAGGTTAACAACATCCCCAGTTTTGGTATTGCCGGATGTAAGCAAGAGTTTTGACATTTATTGTCACGCATCGAGACAAGGACTTAGATGTGTATTGATACAAGAAGGTCAAGTGGTCGCCTATGCATCAAGACAATTGAAGAAACATGAGCAGAATTACCCCACACACGATTTGGAACTCGCAGCCGTGGTACACACATTGAAGATTTGGAAGCACTATATTCTTGGACATAGGTGTGAAATTTATACGGATCATAAGAGTTTGAAGTATATTTTCACACAAACGGATCTGAATTGGAGGCAACGAAGATGGTTGGAGCTCATCAAGGATTATGATTTGAGGATCAACTATCATTCGGGAAAAGCCAATGTAGTGGCCGATGCTTTGAGTAGAAAGGGAGTAAGTCATCAACTCACAGTTCGAGAGTTACCATTCGAGTTATGTAAGGAGTTTGAAAGGTTGAACCTCGGGTTTGTAAATGAGGTGGAGATGATAGAGTTAAATCCGACATTGGAGCAAGAAATTCGAGAAGCACAAACCACAGACGAGGAGATCAAGGAAATCAAGGAAAGGACCGAAGAAGGGAGAGAATTCAGATTTGATGAAGATGAACATGGTACCTTATGGCTTGGAAAGAGGATCGTTGTGCCTAATGTAAAGCATATTCGGGAGACAATATTAAAGGAGGCACATGACTCGCCTTACTCAATTCACCCTGGTTGTACAAAGATGTACAAAGACTTGAAGACTTGCTATTGGCGGGATAGAATGAAGAAGGACATAGCTGAATAAGTAGCGTTGTGTGATGTGTGCCAATGAGTCAAGGCGGAACATCAAAGGCCAGCCGGATTATTGCAACCGTTAAAGATTCCGGAATGGAAGTGGGAAGAAATTGGTATAGACTTCATAGTTGGGTTACCACATACTCAGTCCAGGTATGAATCAATTTGGGTAATTGTGGATTGCTTAACCAAGTCAGCTCATTTTGTCCTTGTGAAGACCAAATATACATCTGCACGATTAGCCGAAATATACATGGAGCATATTGTGTGTCTACACGGAGTCCCAAAGAAGATTGTGTCGGATAGAGGTTCTCAATTTACCTCCAGATTTTGGCAAAAATTGCATGAAGCTTTGGGAACGAGGTTGAATTTTAGTTCAGCATATCATCCTCAAACGGATTGACAAACCGAGAGGACCAATCATATCTTGGAGGACATGTTAAGAGCTTGTGCTTTAAAGCATGGGAAGAGTTGGAACAAAAGCTTGCCATACGCGGAATTTTCATACAACAATAGTTACCAAGCAAGTTTGAAGATGTCACCATATGAAGCACTTTATGGGAGGAAGAGTAGGACACCTTTGTTCTAGAATGAGGCAGGAGAAACTCAAATATTTGGTCCTGATGTGTTGCAAGAAGCCGAAAAGCAAGTCCAAATAATTCATGAAAACTTGAGGGCTGCCCAATCAAGGCAAAAAGGCTATGCGGACAATAGGAGAAGGAAACTAGCCTTTGAAGTGGGAGATTTTGTTTACCTCAAGGTGTCACCAATGAGGGGTCATAAGAGGTTTAACATAAGAGGAAAGCTAGCACCTTGTTATATTGGACCATTCAAGATTTTGGACAAAAGAGGAGAAGTAGCGTATAAGTTGGAGATGCCAGCTCACCTTTCAGATGTACATGATGTCTTTCATGTTTCCCAGCTCAAGAAGTGTTTGATAGTACCGGAAGAAGAAGTGCCAATGGAACAATTGGAACTAGAGGAGATTTGAGTTATGCTGAGCAACCGATCAAAATCTTGGAAACCAAGGAGAGAGTCACAAGGAACAAGGTGATTCGATGGTGTAAAGTTCAATCGAAGCACCACGCAGAAAAAGAAGCAACTTGGGAGCTAGAAGATGATCTCAAGAAGGAATTTCCCTATCTCTTCTCTTCCGCGTCGAATCTCGAGGGCGAGATTCATTTTAAGGGGGGTAGGTTTGTAACACCCTCATTTTCATGCATCATGCCCTACATACACTCATATACGTGTTTAACATTAACCCACAACAACAGGAACGAGCTTAAAATTGATTTGGAGCATTTAAAATTGATTTTGAGCAAAACCGCACTTAAAAACGCAGGAAAGTGCGGACTAGTCCGATTTTGCTGAGGACTAGTCTGATTTCTCTCTGACTAAAAATGGACTTGTCCGTTTTTGCTGCGGATTAGTCCGATTTTTTCTACTGGAAACTTTTGGACTTGTCCGATTTTGTGCAGACTAGTCCGATATTCCATGAATCCTTGGAAAATTGCTAAGTCCTTGGACTTTTCCGGACTAGTCTGGTGTTCCAGCAGACTTGTCCATTTTACTCTCTGTTTAAAGTCAGACTTGTCCGATTTTAGGCTAGACTTGTCTGATTTTCTCCCTTGACGACTTCAGACTAGTCCGGTCCTTTCCGGACTTGTCTGATATTTCGCGACTCTGAGTTTATCTTTTGTTTTATGACTTGTTTCTTGGGTTTCACGTTAAGTGGGCCTAGGGACGTCATGACTAACTCTTTTAGAGCCCATGTGGGACTCTAAACCGGCCTCTACTCATCCCAAAACTCGAAATCCATCTAACCCTAGCCTCCACCTCTATATAAACAGCCCCACTCCTTGGATTGACATCTATTTGCCACTTTTCCACCCACCCAAACCCTAGTTCGTGGGGAGCCACCATCAAGGAGGGAGGAGAAGATCCCAAGCAAGAAGAAGAAGAGGAGGATACGAAAGAGGATCAAGATCTCCACCAAGTTTTGTTCTTCACCACCAATTCATCTCCAAGTTCATCGCCAACCCTAGATCATCAAGATCCAAGTGTTACCTCCAAGTTTCTTGATTCATTGGAGTTCTAAACACTTGGTATACCTTCTATTCTCTTTTCCTTACGTGAATTCAACCCCTAATCTCCAAATTCACGTCAATCTAGGAAACCCTAATCTGCTGATCTCGCGGAGTGCGGACTTGTCCGATCCCTAGCAGACTAGTCCGATCTTTCTAGTTAAATTGTGTTGAATTAATTATAGAATTTGATCTAGTCACATCCAAACCTGTATAAACTTGTTAAAAGATATTAGAACTAGTTAGTGGTCATTAAAGACAATCTAGTAACAAGTTCTACCTTGCATTTGCATCAATCATGCATGTCATGTCATATTGAGTAATATTTGTGCACTCTTTGATTGTGTTTCTTGTCTTGTATGTTTATTGTGTGGATTAGACGGATTTGTGCTAGAGAGTGTCACGGAGGATCTCCAGCACCAAGAGTTTGAAGGCTTTGATCCTAATCATCAGCAAGAGCAAGGCAAGTGTCCTTGAAGTATATTGATCCTGTTTTTAAAATAAATGTTTTGTTTGTAAATTGCATGCTTGTGTCAATTTGATGGGAATCCTATGATAGGAAGTTTACTAGCTTTATTGACCACCCTTGTCACCTGGAATTATGGTAGAGAGTCGGGATGTGATTTTTACCTTTTTGCTTCGCTTAATCAACTTGGATGGAAACCAACTATACCACTCAATTTAATTATGCATGGATGAGATTATGGTTAACATGAACTGGTTAAATATGATATGGTAATGGGTGATCTAAGCAAGCTTGGTATGTGGATGGGTTGGATGTTATGGTGGTTTGCTTGCTTTAGATCTAAGGACCGGTTCATGCGAGAATAAGCCAGGAGTACAGTGCCACCACGAGGCCAAGTATGGGTGCGGCGTAGCTGATTAATTAGGGCTTTGCCAGTGCTATTTGGACCATTGTGGATGCTCGGGGAAGGGGTAGTCGGATTGGGTTTGTTGATGATTGGTGGGACTACCCTGGGATCCGAATAGCTCAAGAGGGGGCCCTTGGTTGAAGATGTGCTCTGAGGGAGACATCGCCACTGGTGAAACCTCAGTGGGGTCTAAATAGGCTAGTAATCCCTTTGTAAAGGCTATTTTGTGATCTCTTGGCCATACACCAAAGGAAGTGTAATTGGCATAAGGGAGGTTCTTTAGTCGCCGACGGGTGATGAAATCACAAACACGTGGGTAAAGTGGTACGAACTCTGCAGAGTTAAATAAAACTATCATGATAGTTGTGCTCCCGGTTATGAGCACCTGGACAACTTCCATGATTAGAAGGTACTCGGTATTGGGATGGTATTTGGAATGGTTATGGTTGGTATTATGGTTATAGATTTATTTCTGGTATTGAATATGGTTATTGGCAAATGGTGAAATCTGGAATTATTGATGATGGTAGTCAATTCAGACTGGTATTATGATATTACTTATGATTATGATGGGTTTACTTAACATACATGTAATATATTGCTTTTTAAATGTTTTTAATGTACTTTTCAGCACTTTGCCATTATTATTGTCATCATTTGAATCGGCCACATGTCATACTTTCCACACTTGCTGAGTACGACATGTACTCACTCTTGCAACCCCCCCCCCCCCAACAGTTGCAGGTCAGGATTTGGAGTTTAATGGTGATAATGCGGAGTTCTAGACCATGTCTACCGTCAGCTTTGCCTGTGGTGTTGATTGAAGCTGCGCTATACCCTATTGCTTATGCTGCCTAGCTGTTTAGTTTGCTTAATTAGTTTATTTCCACTGCATTAGTTGAACTGGTCATAAATATTCATTAGAGCTTGAATTCGAGGATAATATGGTTTGTGTAATAAAACTTCGTTAATTAATCTTGTTATGTGGTAATTTTCTGTATACTATTTTGTGATTGCACTCGTGTATGTGTGATGAACATCCTGGGCACACATATGCGTTAGCTTGGTTCATTTTCCGGAACTGGGCGTCACATTATCTCAGCTTTCGCGTGTTATTCCTGCTAGACATCGTGTGACTTAGTACTGGATTCCTAAATGCCTTTTGACTAATCCCAGTATTGAGTCATCGACATATTGTGCTTCTATGTAGGTTACAAGCTTGAGGAAGGAGAACATTTGGATTGTGGATTCAGGTTGCTCACGCCACATGACGGGTAACAAAGAATGGTTCTCCTCCCTCTCTTTTCTGTCACGTGTAGAGAATGTTACTTTTGCCGATAATTCTTCAACTCCTATAATTGCTAAGAGTTCGGTTAGAGTAAATAATCACTACACTTTAAAGGATGTGGAACTTGTTAAAAATTTGAAATACAACTTGCTTTCTGTTTCACAACTGCTAGATGAAAATCTGGAATTATTTTCACTAAAAATAGCTGCAAAGTTGTAAATTCAAACAGTGACCTTATTTTTAACATGTCACGGTTTGGAAGAGTTTTTAAAGCTGATTTTGGTATGTCTTCCTCTAAGCATAGATGTCTAGTTGCTAATGATTCCAAAGATTTATATTTTTGGCATCGTAGACTTGGTCACATAAGCATTGATCATCTCACGTGTGTTAGTGCTCTTGATCGCATACCTGGGCTGCCTAAGCTTAAAGGGGACAAAGAAATTGTGTGCTCTTCTTGTAGACATGCTAAGATGGTTGCATGTTCACATATTCCTCTCATAATGATCATGACAACTGAACGGGGTCAACTTTTGCACCTTGACACCGTAGGACCTTCACGTGTTCAATCCTTCGGAGGTAAATGGTATGTTCTTGTGATTGTTGATGATTATTATAGATACTCTTGGGTTTATTTTATGGCATCGAAGAATGAAACTTTTAGTAACTTTAGAACTTTATTTCTTAGATTATCAATTGATCACCCATGATCTTTAAAAGCAATTAGAAGTGATAACGGAACTGAATTTAAAAATCAATCTTTTGATCACTTTTGTGCTGAAAATGGAATAGATCATCATTTTTCTTCACCATATGTATCTCAACAAAATGGTGTTGTAGAAATAAAGAACAGAACCTTAGTTGAGATGGCTAGGACTATGCTTGATGAATATCAAACTCCTAGGAAATTTTGGGCTGATGCGATTGCAACCACCTGTTATGTCTCAAATCGTGTTTTCTTGCGTTCTAAGCTAGGTAAAATACCATATGAGCTCCGATTTGGACATAAGCCTAGTGTTACACATTTTTGGGTCTTTGGATGCAAATGCTTTGTTAAGAAACATGGTAATCTTGATAAATTTGAACCTAGATCTGTTGATGGCATGTTTCTTGGTTATCCATCTCATACTAGAGGATACCGTGTGCTTTTACTTGACACTAACAAAATTGTGGAGACTTGTGAGCTGTCTTTTGATGAAGCTAGCCCGGTACTAGCTCAAACATTGCAGGTCCAGATCCATATCCGCAGGGGAGAGCATTTTCGTTGAAGATGAGGAAGAGGTGGAGCTGCTGCCCGAAAATTCAGCAGCTAATGACATTGTTCCAACTCATGATTATGATTCACAGCCAGCACCGACGACCACCATTGCTGGTCCAGATCCTCGTCAAGTCACAAGCTCATCGACTTGTGATGAACATGAACAAGAAGAAGCTTGTGAAGTGTCCACTTCCCTCTGGGTTCTCAAAAGTCATCCTCCAAACAAATTATTGGAAGCTTGCATGAACGAGTCACACGGTCTTGGTTTTGCAATCCAAACTCTCATGCTCATTATGCTTTGCTGCTTCTTTTGAACCCCAAGATATATCACACGCACTCACTAATGAATCTTGGATTATTGCCACGCAAGAAGAGTTAGAAATTTTTGAAATAAATAATGTTTGGAAACTTGTACCTCCACCTCAAGGTCACACTTTAATTGGAACTAAATGGGTGTTTAAAAATAAACAAAGTGAGGATGGGGTTGTGGTTAGGAATAAGGCTAGGTTGGTTGCTCAAGGTTTCACTCAAGTTGAAGGTCTAGATTTTGATGAAACTTTTGCTCATGTTGCTAGATTAGAAGCCATAAGAATTTTGTTAGCTTTTGCTTCATCTAAAGGTTTTAAGCTTTATAAAATGGATGTTAAAAGTGCTTTTCTTAATGGCTATATAGATGAGTAGGTCTATGTCAAACAACCACCGGGTTTTGAAAATCCAGATTTTCCTAATCATGTTTACAAACTGTACAAAGCCTTGTACGGTCTCAAACAATCCCATAGAGCATGGTATGATAGGTCAAAAACATTCTACTTGAAAAGGGGTTTACCATGGGCAAGGTTGATAAAACTCTTTTTGTGCTTAAGCATGGCAATGACTCATTATTCGTTCAAGTGTATGTGGATGATATAATCTTTGGTTGTGCTTCTCATGATCTTGTGTCCAAGTTTTCAGCTATGATGAGTTCAGAATTTGAGATGAGTATGATGGGAGAACTCACGTACTTTTTTGGGGCTGCAAATCAAGCAAACAAAGGAGGTACCTTTGTGCATCAAACGAAGTATACAAAAGACCTCCTAAGGCGTTTCAACATGGACAAAAGCAAGCCACTTTGGACACCAATGGGAATATCAACAACACTTGAACTTGATGAAGATGGTGAACCCGTGGATCAAAAAAAATATAGAAGCATGATCGGATCACTTTTGTACCTCATGACATCAAGACTGGACATACGATTCAGCGTATGTCTTTGTGCACGGTTTCAAGCCTCTCCACGTGCTTCACATCATTAAGCCCTTAAAAGGATTCTCAGGTACTTACATGGAACTCAAGAATTTGGTATTTTTCTTCCTTCTTCCTAAAATGTTACTTTGAAAGCTTTTTCAGATGCTGATTTTGGGGGTTGTAGGATTGATAGGAAAATTACTTCCGGTGCTTGTCATTTTCTTGGTAATTCACTTGTTGCTTGGTCCTCTAGAAAACAAAACTCAGTAGCATATCCAAAGCTGAATCTGAATATGTAGCTGCTGCTAGTGCTTGCTCACAAATTCTTTGGATTGTTCAAACACTTAAGGACTATGGGATTGATCTACATAGTGTTCCGCCGTTTTGTGATAACATTAGTGCCATTAGCATTGCTAAAAACCCCGTGCAACATTCTAGAACTAAGCGCATTGACATTAGGTATCACTTTCTCCGTGATAATGTTGAAAAAGGGAACATTGTGCTTCACCTTGTAGATACCGAACAACAATTGGCTGACATTTTTACAAAACCTTTGGATTCACTCGTTTTTGTTTCATCCGTAGTGAAATAGGGGTTATGTATCCTCATGGCTTGAATTGAGGGGGAGTTTTGAAACTTGGAAAGTCTATGTGTGAATCTAAACTTAAAATAATATGAGCATAGTATTTCATACATATCTGACTTTGTGATTCCTTTTACATGCTGAAAGTTCTTACTACATTACTCATGTTATATATTTTGTAGTTTTTGCCATGTCTAGTAATTGGAATAATTACTTACACTAAATCTGGTCATGGTCAAACTTTCTTGCTATTTTGAACTTGTTGCATCCTCACAAGTGCTTTTAATCATAAAGAATTAATCAATTAATCAACTCACATGTTGAGTTTTTATGATCAAATAAAAATGAGAAAAGATCAAGATAATATGCATGCAACGCACTTCTTCTTTTGAGATGGTTTATCATTGCACGTAGATATGAACTTGGAAGAAGTTGTGTATGACTAAAACCATGTCCTTAAGCTTTTGGTTGTCAAATGACATAGGTTTGGCTTGGTTGGTTAGAATAAGGCAGATGCGCATATAATCTCTTGCAAATATCATATGATCAAAATTTGTGCTTTGAAAAATAATAAAATGCAGCAACAAGTGTCATGCTTTCAGGTCTTGAAATAGTTAAGTTTGTGAGATCATGACTTGCTTAAATTGAAAATTACATTTGATCTCTAGCATGGCTTACACTACTTTATGTATCTCATTGATGTGATAGTGTAAGTTACTTGATAGTATGACTTGAATGAGCATTGTTTGATATGTATATGTTATAATATGCTCATAATAATTAAAATTTGTCTTATAAACCTTGATGAATACATTGTCAAAGGGGGAGAGATAATATGTGAATTTTTAAAGATAAGTATGCAAGGGGGAGAAATTGATTACACATTGCACATGTTCACAATTGTTTTTGGCTCGATTCTTCTCAGGGGGAGAACTTTTTTTTTTCTAATTTTATTTTTTGTTTTACAAAGGGGGAGAAGTTGTTTTCAAAACATTTAATGTGATAAGCCAATGTTCAGATTTTAAATGGTGTTGCCAATGTATTCATCAAGGGGGAGATTGTGAGACCTATGTGTGCTGAATATATTGGCTTATAGTGAATACATTGGCTTTGATGATAAAAGCTCTGAAATTGTGCTAAAACACCTTTTTAGCAAAGTTCGACTCTAGCTCCGAGCTTCTGTAAGGTCCGACAATAGGTCCGACATGCTTTGTCAAGGTTCGACATGTTTTTGGGAAGCTCCGGTGAGCTTTGCCTTTAGCTCCGGCATGTCTTTGATAGCTCCGACATGTCTTTGTTAAGCTCTGATATGTTTTGCTAGGTCCGACTTATGTTGGTAGCTCCGACATGTTTTTCTATCTCTGGCGCTAGGTTGTACTAGCTTTGGTAAGCTCCGGCTCAAGCTCCGGTTAGCTTTGGCAAGCTTCGGAGCTTGATCACAATGTTCCTGCTTTTTCTGTAAAATGTTTCGAACTTGCTTTATATTGTTGGAAAGATTTCTTAGTATTCATTTGCTAAGTTTTTGGTGCATTTTGGTTGATATGGTTGATATCATTATGCTATAGTTTGCAACATGCTTATGTGAGGTGCTCACGTAAGATGTTGTAGTTTTGGAACTAATGTGAGTCAAGTCGAGGACTTGTGCTCGAAAGTATTGGTTGTGTATTCATGTGCAGGTGTTGCTTGAGTTGAAGACATGGCTGGTGATGGGATCCATTGAACTAGTCTTAGGGAGAAGATGACGTTCAACAACCAAGTTTGGGAGTAATTTTGGTTGAGTTGATCGAGAGGTCGTGCAACATGTTTGAATCAAGAACAATGTATATGAAGGTATCGTGGACGTCGTTGGAAGATGTTTGCACGTGTGCAAGGAGTGCATGGATGTGGCTGCATGGTTCCAAGGTGTGATGAAGAGATGTGGACGTAAAGAATTGGTCGGAAAGGTCCAACCGACTAGGTTATGGACTCAGGCTGCGGTTAAGTCGGATTTGACTCAAATATGGAAAGATTTGAGTTGGTTATGATAGGATTTCATGTGGGTCACGAATTTGAGTTCTTTTAGGAATGTGGGATATGTTCCTATGGTGTTCGGAAGTCTTAAGATTGCTTCTATCTGCGTATAGAAGAGTCCTAAGCATATGGAAAGTTATGATTCGTGGTTCGAGTAGGATTAGAGTCCTAGTTAAGATTGGGTTGGCCTAAGGGCTCGTTATATAAGCAAGAGAGGCCAGATCTCATGGGAGACGACTTTGGGGCTGTTACTCTTGTGTTCTATTGAATAAAGATTGTATTTTAAAGGAACTTTTATACCTTGTTCGTCCAACTTGTTTCAGACAAGTTTTTCTCATCAAGTTTTCTGCACAACACTACCTTTTTTTGGTGGTTTTATCATAACTCGAGTTTTACAGATCCAATTGACGTGATTATTTTTGAGTTGTCTTCACAACTTGATTATCTATCATCTATCAAAATTTTACGGTCATTGGATTTGTGGTTTATGATCTACACGAGTTTATTTGCAGTGTTCCAGAACTGTTTTTCTCGGGTAGGACAGATTGACCTTTGTTCGATCTTTCGATCGTAATTTGAGTTTCTCTCGACGGATTTGAGTGATTCTTGTTGTGTCGTCTTTGTGACTTGATTCTCTCTGATTTATATCTCTTTCTCCATGGTGGAACACGTTTAGATTAGTCTCACACATGATTTCTTTAACAGATCATTTTTCTGCCGAAGGGGTTGGAATTTAATTGTTTCCGCAGAGTAAGATTTTTTAATCTACCATTCACCCCCCTCTGGTAGCTTTTCACATGCTCTTCGATCCTACAGTTCGAGCATATGGAAGCAAGAAGTGGAATAATCATGAGGTGGTGAAGCTAATTCTCAGAGCCTTCATGTCGTAACCCTATGTTCGATGATTAGAGAAAGCCCTTGGTATCGAAAAATGACCCTAGATGAATTGCTTGGAAAGATCATCAATTTTTATATGATGGAGAAGCAAGCAAAACATGTCAAATACATTGCCAACCTCACCTCGGCAAAGAAGAAAGGAGTCGCTTTGAAGTCCACTTGCAAGCCTATGTCAAAAGAAGCTCGAGAAGCTCAACAAGAAGAGGACAGTGACGACGAAAGCATCGATATAGAAGAAGAAGATATGATCCTATTTATGAAGAAACTCAAGAAGATGATTAAAATAATACAAGGTGGTAGATCAAATGAAGGAAGACACAACGAAAAATCAAGACCAATGTTGAGGCGCGCTTGCTATAACTGTGGTGAATACGATCACTTTACAGTTGATTGTCCTTATGAAGAAAATAAGAAGAAGACCAAGGATACAAAGCCTCAACCCAAGAAGATGTTCAAGAAGAAAAAACAAATTGGACAGGTGCACCTAGGAAAGGAGTGGGACTCCAATGATGAGTCATCATCCAAAGAGGAAGAGGAGATGGCTCGCATAGCCATCAAGAAGAAAACCAAGAAATCCACCCTCTTCCAACTATTGGCGCATGGAAGGACAACGACACATGTCTAATGGCGAAGGAAGGTAAAAGAAAGTTAACAACTAAATCTTTCTCCTCGTATTCCTTTCCCAATGATAGTGATGATTTTAGTGAATACGATAGTTGTGATGAAGATATGCTTGTTGGCCTAGATAAGAAAACTGGTGCTAAAATGAAATTCTTGATGGATAAGCTTGTTGATAAGGTGGAGCTAGTTGATCGTGAAGAATATATGATCATCCTTCAAAAGGAAGAATATCTCAAGATCAAAAAGCTCCTTGAACTTGGAAAGGAGGGAAGCAAGTCACTAAAACTTGAGTTAGCTTCAAGCAAGGAAGCTTGCTTGAAGTTAAGCGACTCAAATATTATCATTAAGGATGAACTTGCTAACTTAACCAAAGTTAACAAGATCCTTGAGATACAAATTGATTCACTAAAGCTAAGTGATCCTTCATCCCCTTCAAGCTCACCTTGCCAACTTCTAAAATCTGAAACTACTGGTGCTTGTTCATGTGGTAAAATTGACACTAACTTGAAGGAGGAGTCAAACTTGACAAAGGACAAGCATCCTTCCCGAAGTGGCATATTTGACAAGGAGAAGGTCACAATATGCCCGTAGTGCATACTTGGCCACAAGAGCTCCTAATGTCAAATATGGCATTGGGTATTCTTATGGTGAAAAGCAAAATGCTAGAAGCTACAAGAATAACAAGGAACACATTGATTTTGTCAAGGGAAACTCCTCTCTAGCTAGAAAGCCTAATAATGTTGATAAGTCCAAAAATGTTAAAACATATGAACAACAACTATTGTTTAGATCCTTTGACGCATCATATGTTCTCATGAAAAGTAATCTTGGTAGAGTTTATGCTAAACATGTTGGGCCACGCCATGGGAACACCAAGTCCCATGTGTGCGTGCCCAAATCACTTGTGACTAACCTCAAAGGACCCAAGCAAGCTTGGGTACCTAAGACCAAGGCGTGATTTGTTTTTGCAGGCCTATTCCTTCGGTGGATCGAAATGGGTGCTAGATAGTGGACGCACCAACCACATGACCAGAGAAAGAAGGATGTTTGTTGAACATGAAGAAAATGAAGATCCAAGCGAAGGCATCTATTTTGGAGAAAACAATCAAGGAAGGGTGCTCGGTACTGGTAAAATTGCGATTTCGCCTCAACACACTCTTTCTCATGTTTTACATGTCGATTCCTTAGATTATAACCTTCTGTCCATATCTCAATTATGTGACGATTATAACCTTCTGTCCATATCTCAATTATGTGACAAGGGTTATAATTGCTTGTCCACTAGTGAGGGTGTGACCGTCTCTAGTTGTGATGACTCGATTGCATTCAAGGGTGTGTTAAAGTGAAAGCTTTATCTTGTTGACTTCAACAAAGATAAAGCCGAACTTGACACATGCTTGATTGCAAAGAGCAACATGGGTTGGCTGTGGCATAGACGGCTAGCACATGTTGGTATGAGGAATCTTCAAAAAATCCTTAAGGGCGATCACATCTGAGGTTTGAAGGATGTTGTTTTTTAGAAAGACAGGCCTTGTAGCGCGTGCCAAGCCGGGAAGCAAGTAGGAGCACCCCATCCCACGAAGACTGTCATGACAACAACGAGACTGCTCGAGCTCCTTCACATGGACCTATTTGGTCCAATTTCTTACATAAGCATCGGCAGTAACAACTACGGTTTAGTAATTATTGATGATTTTTCCTGCTTCACATGGGTTTTCTTTTTGCATGATAAGATAGAAACTTAAGGAACCCTCAAGAAGTTTCTCAAGCTTGCCCAAAATGAATTTCCATTGAAGATCAAGAACATACAAAGTGACAATGGCACAAAGTTCAAAAATACCCAGGTTGAGGAATACTTAGATGAGGAAGGAATAAAGCATGAATTTTTAGCACCATATTCCCCTCAACAAAACGGAGTAGCTGAAAGGAAGAACTGAACCCTCATTGAGATGGCGAGGACAATGCTCGATTAGTACAAGACTTCGGATTGGTTTTGGGCTGAAGCGGTTAACACCGCTTGTCACGCCATAAACCGACTCTATCTTCATCGCCTACTCAAGAAAATGTCATATGAACTGCTCACTGGTAACAAGCCGAATATTTCCTATTTTCGAGTTTTCGATTCTAAATATTATATTTTGAACAAGAAGCCTAGAAGACTTCAAAGTTCGCTTCAAAGTCCGATGAAGGTTTCCTGCTTGGCTATGATTCAAACTCTTATGCCTATCGTGTCTTCAACAAGGTTCTCGGACTTGTTGAAATAACACATGACGTAGTGTTCGATGAAACTAACGGCTCTCAAGAAGAGCAAGTTGATCAATGTGTGCTAGAGAGAGAAGAAGCTCCATGTCAAGCATTGAGAAAAATGGCATTGGGCGATGTTCGACCACAAGCGCCACCTCCAAATGCGAATGAAGAAGATGAACCACAAGAGGAGGAAAATGATCAAGGAGGAGCTTCTACCATCAACCTCATGAAGATCAAGGTGACCAACAAATCAATGAGGGCAACCATCTAGAGGGAGAAGAAGATGACCATGAAGATTCAAGACCACAAGTGCCACATCTAAGAGTACACCAATGCATCCAAAGAGATCACCCCGTCGACAACATAATCGGTGACATCCAAAAGGGAGTAACAACTAGATCTCGAATAGCTAATTTTTGTGAACATTACTCGTTTGTATCCTCTTTGGAACCAAACAGGATTGAAGATGCATTGAAAGATCTAGATTGGGCGGTGTCAATGCAAGAAAAATTGAACAACTTCAAATAAAATGAGGTGTGGGAACTTGTGGAAAGGCCCAAGTTCAATGTCGTCGACACTAAATGGGTCTTCCGCAACAAGCAAGAGAACATGGGGTGGTGACAAGAAACAAGGCGCGACTTGTGGCCAAAGGGTATTCACAAGTTGAAGATTTGGATTTCGACGATACTTTTACTCCCGTAGCTAGGCTTGGATCTATTCAAATATTACTTGCATATGATACTCACCATGATTTCAAGCTCTATCAAATGGATGTGAAAAGTGCCTTCCAAAACGGACCAATCAAGGAGGAGGTGTACGTGGAGCAACCCCTCAGATTCGAAGATCAAGAGTTCCCCGACCATGTGTTCAAACTGCATAAGGCTCTCTACGGCCTCAAACAAGCTCCTAGAGCTTGGTATGAGTGCCTTAGAGATTTTTTGATTGAAAATGGATTTAAGATTGGCAAAGCTGATTACACGTTATTTACCAAGCATTTTGATAATGATCTATTTATATGTTAAATTTCTGTTGATGATTTTATATTTGGCTCAACTAACAAATCCTTTTGTCAAGAAATTAGTAAAATTATGAAAAATAGATTTGAGATGTCTGTGATGGCAGAGTTGAAAAATTTCATGGGATTCCAAGTGAGACAACAAAAGGAAGGGACGTTCATAAGCCAAACCAAGTTTACTCAAGACATACTCAAGAAGTTTGGAATGGAAAAAGCGAAGCCTATAACGACTCCCATGGCAACAAATGGACACTTGGATCTCAATGAAGACAGACCGAACGTGGATCAAAAGGTCTATTGTTCCTTGATTGGCTCCCTACTTTACTTATGTGCATCTAGGCCTGATATTATGTTGAGTGTATGTTTGTGTGCAAGATTTCAAGCCAATCCTAAGGAGTGTCATTTGACAGTCGTAAAAAGAATCTTGCGATATTTAGTTCATACACCCAACCTAGGCTTTTGGTATCCTAAAGGTTCCAAGTTCAATCTCATTGGATACTCTGATGCAGATTATGCCAGATGCAAAGTAGATAGAAAAAGTACCTCTGGTACATGCCAATTCCTAGGTAGATCCCTAGTTTCTTGGTCCTCCAAGAAACAAACTCCATTGCCTTATCCACGGTCGAAGCAGAGTATGTTGCAGCCGGGAGTTGTTGTGCACAACTCCTTTGTATGCGACAAACTCTAAGGGATTACGGTTACAATATGAGCCGTATTCCACTCCTTTGTGATCATGAGAGTGCTATTAAAATTGCCCATAACCCCGTTGAGCACTCTAGGACCAAACACATAGACATCCAACTTCACTTTTTGAGAGACCACTCAATGAAAGGAGACATAGCCATTTCCCATGTCAACACCGAAAAACAACTAGCTGATAAATTTACCAAGCCACTTGATGAAAAATGTTTTTGCGAGCTCCGAAATGAACTAAATATCCTTGATGCTCTGAATGTGGCTTGAAAACTTGCATACCTGTATGCCATCTTCAAACTCTATTGATTGTGTTATGAAAATCACCTCTCTCTATTTTCTCTGAAAAACTATTTCAATTACTTGATCTTGGTGAATTATGGTCATAGCTTGATTATTGTATGTTTACTGATCATTTTCATCAAGATTATTTGTGTGTTTTGCCCCCTATTTCTTTGTAAGAACCTTCGAATATATATGAATGGTCTAAATGCTTCTGTTCTAGTGACCACAGACTAGTTTGTGGTTACCCGGACTAGTCCGCACTCTGTAGACTAGTCCGCAGAGATCCGATAGTCCAGACTAGTCCGGTTGACCACGAACTAGTCCGATTTTTTGACTCCATAACCCTAGGGCTGCCAAAACCCTAATCTCCTTCATCCTCACAACGTTCCTTACATTCTCTCTCCTCACTCGAGCGCCCCCAAGGTGATTTGGCGATTTCTCCACCAAACCTCTTCAACTCTATGTGGAAAACGATCTTCATCGCAACGGGGTCAAGGTCCATTGGACTAGTCCGCAACAACAACACCTCCAACCTCAAGAATCGAAAGATTTTGGTAAACTTTCTCTAAAACCCTAGAATCTTCAATTTCTTGTGTTATGGACCAAATTGCTTAGCTCCACTAGTTAATACATAACTCCTTGTTGTATTACATCTACCTTGAGATATTTTTGCATTGAGAAACACCATTTATTTGCTAGTTAGGGTTTGAGCAGTTGAACACCAGACTAGTCTGGTCTCAGTACAAACAAGTCCGATACTCCAGACTAGTCCGCACTTGAGCACCGCACAAGTCCGATTTTTGACTAAACTCAACCCTAAATTCCAACTACTCAATGCATTTCCTTGCCATCAATCCTCATCCATGTATTGTATAATCCTCTTGTCAGTACAATGTCGAGCTCCAATGATGAGATTTCTGACTTTAAGGCCGAGATGGAACAAGACTCTTTGCCTCGTGCTTCGACGGGGCAAAGCAAGAAAAGGCAAGAGTGTGCTGCCAAACCGTCACCCAACCCACCTAGAATGCGACTGAAGGTTGCAGCAAAGAAGCTAGCTTCGAAAGCTCAAGATTTAATTGGCTCTAGCTCAATGGCTCATCGCCAATCCAAAGGGAGAGGCAAAGGGATTCCCTCCGGCCCGATTGGCCCTCTCAGGATGAGTGCACCAAGACAGTGGAACAGAGACCCCTTTTAAGAAAGATTCAATGGCAAAGGAAGCGATGTAGCTTCAAAGCTCAGGACGATTGCCTGTTATAGCAGTTCCAGGAAGGTAGCTGATGCAAGGTTCTGGAGCAACTTCCACGTGGACTACTATAGTGTTGTGTATCTCACGATGAAGACTCCAGTGATCCGCAGGAAATGGATCGACTGGACACACTTTGAGAGAAAGAGTTGCCCAACCTTTGATGAAGTGATACAAGCTGTGGAGAGACATGGTCTCAAGGACTTGTTTGCCTTCAGGTGCAACTGGAATGATGAAGTCATTGCTCAATTCTATGCAACCTGCTACTTTGCCAGTGATGAAGATGAAAGGGTGACTTGGATGACACATGGATCCAAGTATACCATTACTTATGATGAGTTTGCAAGACTGCTGCATCTTGAGGATACTAGCAGCAATGAGCTCATCATTCACAACATTGGTGTCTTAGAGAAGGATAAGATGAAGTTCCTCTATGACACTCGCCTAAAATTCAATCCCCCTTCCACCAAGAACATGAATCCATTCTTCATGGTTCTAAACAGAGTGATCCGGAAGACTATTGCTTTGAAAGACGGAGATGCAGGGAGTGTCCATGGATATCTGAGGACATTGATGAAGGTAATCAGCAAGGATAGGAAGTTTGATGTTTTTTACTACATCTGGAATGATATGGTGAACATCTCCTGCACACCGAACCACTCCTGTGGCTATGCACCATACTTGATGTTTATGATTGAGAAAGTCATAGGAATTTAGTTCGTGAAGGATGTAGAGCATACTCCTCTAAGGCCCTAGAAGCCTTCCCAAGCCACTCTCCCAGCTGCTCCATCTCCTGTGTCAAGTGAAGAGGCTTCGAGGAGAGCTCAAGGACATGCAAGGATTGCTCCCACTACTAGGGCCCTCCTCAAAAAGGCTCTCCTAGTGGCATCTTGAAGTACTTGGCCGCCATCATTGGCTCCTGCAAAAAGGCTGAAGTGAAGCTTCATAGTTGAGCAAGGAAAGGAAGGCATACATGAAGTATGTGAAAGAAAATGTCAAGAATATTTGTCAGAATCTGGAGATCAAGCCTGTTGGATCTCCTATTATCTCTGATGACTCAGCTTCAGACTTCTCTGAGCTTCAACCTTTATCTCCTTCCGAACTTGCCTATTTTGGCATTGGGGGCACAACGAGTGGTTCTCAACACCCCCCACTCGAAGGTGACGACAATGAAGACGACGAGAGGACCGACATCGAGGAATGAGCCTGCGGCAACTTCTAGACCCCTCCTCTCCTTCTTTTTGGTGCCTTGATGCCAAAGCGGGGGAGATTGAGGGGGAGTCACTAGGTTGTAGCCGTAGATGAGAGATGAGAGCTGCATTTCCATCTTTTGATCTCTGTTATGCTTTTGGTGGTGTGAGACTGTTTTTAATGTTGTAAGACTCTTATTATGCTTCTATGTTATGTTTATGGAGTTTGTGATGATACTTTGATACAATCTATATTTATGCTTTGAAATTGACATATAAGCTTACCGTTGTTATGATTATGCTTTTACCTCATTCTCATCATGATTATTGCTCACACACACGTAGTTTTGCACCCCACCATAAAGAGTGCATATATGTCTTATGTTTTCATTGCTTAATTTGTTCCAAGCTCATATGTGCACACTTTATGAAAACCTGGACTTTTAATCCTATTTGTGAAATCTCAATTGGTTGTCATCAATCTCCAAAAGGGGGAGATTGAAAGTGCATCTAGGCATCCCTTGTGGGTTTTGGTCTATTATGACAAACAAATGAGATCCTAACTAAATTGTTGTGATGAGCACATGTTTTAATGAAATTATGAAGAAAGCGCAAAAAGAAAGGAGAGTGAGGAATCAAGTTGAAAAGAGCTCAAGAGATGAATAGAATACTCTTTGTGTATGGAGTGTGTTGGAGAAACACACCCCAAGAGGTCAAGCAAAAGAAAACACTCTCACTGCACAAATTTACACAGGTCCGGACTTGTCCGATGTTCCCCAGACTAGTCCGATAATCTCACTGTCCAGGATCGGACAAGTCCTCCCAGTACAGACTTGTCCGAAACGGACTAGTACGATAAAGTCCGGACTAGTCCGGTAACACCACTGATCAATATCGAACAAGTCCGATATTCCACAGACTAGTCCGAATATCTCCAGAGACAAAATCAGACAAGTCCGCCAGTTGCCGGACAAGTCCGATAATTCAGAACACTTAGGGTTTCTCACACGTCGCACACCAGACTAGTCCGGAGTCCACCATAAACTAGTCCGCACTATGTAAACCCTAACGGTAACCTTTGGAAACCCTAGTATAAATAGAGGTGCACGGCGGTACTATGATCTCTCTCGACCCTCTGGCCGTCACACCTTCCAAGAGCCCAGAAAACATGTCTCTCCAAACAATCCAACACAAGAAATATCAATTTTTTGAGGATTAACTATAGATCAAAGGAGAGACACGTTCTTCACGTCTTGAGCTCTGGGGTTTGATTCTCTCACACACTCTCACTGTTTTATTGCATATCTTTCGAGTGTGTTTGGTGGTGTTTTGAATTGTAAATGTTGGGGAGCCCTAAACTTGTGAGAAGGCCCTTTGAGCACGGTTATTTACCCCCTTTGTGATTAGTGGAAGAGAATCGTCCTCAGTGTCGATTCGACGAGGGTAGGGTTGGTGAAGACCCAATCCTCCGTGGACTCCTCAACGTGGACGTATATTTCCTCTGTGGAATCCAACCACGGGATAAAATAATTGTGTCTTTACTTTTGTTCTTACTATTCATTGCAATCTAGGGTTTGCTTGACCTTGTTCAACTTACGTTAAAACTTTGAAACTAAAGTTAACTTGTGCCATATCTAGTTTCATTGAAGCAATACACTCTAGTTACAACTCAATTTCCGCTGCATAGAGTACTTGGATCAAAATCATCGATCAAACTTGATTGATCTAGTCTGCAGACACCGGACTAGTCTGCACCCTACCGGACTAGTCCAATTTCTCTGTGTTTGACCAGGTTGCTAAGTGTTTCAGGTTCCGACAAATATTCAAAAAGCTTATTCACCCCCTCTAGGCTACATTCAGACGAGATAATATTTTGGTGGTAGTTGATCATCTTAGCACGCAAGGTGCCTGATTTTATTCTAATTCGATCCACTAGTTCAGTGGGTAATCTAGCACCCATTTATATGAGGGAAGTGGCTTGATTGAATGGTGTTTGTCAAAACATTGTTTCAGACAAGGATGCTAAGTTTGTCTCCAAGCCGTGGGAGAGCATGCAATTAGTGTTAGGCACAACCCTAAGGATTAGCACCGCCTATAACCCTCAGACAGATGGACAATCTGAGCTTACAATTCGGACCATAGAACATATGATCAGATCATGTGTACTATCTGTGAAAGGGGTCTTACCCTAGTGGTTAAGTACTCTGGGTAGCACTACTCATGTCCCGAGTGTGATTCCCGGTGGGAAAGAATTTCAGCTTGAATTTCACAATACTAAATGCAGGTACTCTATAGAGGAAGTCATGGGCGCTCGATCTAGGGTGCACTTACGAAAAATGTGAAGGGATGAACATGCCGTAATAATGGTCTACAAAGTCTGGTCTACAGTTGTGTGCTTAGCCTTCCAATTATCATTGCCTTGTTCTAGACAATAGAATGTAAGTGTCTGCATTTGTACTCATTTGTAATAAGTTGGCCATAACCTCCTCAGAGGGGAAGGTCGGGACTTTACCGATCATCTAAAAAAATGTGTACTATTTTGGAAAGGAAGTTGGGAAGGCCACTTAGCTCTCATGGAGTTCTATTACAATAACAACTACCACTCAGCATTCGATGTGTTCCATATGAAGCTCTTTATGGAAGGAAATGTAGGTCATCATTTTGTTGGGATGCTGATCGTGAGAAGGTTGTTTTGGGTCTGGATTGGATTCAATAATCGACTCAGTGAGTTGCTGAAATTCGAGGACACATGCTGGCAGTACAAAATAGAGAAAAGAGCTATGCTGATGTTACAAGGCGAGACATGAAGTTTCAAGAAAGTGACAAGGTTCTTCTTAAGGTGTTGCCTGCTAAAGCCGTTGTAAGATTTGGTACTAAGGGAAAACATAGCCAAGATATACTAGACCTTTTGCTATCAAGCAACGAGTCGGAAAACTGCATATCAATTAGAGTTACCAAATTCAATGAGAGGATTTCACAATGTATTTCACGTCTTGGTGTTAAGGAAGTATCAGAGGGTTCCAGAACATCACATAGTCGTAGGGTCAGCGACTATTGAACAAGATTTGTCAGTTGCAGCTCGTCCTGTGAGAATTTTGAGACATCTGAGCGGGTGCTTAGATACAAAAAAATCAAGTAGTGAAGATATTGTGGACGAACAAAACCGAGCGTAAAGCTACATGGGAGTTCGAGTCTGAGATGCAAGAGAAGTATCCTGAATTGTTCAAATTTGATGAGCATATATAGGTGTCCTTTAAATTATCAATTCTGTATCATTTTTCTGATAGTGATAATAAAGAATTCGACAGTGAATTCTATTGAAGGGGGGAAATGTAATATCCCGAATATTTAGGGAGAAAAACGTTACTAAAACAATAAACGGTTGACAAAATTTTGACTAATTAAATTGTTGCTCCGATGGACGATCGGGGACCACAGATACGTTGAGTTCGTTGAGACGATTTCAGACGTGGCGAGAAAGACTAGAGAGTTGACTAAAGTTTGACTTATTGAATGTTTGATCCCATGGACGGTCGGAGACCATAGATGTATAGAGCTCGTCGGGCCATTCCATTTGTACTACTCATACGCTTGGTTCGGAGGACGGATAAGTTAGTTGTGAGCTCGTTTATTTGGACTGTTGGATATGATGTTAGGTTATCAGCAATATAAAACCATTGTAGTTTCTCCTTCCCCGCTCCCAGCGCCGCCAGGGAAAACTACCGGTCAATTGTTTCTCCCACACCTGTTTCCGTCGATCTTCCTCTGCTGGTGCTCCAGAGCAGCTCCCCATCCGCCAGCTTGGTTGCCTGCGCTGCCTAGTTCTAGTCATAAGTTCTTCTGCTTGTTTCTTTTTCTGTACCGTGAGTTGAGCCATCTGTGCTGCCACCAGAAATTTTCTTGCCAGGGCGGTTGTTCCACGCCCCCAGCATCTCACGTCGCTGGCACCTACCAGAGCCTTTGCGGCTGTTGGCCGCTTGCCGGACTTGCTGATTAGCCTTGTCCTGCTGCTGCCTCTCTTTGTGTGCTGGCCGCCAGCTGCCCAGCCACTAGGAAAGTCAAACAGAGAGAGGGGAAGGGCTGCTTGTTGCTGCTGCTGTTTTGCCATCTGCAAGCTGCTTGTTGCGGTTGGCTGCTGCAGTTCGGTTGTAGGGTGCAGACAAGAAAGAAGAGGAAACAATGAGGGAGAAGGAGAAATTCATGGAATTAACAAATTCTCCTGTTAACTGGCGTGCTCTTCTTTAAAGGTAATTACTAAGTAGTCTCTAATTACTCTTGGATGGTTCTATTTTGAGATACTAGTTCATTCAGATTTTAGAGCCATGTTTTATTTCCAAATCTGATACTAATTGCAGCAGAATTAGACTATAAGATAATAACAGATGTCCTAGGTACCATTTTTATCTTTCAAACGGTTTTGGTTCGGCTTAATTTTAGTCAACATTTAAGGAGAAATCTCCAAATAATAACGCTGTTGCCTCAAGATTTCTGTTGTGTATAGTATTATGTTTATTTATTTTTCGTCTAATTAGAGAACGGTTTTGCAAGTGAGGTGAGAAGAGAAGTTTTAGGAAATTTTGAAGAGATGTTCATGATGCATTCATTTATATTATTTGGTTAGGTAAATTGAAAGTAAGAGTAGGATAAATTTAGTTACGTGCTAAATACGTTTCTAAGTGTAGTTATGTTCTATAGGCTTGGAGGGTCTGGATACCAAGAGAGAGCATCTTCGGTTCTTGCCAAGGTTAAAGCAAGTGCACAATGAGTTGTTCTAATATGTGTGAATTGCATGTGATTCTTCTCCCTCGTGTATTTGATTGGATACGTGACCTTTAAGATTCGGTTGTTTCATGGTTATATTTCTTCAAGTTCAAGATTCCAGTTATTCATTTAATTATCATTCAAGTACCGGTTAAATCCAGAGTGTGATTTGGTTGTTATATTGAAGTTCCTGTGAGTAAGTGGTGGCTCCACTTGCTTGGCTTCACCGGTAAATTCTAAGGAGAATTCAAGTGTCGTCCATTTCAGATGGAAACTACTATTTCGCTGTTCTTCAGTTCAAGTTCAAGTATCTCTATGTTCGATTTCATTCTATTGTACTTCAAGCTCTAAGTTTACTTGCTGAGTATAATTACTTACTCTTATATTTATTTGTATTTAGGTACCCGTTGATCAAGCATGCATGGGAATGGGGTAGCATCCACACATTGAGCACACATTTTACATATTATACCTATTTTATAGATTATTCAAATATATTGTACTATTTTTTGTCGTTGAGAAATGAGAACCTCGGTATGATCGACTGAGTATTTGGTTCGATTACGATGTTTCGTTAATGCTTCCTACTATGTCTATATATTATCTTGCCTATTATGGTGTATTAATTGCTAGTGGATGGTAGAAATTGTAGGAGAGATTATGTCGAAATTTTAGAAATTTTCAATAGTTTTGTACATAGTAGTAAAGTTTAGATGTTAGTAGTAGCGCCCAACGTAACCGTACATGAGGCGTTACAATTTTTGTGTGTGTTGTTGGGTGTCATATCGTACGACACCACCCTATGCGATCATGGATGTTGGGACCCCGGCCCTCACAGGGCGAATATGGAATCGACATTGAGCCCCTTGTTGTTGTAGACGGGAAACTCAAAGTCGCCGATGTGGACCTCCTCGCCGGAGATGGAAACCGGAGTTGATAGAGCCATGACAAAACTGATGGGACGCATAATAGCGTTCTCCTACCTGGCACGCCTACTGTCGATTTTTTGGAAACCGACTAGTAGATTTGTATTGAATCACGTTCGTCTTCGTATGGCTAGTGTTGCGGCTGGTACGTCACAGAATAAATTCTGGAAGTGCACGAAAACTGTCATGTGGCACTTCCCCTTAAAGAATATTCCCAAGTGTATCGAATCCAAGGTATGTGTGCTAATCTTACGAACTAATTCACCCAAGGACACAAAGTTGTTTGGCAGGCAAGGAATAGAGAGGAATTCAATGTATTGATACTAATTCAAAGAGATTTGCGGTAGTTGCTTGCTTCGGGCATGGGTTTACCTCTAACAAAACTAGAACGACTCCCGCCAAGAGCCTATGGCATAGCCGAACGTGAAGGCTTACAAAGGACAGATAAGGATGTCACCACCTACTGCCTACCTCTTCAATCGGTGGGTCTACGAGATATTCACTGGTGATTTCTAACCTAAGCACCACGCTTACATTCTAAATCACTACTCTAGTTATTTCGAACACAAAGCTACAATTAGAGCCTCTAATAAATTGAAGCAATGAACCCATAAGTAACTACTTGCGCAAACTACTTTGAATTGAAAATCAAACTTGTATTGAATTCACAATGGCTTACTTTGAATAAAACCATTGTGGGGGTACAAGTGTAGAAGAGGGACTTGACAAGCTCAATCCTCCTAAATTATTCACCACACTCTCCTTCTACTTGGTTCCCTCCAGGACTACTCTAAACTTTAGGAGTTGTATTCTATTCTCAACTTTTCGTGTGTGTGTGAAGTGAGGTGTGGGTTGCTATTTATAGGTTGAGAAGGGTTGATTCCCGCCACCAAATGCGCGCGATTAAGTCATCCCCGCTGTTGATAGTTCTTAAGAAAAGCCAACAATTTATCCCCAGCAACAGCGCCAGAAATGCTTGTTGACGTTTCTTACGTTACAGATCATCTCTCGAAAGAGATGAGGTCCGCAAGCGCACAGAACTGTCGTGTAGCATTTCACCCAAAGGTATTCTAAGGGTATCATATTTATCCCAAAGGAAGACAATGGAGTAAACACTACTCTTATGATCAAGCTATGGGATACTGATCAATTATCAAGACAGGGGTAAGTTGATAATATATGTGTAGTATGACACACACCTAAGCAATCTATTCTTAAGGGTAGATGAGTCCTAATGGAGGTTAGACTAAGAATTGGAGAGATGCTCGGACAATGGTTCTAATATACATATACATAGCCTAGGTAAGACACTAATGAGCATGTCAATGGTGAATCCTTATGCTAAGTTGTTCAACATACCGGCACGGGTTTACCCCTAGCAATACTAGGATGACTCCCGCTAAGAGCTAGTGGCATAGCCGAACGTGGAGGATTACAAAGGACAGATAGGGTTGTCACCTTGTACTACCTACCTCTTCAATTCGTGGGTCTATAAGACATCCAACGCTACTTAACTATCCTAACACAATGCTAGCATATTAAGTAACTACCTTAAGAGCCACGACACAAGCCATCCTAAGGCAAGGAACTAAATCATTGTTGAACCAATGTTGAGACATAGCATAAGTTATTCGTATTAACATGATCATATCATAACTACTTAGACTATAGTGGGGGCTTATAGTGTTTTTGATGATAGTATAATGACATTAAGGAATGATCATAAAGACTATTCCTACCACATACACGGAATCCACAACCAAACAAGAAACGCTTCATCCAAGTATATGAATAAAAGAAGATTTAACATAATATCTTTATTATCCATAAAGTCACAAATATAAGAAAAGATACATGAGCCATACATTTTCCAACTTGGACTTGTGACTAGAGGCTCTCCTCTCTATAGCCTAAATCCACTAAGGACTAAGAGAACTAGTGTATACAATAGAATGATGCTCAATTGGTGTGTGTTGAAGTGAGGGGTGCTATTTATAGCTGGAGAAGGGACGCTTCCCGCTACCAAAAGCACGCGAATGAGTCATCAATGACTTCTTCAAGTCGAGAGGAGCCAAAACGTGGAAGCTGACCGGGTTTGGCGCTAGGAAGGGGTCGACTGGACCACCAGGTCGGCCGACCTAGTCCTGGCTCCAAATGACCTGTGCTTTCTCCAAGTGGCTTCCAAGTGGGTCCCATTGACTGATATAGGGTGTACACCATTGGATGGCCTCAGATACTTCTGTTTGTGGGCCATTTGATCCATATGGTGTCACACGTCGGAGATTGTTTGGTTGGGATGATATTTTATTGGATCCATCCACTTGTTTCACTTCAGTTCTGTATAAAATACATGCATGCACTAATTTCTCCAAGGACAAGTGGAAATAGGTTAAATATAAAGGTGATGTGTGCAAGAAATGACAATTCTTTCACATAATTGAGTTATATTGATGGGTGAAATTGGTATATAACAGCCGTCAACAAACCCCCCAAGCTTATCCTTTGCTCGTCCCGAGCAAAGTCAAGACTTTAGGTTGATGATCATGAGTTGCTAAAATGTTCTATTTTTTCACAAGTACCATGTGCACAACAAAATACTCTACCTAGTATTGCAAAAATTGGCATGGTACTTCACCCATCTTAAGTCATTATGGGGCTTATGCCATCTCCTATTCATGCGTTGTTGAGAGATAGAACAGCAAATGGAGCACACATACCCTAGAAATCAAGTTCCACTCAAATTTCAGAGAGTTCAATTTAGATTATAAGTACCTCAATTCAATTCTCTCAGTTTCTCCTTTATGTGTAGTGGAAATATGCCCTCACCAAGGCATTTTTCCTAATTTCATCCTACCACCAAATAAGGCTTGTATGTGGAGCTTGGTAGGGAATATAGTAGGCATATTTGCCACACATAATATTGCTAAGTCAAAAAAGCAAGCCTTAGGAGAAATCAATTCAAAACTATTTGATTCAAGACTTGTGCATGTGTGATGGAATGGAGGTGAATGTGGACATTTGAGATGACTCCTTTTTGAGTGGACTCTCTTATTTTGCAGGGATGAAACATGGCTACTTTTTTTCCTCATGCTTATGATGTAAGCATTCATTTCTTTTTTTTTCTTGTAGCCATGTCTTCTACTCCCATTTTTATGCAATAAACTTGGAGAGAGTACTAAGAATGAAGGGTATGGAGTTTCTCTTTTTATTGTGGGAGGATGGTATGATGGGATTTTGCTTACTTCTAGTGTAGAATTATAGCATGTGCAAGTGAAGTCTTGAATTCAAACAGTAATGAATGAAATCTCACATAGGTCTATACTAGTTTGACAAAGCTCAATGTGAAGACAAATAGCATATGCATAAGGTTTATCAATATGATGTATCATATGGCTTTGGTAGGTATTTCCAATCAAATGAGAGTAACTTAAATCCTTTTAGAATTTCTCCGGAAATCTAAGTTTCACTTTCAAACTAGGAATAACTGCCCTATCACTATATCATATCTCACAACAACTTAGAATTGTATTAAGCTTTTGCTACGCACAATTTTTGTATCGAGGCAAAAGCACGTCTAGCCAATGAAAGCAATATTTTGGAGAGTAGTAAGTTGTAAACTAGGGACTTAGGAAAATTAAAATAGAGAAACTATTCATCTTTTCATCTATGTGGATTCCTAATTGTCAGTACCCTACGTACCGTATACCCCTTGGGACTGCAAAAAGTCCAAAGGAACTTCACCTGTCTGAGTTGAAGACCTCCAAAGGCCCCACGTGTCATACAGGACCGGACCTGCCTCCCTTCTATGGTTAGTCCTGGTGCTACCACGTGTATACTGCAACCGGAGCCACGTCCCACACATGGGAAAGCTACGGGCTAAATACCTACGCAGCACCCCCGGACCTAACCCCCGACAGAGGAAAGCTCTGGTACCGACACGTGTACAACTGCACCGGACCTACCCGTCCCAGACGGTGAGCTCCGGAGCTGCCACGTGTCCAACCACCAGACCTTCAACTTCAACAAGCAGACTGGAGGACCCCCAATGGCTCGGACCTTCAAGGGGCAATCAAAGACTTCAAGACCCGATTAAGTGTCATTAATACCATCTTAATGACACACGATTAGAGGAATGACACTGTCAAGGCTCGTTACCATGCTACTAAGGGTAATTAAGTTCATTAATTGTGTATTAAGCATCAGTAACCGCCAGGGCCACATGTCGGACAAGGCTAACGATGTAATGACCAGTCCTTGTACTATAAAAGGACTGGTCGAGCGATACACAGGAGACTCTCTCGACTTTTGAACTCTCCTGACACTCTCAGACTCAGCTCTAACACACGCTCACAAGTGCTCAGACGCTCAATACAACAACCATACACCCCGTGGAGTTTGTAGTTCGGTAATGGGAGCGCAGAGATTCCGAACACGATGGCAAGTTGACACAAGGATTTACATGGTTTGGGCCACCTAAGCGTGATACCCTACTCCACGGGGTGTATGGTTGCTGTATTGAGCGTTTGAGCACTTGTGAGCGTGTGTCAGAGCTGAGTCTAAGAGTGTCAAGTTCAGAAGTCGAGAGAGTATCTTGTGTATCGCTCGACCAGCCCTTTTATAGTACAAGGACTGGTCGTTACATCATTACCCTTGCCCAACATGTGGCCCTGGCGGTTACTGATGCTTAATACACAATTAATGAGCTTAATTACCCTTAGTAGCGTGGTAACGAGCCTTGACAGAGCCGTTACTGGTATTAAGGGCCCTCGGATCATGTGTCATTAAGATGGCACTAATGACACTTAATCGGGTCTTGAAGTCTTTGATTGCCCCTTGAAGGTCCGAGCCATTGGGGGTCCTCCAGTCTGCTTGTTGAAGTTGAAGGTCTGGTGGTTGGACACATGGCAGCTCCGGAGCTCACAGTCTGGGATGGGTAGGTCTGGTGCAGTTGTACACGTGTCAGTACCGGAGCTTCCCTCTGTCGGGGGTTAGGTCCGGGGGTGCTGCGCAGGTATTTAGCCCGGAGCTTTCCCATGTGTAGGACGTGGCTCTGGTTGCAGTATACACGTGGCAGCACCAAGACTAACCATAGAAGGGAGGCAGGTCCGGTCCTGTATGACACGTGGGGCCTTCGGAGGTCTTCAACTCAGACAGGTGAAGTTCCTCTGGTCTTTTTGTAGTCCCAAGGGGTATACGGTACGCAGGGTACCGACAGTGGCCCCCTGGGCCCACCTTTGGGAGAGACCTTATGGATGAAGTCGTTCTGCCGGAGGTGGGTCCATCCTTCGGTTTTTGAGTCGTGTCTTCAAGGGTCTTTAAATGTGCCATTGGCAGTAGTTGTAGTTAAACCATCGCCGCATGGCATATCCAGGATGCGACAGGTGAGATCTGAGTGTGCGGATCTCACGCAATTGAAGGTTGACGGTTCCCGATACGAAAACCATATTGGTTCCGCGCGCTCTGTCAAACCGTCGCCCTCGGGCTTCCCGCGTCTCATGATGACAACCGTTCTCCTGGGGTAAGGACCTCGAATTGATCGTCAGGGTGGCCCCGGGCCCCGTTCTCATTGGCAGGGTGAAGTTTTTGAGCTGTATCGTCGGCTCCTTTGCGGTTTCCATCCAAGCGTTGCGGGGGCTTACTTAAGAAGGAAAGCGCGCTCCGTTTGGGGATTCTTTATGCATTCATTCGAACTTGCGCTCAAATCCTCCAAACTTTCGCTCGCTTTTCCTCTCTTGCCACGCTGTGCTGTGATGAAGTTGGGACTCCCCAAGAGCCACCTTAAGACCGACAGTGATCTGAAGAAGGTTCGGGCCCTCATGGGGTGGTCCAGTGACTCCTTCAATCACCTGGTCCGCGTTGGCAAGCTTCCATTCAAGAAGGAGCACGCCGGCGACATGGTGTACTTCTCCGCGTACGCCATGGTGGGACTGATCCCACCCTTCTCCACTTTTCTCTTGATGCTGCTAGACTCATATGGTCTGCAGCTGTACCACCTTGGCCCCCACTCCATTCTTTTGGTGTCGACCTTTGTCCACTTCTGCTAGATGTGGGTGGGTATTCCCCCCTGCGTTGAGCTCTTCCGCACCTTCTTCACCATCCACATCACCGACAAGAGTGACGAGTACCTTGGCTTCTATTATTTTTTGAAGCGCAAGAAGTGCCCGTACAAGTACTTAAGGTCGTTCCCTTCTAGTAAGTGGGATGACTAGAAGAAGGATTAGATTATCATTAGGGCAGAGGAGCATGACAAGCTGGAGCTGCCCGAAGGCCTCCCCAACGTCGACACTGAAGCTTGGAGCGAAGTTCCGGTGCTATCGGACGCCTTCAACCCTGCTCTGACTAGGATCCACCAATGTGTGGAGGGAGGGGTGACTCCCCAGGCGGTATTCTGCAACTTCCTGATCAACAGGTGGGCTCCGCTAAAGAAGAGGGAGAAGCTCGCCTGGGCCCTCAACAGCGTGATGGACGACGACCGAATTGAGACCGGTTTGAAGTCCAACCTGGAAGGCTCAGCTTTGGAGCTTCACCTCAAGAAGTTCCAGCACGACATCAATGTCGAGGGTGACGACTTAACTCCACCGGCGGCTTTCCACCCTCTGAACAACAGTAGTACCGGGAGAATTGCCAAAACCACACTCTGACACTAATCGTTCTTACCACACATCTTTTATTTTATTTTGAAAGCAAATCTACTCTACTTATTTTTAAGTTTTTTATATGCAAGGTGGATGATGGGTGAATAGAAAATAAATATGCAAGGGGTGTGATACAAGTTACCTCAAGTGGGGGTCCTCCCCCCAAGCTTGTTCTTGTTCAAGGTCTGCGATAAGGGTTGAAACCTTAACTATGGATGTAGGCCATGAGGTCGGCCTAACCTTGCTGCAGCATGGCTTTGAAATTGGAGGGTTGAGTGTCAATGTTGGGTTGCCTTCCATGGGTTCCACGAGTGTGGTCGAGGAGAGTGCTGTCAATGTCGCCCATCCACTCCTTAAGATTTCCATAGGTTGGATGTACCTTGTTATTCCTTGGCTAAGATAATGATAACCCATGGCTATGAAGGAATAACGTGCACTAAACATGCGTTGAGTGTGTTTCATCATTCTTTGGCTAAGGTGTATCATACCTTTTTGCCATATAGGAATAACTTGTACCTCTCATGCATTGGGTGTGATCCGTCATTCCTTGGATAAGGTAATGATACCCTTTAGCCACAAAGGAGTGACATGTACCCAACATGTGTCGAGTACGATCCTTTATTCTTTGGCTAAGGTACAATAGACCTATAACCACAAAGGTATCATGTGCACTCAACATGGATTGAGTGTGATCCATTGTTCCATGGCTAAGGTATAAAATACCTTCTAGCCACATAGGAACAACTTGCACCCAATATTTATTGGATGTGATCTTGTCATTCCTTGGTTAAGGTACATCATACCTTTTAGCCACAAAGTAATAACTTTCACCCAATGATGGTGGCAATTCCCTTGATCTTGAATGAGTGCTTAGAATAGTTCAGAGCATAATGCTCTCACATATTCGTAGCATCCCATTGGTTCTCATGGAGGGTTTCAGTGTCAAATCTTCGGCCTCGTATATTTATGGTTGACCTTCGAGATTAATTTCCAATAGGTAGCAACCATTAGTTTACTCTTTGACCAAGAGATATTGAAATAAAATCCTCTTAGGGTTTCCATTAATCGGATCTTTGAGTGCCTGTATAGTAATTTTACTCCTGCAAACTTCCCCTCTATGATAGAGAGGGATGGTTAGCTCCCAATACTTGTGCAAATGAATTTTCGGGTTAGGTAACCGAATTTTTCATTTGTACATGCGGGGAAGGCAAAAATCAATGATGCATTGGGTCCAATTTCAAGTGTATCTATGAACAATGTAATATTCATTGATAAAAGTGGGGATTTATGGATAAATCAAGTTGAACATTTTCTAAAGCTCCTACTCATAGCAATGCAAGTGATATAAATACACTATATGGATCCATTCATCTTGTAAAATTTCTAACCATCATAGTTTTTTTACAATAGCAGATATTTATCATTTGGATCATGGCAAACAAGATTCTCAATTTTATCCTCCTGAACATTTTTTATTTCTTGCCTAGGAATTTGAAATCTAGTGATCCATGCATTAATGAGTTTGAAATCAAAATTATGGACATCACTATTCCTAGGTTGCTACATACTAATTCAACCATTAAGTCATTCCATAAGCATTACCTAGGAAGAAATTGTCTAAGTCAATTTTAGCAATGCTTATGAAATTTTAGGTACTTCTTTAAATTTATTCCGAAGTAAGCTGACATTCCTTTTTGAAGAATAAAAAAGAGTAATGTCGACACTTACTCTCGTGAGGATGCATAAGAATTGAATGATGAGAAGGTGTAAACCTCCTTACCAATTTAAGCAAAAGTCATTCAATCCTAATGCAATTCAAATGACGGAAAATTTGAACTTGTACATCAATTGAAGAGTAGTCTTGGTTGAAGGTCGTTGTGTGAGAAACTCACGACCATGGATTTTGGTGTAGCTTTTATGTTCAATGTCTCCTGCCAATTTGAGGTTGGAGTTGATTGAGCTTCATCTTGTTCCTCCATTGGACCACCATCTTGGGCATTCCTCCACCATGAACTCAAAATGAGATCGATGGAGGGATATGCGCTTGATGGGGCCTTCCAACCTCTTTACAAATTTTGTCCTGGCTCAAAAAAATCAAGAACAAACAAAACAACTCGAAAACGGGTTACGTTAGCTAAAAAGCATGTTATACCCTTTGTCAAAGTGTTTTGACCAACTTGAAACAACCTGTAAATGCATTGAATATTAGGGGAAATATTTTTGGGTTGAATTAGGAAGATGAATTCAAGTAGTTACGCCCAAGGTTCATATCCAAATAAATATATTTCCTAATTCAAAATTTTATTTTTATGATGGTTGGAAATTTTACTTTCCAACATGCAAGTGTGAAAATTCAAACATGCTAAATGCAAATGCAAAGATTGATAGGGAATTCAAATATGCAATTGGGAAATCAAATATGAGATAACTACCATGTGACCTATTGCAAGGACTCGCTGAATTTTCTTTTGAAGTCCGATGAGTGGGACTTACCTCTGTCCTGTTTGGTTTGATGATTTGTTGTTCAATCCCGAAGTTGAAGATGTGGACAACTTCTCTTGATTGACATGTCAAATCTCCTTTGGCTGTCATTTGGACATGTTGGCCACATGGTGGCCGTAGCCTTTCTGTCATTTTGATGAAGATTTGTTGATGTAGCGACAACTTTTCCCTCTTGAAGATATTCTTTCTTGAACATGGTGAGGCTTGTCCATATTTAGGGATGCCACTTCGACCATCTTGATATCCCTTAAGGTTAACCCACACTTTGATCATGGATCAAAAGCATTCTTGATCATGATGACATGTGGACTCCACAATCAAACAAGAAACGCTTCATCCACAATGTCACTTGCCCTAGGTTGCATGGACTTGGTCGAAGGGTAGGAGTCCCAAAAAAGTGATTGTGGGATATCTTGGATCTTGAGTGCTCTTTAAGTTTCTTGTCCTTGGCCAAGAGATTCATGTTGTCTTGATTTCTTGATTGACCATGGACAAGATACTTCAAGGTAGGCTAGTTGAACTTAAATCCCATGAAATCCTCATAGCCTCCTTCATTACAAGGGTAATATTGATTCCACCCTTCACCTCCTTGTAGGTGATAGCCATTGGAGTTGTGTTTGAAAGGAAGAACTCTCATGGGTCTTAGGGAAATGATTCCCCAAGGGGCCCATTTTTTACAAGGATTTCACAAATCATGTGAATATACATGGCTGGACAATTCCAAAAACATCTCCACTGTCTTGGTCTATCATGATACTTCAATGGGAGGTGTAGTTACATAGCCAGATTGTCCACCTTGATAAGTGGTGTGCATGCCAAGCTAAGGGAACTAGAGCATTCTTCAATCCAGCCCTTGAATAGAGACCATATTCTCATCCATGACGAATGATAATAGGACTCCTTCAGCTCCAGCATGAATGTGGTCATGGATTGGTGAGGCCAACCCATGAAATGAGTGTAGGATGAAGAGCCAACTATACACCCCATTGTGGAGGCAAACCAATACGAACTCTTGGAGCCAACCCCAAGCTTGGGGATGGATGACTTTGGCTCCTACTGGAAGCTTAAATTCTTCTGCGAAAGGGAATGGTGTTTCCTAGTGGATATTTGTTGAGGTACGCCTTAAATCATCTTACAGTTGAGAACTGGTGTCCTCGTTGGCCATCCCATGAAATAGGTTAGCCAACACTACCCCGTTTTTACACAAAAGGAGAAAATAAACAAAGGTAATCCTATTTAATAACAATTAGTACCTATAGCTTAATAACAAGTGATAGCTATCATTCACTTCCTTTTCCTTCCCCAACAACGACGCTAGAAATGATTGTTGATAGTTCTTAAGAAACACCAACAATTCATCCACGACAATGGCGCCAGAAATGCTTATTCACGTTTCTTACGTCACAAATCATCTCTCCAAAGAGATGAGGTCCGCAAGCGCACGGAAACTGTCGTGTAGCATTTCATCCAAGAGTATTCCCAAGGATATCATATTTATCCCAAAGGAAGGCAACGGAGTAATGTAAACACTACTTTTATGATCAAGTTATGGGATACTAATCAATTATGAAGACAGGGGTAAGTTGATAATATATGGGTAATGTGACACACACCTAAGCAATCTATTCTAAAGGGTAGATGAGTCCTAATGGAGGTTAGACTAAGAATTGGGGAGATGCTCCTACAATGCTTCTAATATAAATATACATAGCCTAGGTTAGATACTAATGAGCATGTCAATGGTGAATCTTTATACTAAGTTGTTCAACATATCGGGCACGGGTTTACCCCAAGCAATACTAGGACGACTCCTGCCAAGAGCCTGTGGCATAGGCGAACGTGGAGGACTACAAAGGACAGATAGGGCTGTTACCACCTACTGCCTACCTCTTCAATCTGTAGGTCTACGGGACATTCCAACACTACTTAATTATCCTAGTATCATGCTAGCATATTAAGTAAATACCTTAAAGAGTCGTGGCACAAGCCATCCTAAGGCAATGAACTAAATCATCATTGAACCAATGTTGAGACTAGCATATGTTATTCGTATTAACATGATCATATCATAACTACTTAGACTATAGTGGGGGTTTATAGTGTTTATGATGATAGTATAATGACATTAAGGCATGATCATAAAGACTATTCCTACCACATACATGGAATCCACAATCAAACATGAAACGCTTCATCCAAGTATATGAAAAAAAGAAGACTAAAAACAATATATTTATTATGCATAAAGTCACAAATATAAGAAAAGATACATGAGTCATATGTTTCCCAACTTGGACTTGGAACTAGACGCTCTCCTCTCTGTAACCTAACTCCACTAAGGGCTAAGAGAACTAGTGTAAACAATAGAATGATGCTCAGGTGGTGTGTGTTGAAGTGAAAGGTGAGGGGTCCTATTTATAGCTGGAGAAGGGTCGTTTCCCGCCACAAAAACGCGTGAATCAGACATCAACTTCTTCAAGCTGGGAGGAGCCACCACGTGGAGGTTGACCGGGTTTAGCGCCAGGAAGGGGTTGGCCGAACCACCAGGTCGTCCAACCTGGTCCTGGCTCCATATGGACTATGCTTTCTGTAGGATCGAAAAGCGTGTGTAAAGCAACCTTAGGGGGGTGAATGGTAGATTTAAAACTTTTTCAGCGAAAACAACAAAAAACCCTTTGGCAAAAAATTAATCTGTTAAGAAACCATGTGTGCAACTGATATAAACGTGTTAAACCATGAAAAAAGTAGTGGATATTATAGAAAATTAAGTCACAAAATACATGACAACAAGAATCACGGAAAACCGTCGAGAAAAACTCAAGTTATGATCGAAAGATCGAACAAAGGTCAATCTGTTCTACCCGAGTAAAAACAGATATACAACACTGCAAAGAAACTCATTTAGATCAGAAACCTCAAATCGAATGACCGTAAAATTTTGACACATATGATAGATAATCGAGTTGTGAAGACAACCAAAAAAGAATCACGTCAATTGCATCTGTAAAACTCGAGTTATGATAAAAATACCAATGCAACATAGTGTTGTGCAGAAACTCGACGAGAAAAACTTGTCTGAAACAAGTTAGACAAACAAGGCACAAAAGCTCCTCTAATCTACAAATTTTATTAATCAAAACACAAGAGGAACATACCAAAGTCTTCTTATCGTGAGCTCTAGCCTCCCTTGCTTATATAACCCTAAGGCCAACTCAACCTAAATTAGGACTCTAATCCTACTCAGTTTCAACCGAAACTTTCTATAACTGCTCAAGACTCCTCCGTACACATTAGACTCAATCCTAAGACTTCCAAACACCTTAGGAACGTATCCCACATTCCTAAAACAACTCAACTTCGTGACCCACACGAAATCCTAACATAATCAACTCAAATATTTCCATATTTGAATCAAAACTAACTCAGCCGCAGCTTGAGTCCATAATCCAGCCGGTTGAACCTCCAATCAATTCATAACGTCCACTTTTCTTCATCACGCCTTGAAACTATGTTTCCACGTCCATGCACTCCTTGCACACGTGCAAACACCTTCCAACAACGTCCATGATACCTTCATATGCATTGTTCTTGATCCAAACATGCTGCATGACCTCCCGATCAACTCAACCACAATTCCTTCTGAACTTGGTTGTTGAACCTCATATTCTCCCTTAGACTATTTTAATGGATCCTGTCACCAGACATGTCTTGATCTCAAGCAACACCTGCACATGAATAAACAACCATCCTTTGCGAGCTCAAGTCCTCGACTTGACTCTCATTAGTTCAAAAACCACAACACCTTACGTGAGCACCTCACATAAGCATGTTGCAAACCATATCAAAACATTAACCACCATAAACAGCCATAACACTTCAAAAAACTTAGTAAAGGAATACTAAGCAAACTTCCCATAAGAAGAAAAAAAAACAAGTTTGAAACATTGCAATTTAAAAGCAGAACCACTGCAATCTTGCACAGGACCTTGCCAAAGCTAACCGGACCTTGCGCCGGACCTTGCCAAAGCTAACCGGGCCTTGCGCCGGACCTACCCAAAACATGCCGGACCTATCGTCGGACCTTGCACACATAGGTCTCACAATCTCTCCCCCTTGATGAATGCATTGGAAACACCACTTAGAATCCGAACATTTGCTTATTCATATGAAAAGTTTTGAAAACAATTTTCTCCCCCTTTTGAAAATCAAATGAGAAAGAAATTTCAAAAATAAATATTTCTTCCCCTATACACATTTCTCCCCCTTTGACAATGTATTCAACAAGGTTCAAAGGAAAAAATTCAATAGTTATGAGCATATTATAACATATACAAATAACACAAAGGTCATCCAAGTCATACTATCAAGTATCTTACACTATCACATCAATGAGATACACAAAGTAGTGTAAGCCATGCTAGAGATCAATTGTAATTTTTCAATTTAAGCAATTCATGATCTCACAAACTTAACTATTTCAAAACCTAAAAGCATGACACTTGTTGCTGCATTTTTAATATTTCATTATCCTTTAAAGCTCAAATTCATATCATATGAAATTTCCAAGAGATTATATGACGCATCAGCCTTATTCTAACCAACCTAGCCAAGCCTATGTCATTTGATAATCAGAAGCTTAAGAATATGGTTTTAGTCATACACAAGTTCTTCCAAAGTTCATATCTATGTACAATGATAAGCCATATCAAAAGAAGACGTGTGATTCATGCATATTCTCTTGATCTTTTCTCATTTTTCTATTTTATCATTAAAACTCAACGTGTGAGTTGATTACTTGATTAATTATTCATGACTAAAAGCACTTGTGAGCATGCAACAAATTCAAAATAGCAAGAAAGTTCGATCATAACCGGATTTAGTGTAAGTAATTATTCCAATTACTAGTCATTGCAAAAACTACAAAATGTATAACACGAGTAATGTAGTAAGAACTTTTATCATGTAAAAAGAATCACAAAGTCATATATGTATGAAATACTATGCTCATATTATTTTAAATTCAGATTCACACAAAGACTTCCCAAGTTTCAAAACTCCACCTCAATTTAAGCCATGAGGATGCATAACCCCTTTTTCACTATGAATGCAACAAAATCGAGTGAAATCCAAAGGTTTTTTGAAAATATCAGTCAATTGTTGTTCAATATCGACATGGTGAAGCATGATGTTTCCTTTTTCAACATTATCACAAAGAAAGTGATATCTAATGTCAATGTGCTTTGTTCTGGAATGTTGTACGGGGTTTTTAGCAATGCAAATGGCACTAGTGTTATAAAAACAACGGAACACTATCTAAATCAACCCATAGTCCTTGAGACTTTGAACAATCCAAAGAATTTGTGAGCAAGCGCTAGCAGCAGCTACATATTCAGATTCGGCTATGGATTGTGCTACTGAACTTTGTTTTCTAGAGGACCAAGCAACAAGTGAATTACCAAGATGATGACAAGCACCCGATGTACTTTTCCTACCAATCCTACAACCTCCAAAATCAGCATCCGAAAAAGCTTTTAAAGTAATGGTTGAGGAAGAAGGAAGAAAAATGCCAAATTCTTGAGTTCTATGTAAGTACCTGAGAATTCTTTTGACGGCTTGACGATGTGAAACACGTGGGTAAGCTTGAAACCGTGCACAAAGACATACACTGAATTGTATGTCCGGTCTTGATGCCGTGAGGTACAAGAGTGATCCAATCATAGTTCTATATTCTTTTTGATCAACTGGGTCACCATCTTCATCAAGTTCAAGTATTGTCGTTGTTCGCATGGTTGTCCAAAGAGGCTTGCATTGGTCCATGTTGAAGCACTTAAGAAGGTCTCTTGTATACTTCGTTTGATGCACAAAAGTACCCTCCTTGGTTTGCTTGATTTGCAGCCCCAAAAACTACGTGAGTTCTCCCATCATACTCATCTCAAATTCTGAACTCATCATAGCTGAACACTTGGACACAAGATCATGAGAAGCACAACCAAAGATAATATCATCTACATACACTTGAACAAATAATGAGTCATTGTCATGCTTAAGCACAAAAAGAGTTGTATCAACCTTGCCCATGGCAAAACCCTTTTCAAGTAAGAATGTTTTTAACCTATCATACCATGCTATAGGGACTTGTTTGAGACCGTACAAGGCTTTGGACAGTTTGTAAACATGATTAGGAAAATTTAGATTTTCAAAACCTGATGGTTGCTTGACATAAACCTCCTCATCTATGTAGCCATTAAGAAAAGCACTTTTAACATCCATTTGATATAACTTGAATCCTTTAGATGCAGCAAAAGCTAACAAAATTCTTATGGCTTCTAATCTAGCAACAGGAGCAAAAGTTTCATCAAAATTTAGACCTTCAACTTGTGTGAAACCTTGAGCAACCAACCTAGACTTATTCCTAACCACAACCCCATCCCCACTTTGTTTATTTTTAAACACCCATTTAGTTCCAATTAAAGTATGATCTTGAGATGGAGGTACAAGTTTCAAAACATTATTTCTTTCAAAATTTTCTAACTCTTTTTGCATGGGAATAATCTAAGATTCATCAGTGAGTGTGTGTGATATATCTTTGGGTTCAAAAGAAGCAACAAAAGCAGAATGAGCATGAGAGTTTTGATCGCAAAACTTGGACTATATAACTCATTTGTGCAAGCTTCCAATGATTTGTTGTGTAGGATGACTTTTGAGGATGCGGAGGGGAGTAGACACTTCACAAGCTCCTTCTTCTTCATGTTCATCATAGATTGAAGAACTTGCGGCTTGAGGACGATTTGTGCCTGAATGTACATCTAGGATCCCTGTGGGTTTTGGATGATTGATGACGACAATTAAGTATCTAATGAACTCAGTGATCTTAAGCACAGGTGTGGATTCAAGCGGAAACACAAACCCTCAAAAAGGAAAAGGATGAAAACGGCAATGTCGACTCGAAAGGAAGAAACTAGGGTTTCTAGCGTGTTGAGTTTAGACTAGCCATATGTGTATGAGGATGTGAGCGTAAAGTGCATTGAGATCAAGTTGGGAGCTCAAAGCGGTTTAGAGATCTAAACCTATTGAGAGAAGAGAGTTGGAAGTAGTTTGGCAGGAGTGACCAGACTAGTCCGTGCAGGTGGTCGGACTAGTCCGCTCCTGGCCGGCCAAGTCCGTTTTCAGCCGGACCAGAAGGGTCTGACTGAGTTCGGACTAGTCCGTAGTGGGAAGGACTAGTCCGGGTAGTCATGGAGTGGGTTTTCGGGACTAAGTCCCAAAACCACGGACTTGTCCGTTTTAGTCCGGACCAAAAGGTCCTGACTGAGATTGGACTAGTCCGGATTGGTGTGAAAGTTGGTTTTTAGCGACTAAGTCTGGGAGGCTAGACTAGTCTGTGGTCTCCAGACTAGTCTGTTTTCACACAGAACAAAAGGTTCCATGTGAGATCGGACTAGTCCGATTTGGACCGGACTAGTCCGTTTTGAAGTGGCCATTTGAATTTGAAGTTTGGCGGGTAGCGTGACGATTGTCTCGCAGTGCGACAGTTGTCAGGGACGTCAGTGGTCCCAAAGGCTGGACTAGTCCGGGCCGTAGGCTAGACTAGTCCGCCCAACTGCTGAAGTCAGTAGTATGGGCTGGGAAACTCTATAAATAGAGGAACCCTAGGTTCATTTGAACCATTCCTTGAGAACTTTGAAACCCTAGCACTGCCACAACAAACTTTGAGCCTCCAAAAGCCTCCTTCTTGCCTACCTTCCCTCTAAAACTAATTCTTGTGTGGATTAGGGTTTGGTGAGGTGAAGAAGAGGAAGAACATCGCTCTAGGCTCTTGGTTTGATCTCTTGCACTTGTTGAATCTTTGTGATATGTGGATTGAGTCATTCTTTGTGATTTGTAATCATATTTGTGGTGGGAGCCTCAGATTGTGAGAAGCCCCAATGAATCTTGTATTCACCCTTTGTGATAGTGGAGAACCAAGTTAGGCCCGTGTGGTAAACTTGGTGAGGGAAGGGTTGTTGAAACTGATCCTTCGTGGACTCCTCAACGGGACGTAGATTCCTTTGTGGGATCGAACCTCGGGATAACATCCTTCTGTCCCTTGTGTACTTCGCTTTCACTTATCGCACATTGCTTCTAGGGTTAGCTTTACCGTATTAGCATTGGCGGTAACAAATATGGTCTTGTTATTGTTGATGATTTTTCTCGTTTTAATTGGGTGTTCTTCTTGCATGATAAGGGTGAAACTCACGGTGTCCTCAAGAGGTTTTTGAGAAGAGCTCAAAATGAGTTCACCTCAAGAATCAAGGCTATAAGAAGCAACAACGGCACCGAGTTCAAGAACACTCAAGTGGAAGAATTCTTTGATGAGGAGGGCATCAAGCATGAATTTTCAGCCTCATACTCCCCTCAACAAAATGGGGTGGCAGAACGGAAGAATAGGACACTCATTGAGATGTCAAGGATGATGCTTGATGAGTACAAGACATCAGATCGATTTCGGGCGGAGGCGGTTAACACCGCTTGCCACGCCGTCAACCGATTATACCTTCACCGCCTCCTAAAGAAGACCCCCTACGAGCTTATAGTTGGTAAGAAACCCAATGTCTCTTACTTTCGTGTTTTTGGGAGAAAATACTATATTCTCAACAAGAAGCCTAGGACTTCAAAGTTCGCTTCAAAGTCCGATGAAGGTTTCTTGCTTGGTTATGATTCAAACACCCACGCCTACCGTGTCTTCAACGAATCCTCCGGGATTGTTGAAATAGCACGCGACGTGGTGTTTGATGAAACTAATGGCTCCCAAGTGGAGCAAGTTAATAAAATTGTGTTAGATCAAGAAGACTCTCCACAAGAGGCTCTTAGGAGGATGTCACTTGGATATATTCGCCCACAAGAACAACCTCAAAGCTCAAGTGACCAACCACAAGATGATGGAAGTCATCCCCCACGTGATCAAGTTGAAGATGGACAAGTGGCACCTCAACATGATCAAGAAGACAAAAGTCAAGAGGGAAGCATACATCAAGGGGGAGACCAAGAAGAAGAAAAGGATGATGATGACTCAAGAGTTCAACCTCCACATCCTCATGTGCATCAAAGTGTTCAACGGGATCACCCCGTTGACAACATTCTAAGAGACATTACAAAATGGGTAATCACTCGTTCTCGTGTTGCTAACTTTTGTGAACATTACTCCTTTGTCTCTTCTTTGGAGCCCCATAAGGTTGAAGACGCATTGAGAGACCCGGATTGGGTGGTGGACATGCAAGAGGAACTCAACAACTTTGAGAGGAACAAAGTTTGGGAGCTTGTCAAGCGTCCACAAGCAAATGTTGTGGACACCAAGTGGGTGTTCCGCAACAAGCAAGATGAGCACGGCATTGTGACAAGGAACAAAGCACGACTTGTGGCCAAGGGGTGCTCACAAGTCGAAGGATTGGATTTTGATGAAACCTTTGCTCCCGTAGCTAGGCTAGAGTCAATTCGTATATACTTGCCTTTGCTACTCACGATGATTTTAAGCTTTACCAAATGGACGTCAAGAGTGCGTTCCTAAATGGCCCAATCAAGGAGGAAGTCTATGTGGAGCAACCACTGGGCTTTGAAGACCAAGACTTCCCAAACCATCTCTTAAAATTGCGTAAGGCTCTCTATGGCCTCAAACAAGCTCCTAGAGCTTGGTATGAGTGCCTTAGAGACTTTTTGATTCAAAATGGTTTTAAGATAGGAAAAGTTGATTATACTCTCTTTACAAAGCACTTTAATGATGATCTCTTTGTGTGCCAAATATATGTCGATGACGTCATATTTGGTTCTACTAACAAAGTGTTTTGTGATGAGTTTTCTAAGATAATGACATAGAGATTTGAGATGTCCATGATGGTGGAGTTGAAGTTCTTTTTAGGTTTCCAAGTCAAGCAACTCAAAGAAGGCACGTTCATAAGCCAAACAAAGTACACTCAAGACATATTAAAGAAGTTTGACATGGACAAGGCCAAACCCATCAAGACTCCAATGGCAACTAATGGACATCTAGACCTCAAAAAAGATGGTCCAAGTGTGGACCAAAAGGTATATCGTTCCATGATTGGTTATTTGTTATATCTTTGTGCATCTAGACCGGATATTATGCTTAGTGTGTGTATGTGTGCACGTTTTCAAGCTACACCTAAGGTGTGTCATTTGACCGCCGCTAAGAGAATTCTTAGATATTTAGTTCACAAACCTAGCCTAGGACTTTGGTACCCCAAAGGATCCAAGTTTAACCTCATTGGCTACTCCGATGCGGATTATGCGGGGTGCAAAGTTGATAGGAAGAGCCTATCTGGGACATGTCAATTCTTGGGTATATCCTTAGTGTCTTGGTCTCCACAGCCGAAGCGGAGTATGTCGCAGCCGGAAGTTGTTGTGCACAACTTCTTTGGATGTGACAAACTCTATGGGATTATGGTATAAACTTGCGCCATATTCCACTCCTATGTGACAATAAGAGCGCCATCAAAATAGCCCATAATCCAGTTGAGCATTCGAGGACAAAGCACATCGATATTATACACCACTTCTTGAGAGATCATTCCTTGAAGGGGGATATAGTGATTTCCCATGTGAGAACTGAGAACCAATTAGCCGATATATTCACCAAGCCCCTAGATGAGAAGCGCTTTTGTGAGCTTAGGAGTGAGATCAATATCTTAGATTCTCGAAATGTGGCTTGAAACATGCACATCTGAATGTTTTCTTTACACATTATTCAAAAGAACGCATTTGTTTGAGAAATTCATCTCTAACTGAATTTTCTCCAAAATATTTGAAAAACTATTGACTTTGTGAGTTATGGTCATAGTTTGATTGTTGATTTCTTATTGACCATATTCATAATGTTTTGTTGTGGCAATATGTCCAAAAGGATTCACTATAGTGGCTAAAACTCAAATATATATGTTTTCAGTCTTTTAGGACCGGACTAGTCCACCCTAGGGCTGGACAAGTACGAATCCAGACTAATCCGGGTCTGGTCTGCTGACTGGACTAGTCCGGCACCCATACCGGGCTAGTCCGGCCCCTAGGGACTTAAACCCCCCAGGAGGTGGCCGACCCCTCCTCTTCTCCACTTTTGCTTTTCTCTCTCCCATGCGCACACAACATCCCTCCTTGGGCGATTTTCGATTCCATCCACCAAAAACCATTTCCAATCCACGCATTGGAAGTCCCAGAGGTGTGGGAGACTTTTCCCAATCATTCCCGACGTGATCCATCCCCGATTTCGTCGATTCATCAAGATTCAAAGAGGTATCCCTCTCTTTTCAAAAACCCACCTCATTGTTGATTCATAGAGTTTTTTATAGGTCCCTCTTCGTTAAAGTTGCTCCTAGCATCCTTGTGAACATCACCTGGGAGTATTGCGACTTGTTTCCAAGATTCTTCGAAAAACCGTTAGAGTTAGGGTTTATCCTGTGCAACCCGGACTAGTCCGCCCCTGGGGCGGACAAGTCCGGTGTACACAGGCCAAACCCTAACTTTGACTATTTCTCGTGATTTCTTTCGCAATATTCCACCTTCTTGACCTTCTATCCCATGTTTTCCTCCTGTTTCAGCAGCGATGGCAGCTCCTCGCCGATCCGCTTCCCCACCCACTGACCCCGAGTGGGAGGCAGAGCAGCTTCGCCTTGCTGATGAAAGGGCACGGGCTGAGGCTGCCAAGAAACTTCTCGAGTAGCAAGAGCGAACAAAGGCAGCCCAGAAACAACAAGCTAGGGTCGCTGCTACAGCCTACAATGAAGATGAAGCTTTGGCTCGTGCCATTGTGGAGTCCCGCAAGGAACTCTGCAAGAAGAAGCAAGAGGAGCGCGAGGCTCACAACTCTCAGGCTGCCGCAGCACAAGTCTCCAAAAGGAAGAGACTTGTGACCATGGGAGAGAAAGAAAGGGGCAAGGAGAAAGCCCAAGAAGAAGTTGCCGAACGCCAAATCGAGAGAGATCCAAAGAAGGGCAAGGCCCTGGCACCTGTCGAGCCCAAGAAAAAGAAGCCCTCCGTGAAGGATCCGGCTAAGAAGGCCAAACCCATTGGTCCCCTGGAAGTTCACACTCCCAGAGGGGAACCATAATCAACAGCGTGAGTTGGCTGCAAATATCTTCCATGGAAAGGAGTGGACAAGGCCAGGAAGTTGCAGACAGAACGAGTCTACAAGTATGAAAGGAGCACCGCCAACCCATGGTTTTGGTGCGACTTTCATTGTGACTATTACCGTCTGGTCTACCAGAACATGAAGAAGCCAGTGATCGAAGCACAATGGATAGACTGGGGGTATATGGCCCAGAAGAAACACTCTGCTTTCGATGCGGTGATTGAGGCAGCTGAGCGTCATGAGCTCAAGGGCATCATGGGATTCAAGTACAACTGGAATGTTGAGGTCATCCTGCAGTTCTACTCCACTATCTACTTCACCACTCAAGGTGATAGACGGATCATTTGGATGACTCATGGGGAGCAATACTCAGTTACCTTTGCAGAGTTTGCCAAGATTCTCGGACTTGAGGCTCATTTGGATCATGAGATCATTATCTATAACCTCAAGGTCATAGACAGAGATGAGCTGGCCTCCATGTATCCCAATCATGTTCAATATGATGTCGGGCATGCTCGCAACATCAAGCCTTTCTATAGCATCTTGAACAGGATTCTGAGGAGGACAATAGCACCGAAGGATGGTGATGCACGGGTGATCCAAGGCAATCTAAGGCACCTGCTGTTCCTTATTGATGGCGATGAGAAGTTCAACCTAGTTGACTACATCTTCGACGACATCTTCAACATCTCGCATACCCCTAATCGTGCTTGTGGGTATGCGCCCTACATCATGTATCTCATTGAGAAGGTGTCGGGCTTGACCTTCATCAAGGATGTGACTCATCGCCCGCTTCATCCTCAGACGCCTCCTTCAGTGCCGCCTCCTCTGCGCCGGAAAAATGCGGAGCCTCCCTCTCACTCTACAATGCCTACACCTCACCCCGTGGAACCTCCTTCTCTGCCTCCACCTCAGTCAATGAGAGCTTTCTTCAATTGCTTCAAGGCTATCTTCACCTCCTACTGGAAGCAAGAAATCCATAATCAACGGGCACACAAGCGCCAAGAGAAGTAGCTCAAGGCGGTGTGTGACAAGCTTGAGGCCCCCATGTCACCTCCGGAGGAGAGCGATGGCGATATCACGCCGTTCCCCGACTTCACCGCCGACAAGCTCGTCCAGCTCCAAGTGGACGGGAGCTCTTCCCGGGCGGCTCCCTCGGCACGGGTCTCCGACGACGACGAGGACCACGAGGACCTGGAGGCCACAAAGAGCGACACCGATGATGAGGCGGGCGACAGTGAGGAGGATGACAACTAGTGGATAGGCCTCGTTGTTCCCCTCTTCTTTTCCTTTTTGGTGTCTTGATGCCAAAGGGGGAGAGGTAGATGGGGAGAGTTCTGGAGAGTTAGATGTGTGGAGAGTAGCCCTTATTTTGGATCCTTGGACATGTTGCACTTCTTATTGTAATATTTATGTCATTATAATGTTTAAATTTGTGCAAGACTATGTTTTGAATGTTTAATATCAATATGATGCTTTGAATGTATATCTTTTGATCATACTCATATTTAATATGTCTTGTCACAAATGTTGAGCACAACACGTAGGCACCCCACCATAACGTGTGTGTGTATTAAGGACTTCCTCAATCTTCTTGTTATGATACATTCATTGAGGGGGAGTTACTCATAGACCTGCACGTTATGAAAACCAAAATTTATACTCTTATATGTGAAGACTTAATGTGTTGTCATCAATCACTAAAAAGGGGAAGATTGAAAGTGCACCTAGGATCCCCGTGGGTTTTGGTTGATTGATGACGACAATTAAGTATCTAATGATCTCAGTGATCTTAAGCACAGGTGTGGATTCAAGCAGAAACACAAACCCTCAAAAAGGAAAAGGATGAAAACGGTGATGTCGACTCGAAAAGAAGAAACTAGAGTTTCTAGCGTGTCGAGTTTAGACTAGCCATATGTGTATGAGGATCTGTGCGTAAAGTGCATTGAGATCAAGTTGGGAGCTCAAAGCGGTTTAGAGATCAAAACCTATTGAGAGAAGAGAGTTGGAAGTAGTCTGGCAGGAGTGGCCGGACTAGTCAGTGCAGGTGGCCGGACTAGTCCGCTCCTGGCCGGCCAAGTCCATTTTCAGCCGGACCAGAAGGGTCTGACTGAGTTCGGACTAGTCCGTAGTGGGACATACTAGTCCGGGTAGTCATGGAGTGGGTTTTCGGGAGTAAGTCCCAAAACCACAGACTTGTCCATTTTAGTCCGGACCAAAAGGTCCTGACTGAGATTGGACTAGTCCGCCCTGGGGGTCGGACTCGTCCGGATTGGTGTGAAAGTTGGTGCTTCAGCAACTAAGTCTGGGAGATCGGACTAGTCTGCCCTGGGGGCCGGATTAGTCCGTGGTCTCCAGACTAGTCCGTTTTCACACGGAACAAAAGGTTCTGTGTGAGATCGGACTAGTCCGGTTTGGACTGGACTAGTCCGTTTTGAAGTGACTGTTTGAATTTGAAGTTTGGCGGGTAGCATGACGATTGTTGCGCGGTGGGACAGTTGTCAGGGACATCAATGGTCCCAAAGGCCGGACTAGTCTGGGCCGTAGGCCAGACTAGTTCGCCCAACTGCTGAAGTCAGCAGTATGGGCTGGGAACCTCTATAAATAGAGGACCCCTGGGTTCATTTGAAACATTCCTTAAGGACTTTGAAACCCTAGCGCCGCCACAGCAAACTTTGAGCCTCCAAAAGCCTCCTTCTTACCTACCTCCCCTCTAAAACTAATTCCTGTGTGGATTAGGGTTTGGTGGGGTGAAGAAGAGGAAGAACATCGCTCTAGGATCTCGGTTTGATCTCTTGCACATGTTGAATCTTTGCGATTTGTGGCTTGAGTCATTATTTGTGATTTGTAATCATATTTGTGGTGGGAGCCTCAAATTGTGAGAAGCCCCAACGAATCTTGTATTCACCCTTTGTGATAGTGGAGAACCAAGTTAGGCCCATGTATTAAACTTGGTGAGGGAAGGGTTGTTGAACCCGGTCCTTCGTGGACAACTCAACGGGGATGTAGATTCCTTTATTGGATCGAACCTTGGGATAAAATCCTTGTGTCCCTTGTGTGCTTCGCTTTCACATATTGCACATTGCTTCTAGGGTTAGCTTTACCGTATTTGTTCATCACTCTTGTTTCATTGTGATCCTTAGTCTCATACTTGCTCCATAACTTGTTGAGGTTCACTAAGTCATTCCAACATACTTTGCATTACAAGAATCAAACTAAAACTTGTTAGAAACACTTTTTAGGCTTTCCCTGCAGGAGGACCAGACTAGTCCGCCCCTTGACCGGACTAGTCCGCCTCCTGAGTACTTATCTCATTTTATTAAGTCATTTCAGGTCGATTAGCCTATTCACCCCCCTCTAGGCAACTTTTAGTACCAGCTGCAGTAGTTGTTGGTGACGGTTGTGGTGCAAATTCAGCAGCGTGATCAACGCCATTTGCTTTTAAATTTCTGGCAGCAGCACTACTTCTTCATCTTTCATTGTGTGGTGATTATTAACTCTAAGCAAACTCTTAGCAATTATAGGAGTTGAAGAATTATCAGCAAAAGTAACATTTTCTACACGTGACACAAAAGAGAGGGATGAGAACTATTTTGTGTTACCGGTCATGTGGCGTGAGCAACCTGAATCCACAATCCAAATGTTCTCCTTCCTCAAGCGTGTAACATACATAGAAGCACAATACATCGATGAATCAATATTGGGGTTAGTCAATAGGTATTTAGGAATCCTGTACTTAGTCACGCGACATCCAACAGGAATAACATGTGAAAGCTGAGATAAAACAGCACGTTTATGAGCCAAAGTTTGAGGATTTTTGTACCCAACTACTGACCTACGAGGTGTTACATGTGTAGCACTAAAAACAGTAGGTTTGGGAGCAAACTTTGCATGTTTTTGACTCATAATAGCAGGTTGCATGTTACTGACATTCGGTTTAGCATGTGCAGCAAATTTTGCATGAGAGTTATGAGATTTAGCTTGCATTCTTTCCTTTTTCTGTCGTTTAGCTAGTCTATAACAAAAATCTATGACATGACCATCTCTACCACAGTAGGTACAATGAAATTTAACTTTGTGTTCATGTCTAGATGAGCAAGCAACATGTTTATTAGAAACTGAGTGAGACAATACTCCTGCAGATTTGAAAACCACCGCTTTTTGTTTAGGAACTGTTTGAATCAAGCCACTTCATAATGAATTTACAATTTTAGGTGGATGTTCCTTATCATGAGCATGGAAATCAAAACCTAAGCCAGTTATATCATTGCAAGACTTGTAAGAATTCAGCAGCAAGTTTAGGTTCTTATTCCCATTACAAAACCGCTTTAGTGTCCTATTCATATCATCAAGTTTCTTAGACAAGTCTAGGCAGTTTTCACTTGAAGTTTTTCCTTTTCATTTACAATTAGAACAATATATAACTTCATGAGAACGAAAAGTATTGTTCAATATAGAAATGTCATTCATAGCATCGTGTAGTTTCTTGTCAAGATCATCACAAGTAGAACAATGCAAATCAATTATAAAATGGCAAGCATCTTTCATGTTTTTATCATTAAGTGCAGCAAGCTTTTTGTTCTTTTCAATTTAAAGTTCAAGCTTATCAAGTGTGGAGATGTGTGCACTTTTTAAAGACGACAATTGTTCATATATAAGCTCACATGAGGAACAAGAATCGTCACTAGGAATTATAGTTTTTAAGTGATTAACTTCAGATTTTAGTGATTCAATTTTAAAAATATTGTCCCTAAGTTTTTTGTCCTTTTTATTAAGTATAACAGTGGCACGAGAAATAGCATCACACATTTCTTCGCAAGTAGGACATACCTCTTCATCGTCGTTGTTGTGTTCTGCCTCCTCCATACTTGACTTGAGTTGCACGCTCTGAAGCACATATTTGCCAAATTCTCTTCATCTTCATCACTTCTGATGTCCATGTCGCTCAAGCCCAGTTCTTGAAGTGCGAAGATGAAACTATTTACCAATTGGCGACCTGTAAAATTCTTCTTGTTGTTGTTGTTGTTTGCAGAGGAGGACTTGAACTTTGTTTGCTTCTCATCCCCAGAAGTAGGACCTAAAAGATTAGGGCAACCTATACGAAAATGTCCTGTCTTACCACATTTGAAGCATCATTGATAAACAACACTTCCTCTTCTTCGAGTTCTCACATTTTGCAATGCTTTTGAAAATCGAGTAGAAGAAGTGCTAGCTCCTCCTCTGGAAACTCAAGGGTTAGAGAGGATAGCAAAGCAAGTGTACCACATGATGAAGATTGGCTAGAGCTAGGCATGTCAGTTGAGAAACAAATGCAAGAGACTTGTTGGGGTTCTTAAGTGAGATTATGTCAATTTCATGAGTTTTTAACTTGGAATATAGCACATCTAATGTAAATTTACTCATGACACTGGACTCACGAATAGATGTAACTTTCATATTCCAAATTGACATGTCTAGTGCACTTAGTAACTGCCTAGCATTTTCAACATATGAAAAATTAACATTGACACTACGCAAGTTGCTAAGAATTTTGTTAAAGCGAGCAAAGAGGTCATCAATTGACTCATTGGTTTGCATCTCGAAGCGCATGTATTCTTTCCTGAACATGTCTTGTCTCACCTCCTTGATAGTATTGGATCCTTCATGATAATCACATAGAGCTTTCCAAACATTGTATGCAGATTGGAGGTGTGCAACTCGATCAATGTCGCTTTGAGTCAACCCTTGTATGATCAAGTCTCGTGCCTTGTTGCTGTCATCGATATTTCTCATGTTCGTAGCAATGACTTGATCGTTTGGCGGCACGTCGTAAGGCTTGTACACCTTTTCCCATATTGTGAAGCCTTGCACCTGGATGAAAGCCTCCATACGTGCCTTCCAAACCTGAAAAATCAATGCCACTAAACACATAAGGTTTTTTGGAGTATTTCTCCACGATGATTAGTCAAACACATGCAAATCACAAAGATTAGAGCACTGTGGCTCTTATACCAATTGTAGGATTGAAGAACACGTGACAAGCTACCAGAGGGGGGTGAATGGTAGATTAAAACTTTTTTAGCGAAAACAACAAAAATCCCTCGGCAGAAAATCATTATGTTAAGAAACCATGGTCCTTAGCCAGGGTACAGGGCGCGGGTAATTCAGTGCGATAGCATCCGGGGCATGGTTGCCGCCTTGCTCAGGACATGTGTTGTTTGCCCCCTGTACTCAGCTGTAGCGCTAGGGAGGCAAGGTGAACACGCTTAGGGTGCAGGACCAGGCTAAGCAGGCTGCAAACCCTGAACCTCCCACTTGGTGTTAGCCTTTCAGGGGAGAGAATCATTCGGCACCATGGGATCCTGAGTAAGAAGATGATCGTGGGACCCCAAGCACATCGCAAGTACCTCATGCAGACCCATCTACAACAGGATAGCATAACTCTAACTAGGATGAGACAGGGAAAGGGTGACCACACATATGAAGCACAATATGCGGTAACGAGCATAATCTCATGAACATAAAATTTAAGTGTAATTTAATGAACATGATTAAGCAAAGGGTAAGACCGAAAATTCTTGAGTATGGTATTTCATAGGAAGAGGCAGGCTTTACAAGAAGGCAGCGACCTTCTCTGGATTACAAGGGAGGCAAAGTGTACAATCTTAGGGTACAAGACCAGGCTAAGTTGGTCGCACCCTCTAGACTGGTCCCTCCAAAGCTTGGCTGTTCCGAGTGCTGCTCCTAGACTCTATGATGCCCCTTACAGAGAATGCAATCCTACAACTATGCTAAGGGTAAAACTTACAGAGGTGTTCTAGGTTCCAAAGTTTGGAGGATGGCTCTCCATCCTCTGTAGCCAGGCAGATGCACTTGGGACAACAATATTTTGTTACTCGGAAGGGGCCCTCCCAGCTGGAGGAGAGCTTGTTTGCCCCTTCATGAGAAAGTATGCGTTGTAGCACCAGGTCGCCCACCTCCAACTGCATACTCCGCACGAACTGCTCAAGGTAGCACCGGAGCACCTACCGATACTGTGCATTTTGGACAGTTGCTTTCCACCTTCATTCATCGACTAGGTTGATGCCTTCACGTCGGAGTTGGTCCTACGCGGGGGGGGGGGGGGGGGGGGAACCTCGGTCCCGTACACTAGGAAATAGGGCATTTCTCTCGTGGCCTAGCTGGGTGATGTCCGGCTAGCCCACAGTGTGCACGGAAGCTCATCAACCCACTTTGCAAGCTTTTCCAAGATTGTGTAGGTGCGTGTCTTATGTCCTCTGAGTATCTCAGCATTGGTCCTATTGACTTGCCAAACCTGCAGACGATCGACTTGATGAACTTGACTACAAACTGTTTGTTGATGGTGACACAAGGGTAGCTTTTGGCCACTTGGTGAACTTGTCTACAACGATGTATAGGTACCGATATCCTCAGACGGCCCTTGGGAAGGGTCCCTGGATATCCAGCCCCCCGCACCGCGAATGACCATGAGGGCGGGATCATTTGCGGCGTCTGCGCCAGTGTGTGGATCTGCTTGGTGTGGAACTAGTACGCCTTGCATCTCCTGACCAGCTGGACAACACCTGGAGAGCTATAGGCCAATAAAAGCCATGGTAGAAGGCCTTACTGACCAGCGTGCGATAAGACGTGTGGTTCCTGCACTGGCCTCCATGGATCTCTACGAGCAAGTTGGAGCCCTCCTCCCAGGTTATGCACCGCAATAGAACACCATTGGCACCACGCTGGTAGAGATCCCCCTCCACCGGCGTGTATCTCATAGCTAACCAAATGATCCGTTCAGCGGATGCATGTTCATCGGGAAGGATATTGTCTTTCATGTAGTCCCAGCTCTCCGTGATCCATGCATCGGGACCTGCTTGAGCTTCTGGATCTTGGGTTCCATGTTGCATGAAGTCCTCGTAATGCATACGATCCTTGGTGGGCTCCATGGTTGCATGGGCGCCGAGAATACCAGCTTCGGCGTGCTGGTCTCGCCCCCTTTGCTTCGTTCGGCGGGCGGGGTTGTGGGTCGCAGCAAGTTCCTTTGCAAAGACACCCTCAAGGACTGGAGCCCCAATGGAGGCCTTCGTTGACAGGTCATTGGCGATTGTCGGTGCGGGGGACATGTCACGGGTCTAAGTCTGGGATGTCCTTCTCTAGCTTCTGCACATGCAGCAGGTAGGCTGCCAACTAAGGGTCATTGTAGCAGCATTTACCCTTGACTTGCTTGATGATCAGTTGGGAGTCTCCCTTGACCAACAATTGGCGGACGCCAAGAGATAGCAGGATCTTCAACCTGAAGTTGAGGGCTTCATCCTCCACCATATTATCGGTTGCCTTGAAGTTGAGGCGCACCAAGTACTTGAACTGCTACCCCATCGGTGTCAGGAGTAGGACCCTGGCTCCGGCTCCCTGCTTGCATGACAAGCTGTCGAAGTAGAGTGTCCTGTGGGGCTTGGTGAAGACCGGAGCCCGGGGATCTGTCTCGCCATCATCTAAGCCCCCTAGGTTGCTTGGTGATGGCGTCCACTCAGCTACGAAGTCAGCCAACACTCGACTCTTCACCGCATGGTGCAGTAGGAAGTCAATCTTGAACTTTGCTAGCTCCGCAGCCCAATTAGAGATATTGTGTGTCGCATTGGTGCTATAGAGCACAGCCCTCAATGGGAACGAAGTCACCACTGAGATCCTGTGGGCTTGGAAGTAGTGGCGGACCTTCCTTGACGCCACGAGAACTACATACAACAACTTGTGTATCTCTTGGTATCTTGTCTTGGCATCGTGGAGGACCTCACTGGTGTAATAGACTGGACGCTGAATGGTCTATACCCTCCCTAGGGGGTTCGTTGTGTCTTCCTCCATTGGTACCAGACCCTGGGGCTCCCAGCCCCTTGGATCCGGACTGGCCTCCGGGGGCTGGGACTCGGAGGCACCAGGGCCTGGGACCTGGAGGAACCTTTATTGTTAGGGCTCCCTGTGGGGTTCGAACCCTGGGGCTCGGCACGAGTGGTAGGTTCCTCCCTTGACACCTGAGGCTGCTGGGGCTCCGGTTGTTCCATGACCAGGACCATGCTCACCACCTATGTCATCGTGGCGATGTAGAGTAGTAGAGGTTGGCAGGGCTCCGAAGCTACCATGATCGATAGTGATTCTAGGTACTGCTTCTGCTCCTGGAATGCCTCTTCTACCTCCTCAGTGCAGACAAAGGGACCAGACATGCGTAGGAGCTTAAAGAACGGGAGAGTCCACTTAGCTAGTTTAGAGATAAATAGATTGAGCGTAGCCAAGCATCCCGTAAGATTTTGTACATCTTTGATGCGGGCCAATGGCCGCATCATCTCAATCACCTTGATCTTCTCTAAGTTAGCTTTGATTCCTCGGTGCGAGACCAAGAAGCCGAGCAGCTTCCCAGCAGAGACCCTGAACACACACTTGTCCGAGTTCAACTTCGTGCGCATTGAGCGCAGCCTCTCAAAGACTAGGGTGAGGTTATCTAGGAAGGATGTATGCATTTTGATTTTGACAATGTGTCATCGACATACACTTCTACTAGGTCTCGAATGAGATCCCCAAACGTCTTAAGAATACACTACAGGAAACTCGCATAATTATGTCAGCCAAAATATTTTAAGTGGGCCAGCCAATGTAAGTCACCAAACTTACGTCGGCTGGCAGAAGCTGACGTAAGATAAATAACTTATGTCAGCCACATGCCCATGACCGATGTTAGTAAGTGGATGGACAACCTTTAGCGCACTACTTACATCGGCCCAAACTGTAACACCATTATTTTTCACCATCATGCGTTACATTCATCCGGATACATGGTAAACATAAACAATACAGAAAGGAACAGGAATAAAAGGAATTAGAGGCAAAAGGACAAGTAAAACAAATCCAGGGTACAGACTTGTCCGGTCCAACCCAGAACTAGTCTCGTATACCAGTTTGCACAAACTCAATTCAGTATTTTTTAGAGCAACGGACTTGTCCATTTATTGTGCGGACTAGTCCGGTAGTCATACTATTTCTGTCTAGACTTGTCCGGATATTTGCAATCTATTCCAAAATCCCTTTTTTGCTATAGTACAATGGACTTTTCTGCTCTACAACAAACTAGTCCATTGTGGGTACAGAGAGGAAATCGGACTTGTCCGGTATTTAATGGACTAGTTTGGTATTTATGGTTTCGACTTAGATTTAAAATTTTCTCTAATATGGTTTATTTGGTATTTGAGATATTTAGACCCTAGGACGTCATGACCCACCCCTTTGGATCCCAAGTGGGACCCCACCAAGGCCCTCACCCATCCCCACCAAGTCCTACTAGGATTCCACCCTAACCCAACTACCCCACCCCTATATAAGCAACCCAAATCCCTCCTCTCACCCCTGCCCACATGAGAAAATCCCACCGCCCTGCCATCGCATGTGAGCCGCCGTTCGTAAGGGGAAGCTGTAGCTGCGAGGAAGGGAGGAGAAGGAAGAGAAGAAAGATGAAGAAGAAGAAGAGGAAAGAAGAAGGAGGAACTAGCAAGATCATCATGGATGCTACGTTCTTCTTAATGAACTCTTCATCATCAACGTTCTTCATCTATGTCTCGCCGCTGATTTATCGTTAGCATATCTAGAAGTCAAATTTCGCATGCTACGCCCCATCTACGATCGTTGAACCATTGGAATCACGATAACTACCCTAGATCCAACTTTCCACATCGATTTTGACCTCATAATTGAATAAATTCATGCCCTAGCAGAAAAGTTCGCGAAACCCAGGACCTCTGCGGACTAGTCCGGTTCAATAGCGGACTTGTCTGGTCCAGTGCGGACTTGTCTGGCTCATGTTCAGACTAGTCCGGTGTCTGAAATTCTAGAAAATCCTAAAACATTCACCAATTTCCCAAAAATGACCGAAAACTTGTTGAAACACGTGAAACTTAATTATACCCAGTTACTAAGCAATAGTAGTAACTTAATAATAGGTATTACACCATAATTGCCTCATTCTTGTATATCATGGCATATTGTTCAATATATGGGCATTATTGATTGCAACGTTTGCTTTGCATGATTGTTGCGCAAAATAGAAGGAAACGCTCAAGAGGATACTTATGAGGACCTTTCAACACCAGAAATTTGAAGCTCTCGACTCAAACTAGCCATTGAAGCAAGGCAAGTTCCTATGGACATTTTGATCCTATTTTTGAAATGTTTTATTTTGAACTTGCATGCTTGAGTCAAACTGATGGGAAAGCCCATGATAGGATTTTACAAGAATTGTATACCCTGCCTTGTCGCTCGGGATGTAATATAGAAAGTTGAGAAGGGTATTTTACACTTTTGCCTCGCTTTGCTCAATTGGGATTGGGAAGAACTAAACAACTCAATTGTGAACTTTTAATCATGTGGACTGTGCAAGATGATGGTAATGACCCTTAGCAACATGGAACCTAGGGATCTAAGCAAGCCGGTAATGTAGAATGGGTTGGATGATATGGTGGTTTTGCTTGCTTTAGATCCAAGCATCGTTTCATGGAGCGACCACCCATGATTTACAGTGCCACCACATGGCCAAGTATTGGTGCGGCTTAGCCAATTAATTAGGTGTATTGCCAGCATCATTCGAATCATTTTGGAGGATCGGGGAATGGGAGTCGATTGGGTTTGCAATATTGGTGGGACTGCCCTGGGATCCGAATAGCACAAGAGGGGGCCCTTGGATGGATGTGCTCAGTTGTGAGACATCACCTCCAGTGAAACCTTAGTGGGTACGCACATGCTGGTAGTCCCTTTGTAAAGATATTTTGTGATCTCTTGACCACACACAACGGAAGTGTGAGACGGCATAATTGAGATTCCTTAGTAACCAAAGGATGATGAAATCACGAACTTGTGGATAAAGTGGTACAACATCTGCAGAGTGTAAAACTATCATGATAGCCATGCTCTCGGTCATGAGCAACCTGGACCATCGCATGATTAGAGTTATGGACCTGAGTATTGGACAATGGTTGGAATTGGGTATGGATTATGCATTTGGTCATGGTTAATTGGATATGGATAGTTACGGTTAAATGCATCGTTTATGGTTATCTATGTTAGTTGGTAATTTAATGGTTGAGGATGGTAAATGATGGAATTGGATGGTATTTGCTGGTTATTTGGGTTATGTTGGGATAAAACGCACTTAGTAATTGTAAGTTGCATTTCAAACTGTTGTGAATGAAATATACTTTTCTGCAATGAGCCATTTGTATCATCTTTGTTTAAGCTACATATCATACTTTGCCACACTTGCTTAGTACGACATGTGCTCAACCTCGCTATTCCTACATTAATTCAGCTACAGGTGATAATTTGGAGTATCCTGAGGATTTCAAGGAGTACTAGGCGTGCGTGTTACTGTCAAATTGTCTGTGGAGCTGGAATCTACTAGTTGCTTAGTTTTTCTGTTGCGGTATTGTTTAGAGTTTGTCATTTGAGACTATTTGAACTATTGTAATAAGGTACTATTTACTATTCGTGACATGGTTATAATCTGAATATAGTTTGTGATTCACTCGTGTATGTGTGATGAACATCCTAGGCACACACATGCGTCACAAATTGGTATCAGAGCCGTGTTTGATCGTAGGACGCAAGCCTAGGTAGATGGACAACTCAGACCACTTAGGACTTCTTCCTTTCAGATTTACCTGTTTTGTACTATTTTGTCTTCTACTGATTATATTTGTCGGAAAATGTGTGGCTTTGCTGCTGCTGCATTTTTACCCCTTTTTCTTCTTTTTGAGCTACCGCACACCCTCTATCTTGCTTTATGGCTGCTGCAATTTCAGATTTGCATTTACACTCTTCTCTAATGTTCTCATGTTTTCTCAATAGATGCCCACCACTAGGATAATGGCATGTAAGAAGGCTCGTCCGTCGCCTCTCTGAAGCAAGCTTAGGCCCCACGAGGATTCAAAGGATTCAGCCCAAGACGTGAAGGAAGTTGATTTCCCTGCAAAGGAAGTTGAGCATGAACAATCGAACACAACGGAGGAAGATCTAAAAGAGGTGGAGCCTTATGAGGAAGATGAACCACGTGAGGATGATCAAGGAGATCAGCCACGGGAAGGCGACCAGGAAAATGAACCTGCAACTCACGAACACAAACCTGCACCTCAAGGGAATTACCCTGCAGTCTGTTGACGGCTGTTATTTAGTAAAGGTAAAACATAGTAGCAACTTTTGATCATCAACCTAATGTTTTTACTTTGCATCGGAACGAGCAAAGGATAAGCTTGGAGTAGTTTGTTGACGGCTATTATATCCCAATTTCACCTGTCAATTTAACTCAGTTATGTGAAGGATATGTCATTTCTTTCAATCATCACCTTTCTACTTAACCTATTCCCACTTGTGTTTGGAAAAAATAGTGCATGCAGAATTTTTATGCAGGAATTCAGGTAAAAGAGGGGGAGCAATCCTAAAAATTACCATCCTAGCCAATCAAGCGATGACACATGGCATCACATGGATTAGATGGCCCACAAACAGACGTATCCAAGGAGATCCAATGATGTATCACCCTCATCAATCAAGGGGACCCACCAGTCAGTGCATGGAGAAAGCAAACGAGAAATGTGGCACTAACTAGGTTGGCTGAACCCCCTATTCGTCCGACCTCTTCTTCGCACCAAACCCGATCTTCTTCCACGTGTCGGCTCCCAATGGTATCTTGATAATTATGAAGGCTGATTCATGCGCTAATTTTGGCGGGAACCGACCCTTCTCCAGCTATAAATAGGACCCCTACCCCTCACTTCAACACACACCACTTGAGCTTAATTCTATTGTATCCACTACTTTCCATAGTCTTAGAGGAGTTTAGGCCGTAAAGTGGAGAGTCTGTAGTCCCAAGTCCAAATTGGGAAAGGAGTAGAGGGAGTCTCTCTTCCCAATTCCAAATTGGTAAAGGTATGGCTCATGTATTCCTTCTTGTACTTGTGATTTTATTAATAATAAAGATGTTATCTTTAGTCTTCCATTATACGTATGCTTGGATGAAGTGTTTCTTGTTTGATTGTGGAGTCCATGCATGTGGTAAGTATCGTCTTTATGATTACATTATAATGATCTCATCTTATCATCATAAACACTATAAACCCCCACTATAGTCTAAATAATTATGATATGATTATGTTCATACGAGTAACTATGCTTTGTATCAACATTGGTTTCAATGATGATTTAGTTCATTGCCTTAGGATGGCTTGTGCCTAGCACCTTAAGGTATTTACTTAATATGCTAGCATGGTGATAGGATAGTTAAGTAGCGTTGAATGTCTTATAGACCCACGGACTGAAGAGCTAGGTAGTAGGTGGTGACAATCCTATCTGTCCTTTGTAATCCTCAACATTTGGTTATGCCACAGGCTCGAGGCGTGAATCGTCATGGTATTGCTAGGGGTAAACACATGACCGATGTGTTGAACAACTAGGAAATCAACATTAACATGATTCGTTAGTAATATACTTAGGCTACGTATATGTACAATAGAAGCATTGTAGGAGTAACTCACTATCTCTTAGTCTAATCTCCATCTAGGATCCATTTACCCTCCTTAGAATAGACTGCTCTTACGTGTGTCACACTACCTCCAGTTACCTATTATTCATCCTCACTAGAACCATACCTAGACCATTCTACCCCTTCTATTTGATGATTGCTACACTTCAACCTAGCCTTCCCTTGGGATAAAATAAATGACACCCTCAGAAATACTCTTTTAAGGGAAAATGCTACACCAATAGTTTCCATGCGCATGCGGAGTTCATTCTATGATCCTAAGGTACCATCAACAAGCATTCCAGGCACAGTAGCAGGAGATGAATTGTTACCGGTACATAAGAAATATCAACAAGTATTTCTGGCGCCGTTGCCGGGGAAGGCAGTTGAAGTATGCATGATAGGAGCTTGGGTAGGTTTTTAGTAGGATAACCCTTCTTTGTTTTCGCTTGTCGGTAAACTTTATTGAAGATCCAGAATCCCTTTTGAGAGATCTGTAACACCCCAACCACTACGGGCATGCGGTCATTACTTTTGCAGCTCTCTAGGATCACAGACTAGCCCCACAAAGCAACACTGGTCTTTTCAGGTCATTCGCCCATCCGTAAATTTCTCCGGGCCAAGCACGCTTAACCTTAGAGTTCTTTGCAGGTGAGCTTCCAGAAAAGGAGGTATACCTTGGTGGTATGAGTATTATATCAATCCTATTAAGCCTTGAGACGGGATGTCACAAGATCGACCTCATGTCGTTACTCCTCAGAAGCTTCGTGCGACAATGCAAACCAGTGTTCCTTCAACAACAGTCGAAACACCAATGGCCCAGAAGACCCTTCGTGAGTTTTTGGCTCCCTCTGCTAACAATGTGCTTGTTGGGCCCATTGTTAACACGGGAGACGTGAACTTTGTAATAACGACTGGCCTAAACACTATGGTGCAAGCCAACCCTCTGTGGAAAGGCTAACAAGGATGCAAGTGCTCACCTACAATAGTTTCTTGAGATCTGCAACACATCCAAGATCAAGGATGTCTCTCTTGATACCGTCTGTCTTACACTGTTTCTGTTCTCACTTCTTGGAAGAGCGGATCAGTGGTTCTATGCAAACCGAAGTGCTATAGACAATTGGGAGAAGTGTTATATGACATTCCTTGCCAAGTTCTTTCCATTGGGCAATACCAATGCCCTACGTCGAAGAATTCCAGCTTCTAGCAAGATCCTAAGGAGTCTATTCCTGAGGCATGGGAAATGCTGCAGGAGTACATCCTGGCCTATCCCCACCATGGGATGGACTACTGGATCATTATTCAGAATTTTTCAAGGATTGATCCCTTCCGCCCTTGACCATGTGGATGTTGCTGTTGGAGGAGCCTTCTTCTCATTGACGGTGTCCAACGCAAAATATTTGATTGAGAAGATTGTGTCTAGTATGGGTTGGGGCGATGAGCGTCTCGAAACCCGTTAGCGAGACATGCACACCATGAAAGAGGTGGACCTGATTGTTGCCAAATTAGACCTCCTTATGAAGAAAATTGACGGACATGTCTATGGTGAAGTATATGGACTTGACCTAGCCTTAGACTCTCACATCACATATGAAGTATGTGGCAACACGGGTCACATGGGCAATGACTTCCAGGGACTCATGAGGATGACCTATACTTAGCCAATAATGGAAACCTAAACAACAATGGCTATCGTCCACGAGGTCAAGGGTGGGGCCAACCACGCCCTTTCTTTCAACGGGGGTACAACAACAACAATGGCAACAATGGCAATCAACCAAACTTGAGAGAGCTTGCTGTTAGCCAGCTGAAGATCAATGATGCCTTATCCAAGAAGCTATCTGCTAATGACAAGACCCTAGAAAGAATCAACACAAATATTGAAGGACTATCCTCAACTTTCAAGAATTAGCTGACTTTCAACAAGATGTTGGAAACTCAGTTGGCTCAGCTTGCTGTAGTTGTTCCTCCGTTGGAAAGTAACAAGATTCCAGGGCAGCCAGAAGCCCTAGTGGAATATGTGAATGCGGTGGCTACGGGAGGTAGCAAGACCACTCATGACCCACCATACCCCACATAAGAGAAGCGGGCAACTGAGAAGGAGAAAGTGGGTGTCCCAGTTAGCATGAGTGAGCCACTTAGTGAAAGAATGGCCGAGCAATTTGACAAAACTGACTTTATGCCATTCCCTTGCAGACAAAGGAAGCCAAATGTAGATGAGCAATTCAACTGCTTTGTCGAAGTAATTCAGAAGATCCACATAAATGTGCTATATTGATGCGATGCAAGTACCGACTTATGCTCGCTATCTCAAGGACATACTGAATAAAAAGCGGTCATTGCCCACCACTGAGGTTGTCAAGCTTATGGAGGACTGCAGTGCAACCAACCTCAATAGGCTTCTGAAGAAGACGAACCCTGGATGTCCTACTATATCTTGTTCAATTGGGGCTCACTACTTTGACAAGGCACTTTGTGACCTTGGAGCAAGTGTGAGTGTTATGCCCAAGGTGGTCTTCGACCAGCAGAACTTCAAGGAGCTGACTCCAACACCAATGCAGCTCCAACTGGCTGACTCTTTAGTCTGTTATCCAGTGGGTATTGCTGAGGATCTTCCGGTGAAAATCTGAAACTGCTTCATACTCGTGGATTTCGTTATGCTCGACATGGATGTCAAGAAAGATATGCCACTCATTCCTGGGCGCCCATTCAATAGCACTACGGAGCTCGCATAGAGGTAAGAGCTGGAGAAATTCACTTCCATATCAATGGCAAGGAGGAAAAGTTTAACTTTTGCCCAAATTCAGAGCAATGCTTAATGATTCGGATAAAGTATGGGCCAAATCTTAAACACATTCAAGAAGTTGAAGTCACACCTCCAAAGGTGGACCCTTTCATTGCATTCTTGAGAAAGTCGATATATGCAGAGAACCCGTCTTTTCGTCCACACCAACATCCCAAGAATACGGAGAAGTCCAGGCCTTCCCAACGGCCCAAGTCCACCAAACCGCCAAAGGAGTTGCAGAGGAAGCAAGACAAGCCATCCGAGCCCATTCCTCGGGGGCTCGGATGCCAAGAAATGAAGACAGAGGAAAAGTCCATCTCATCGCACTTTGGTGAGACATTGCCAATAAGTTAATTGATAGTTATCTTTATTTGATTTTTTTCCACCCCATTTGATTTTCCCACTTAGTTTGATTTTTCCCACTGCATATTTGATTTTTTTAGTGAATTGGGAATCCTATATTCTCAACCATCATTTTTCTTTTCCTTCTTCTCACAAAAAGAAAAATTGGATTTGAAGAAGAGTTTTATTTGACAAAACCAATTTTCTGAGCTGCTTCTGTGGTTAATTCACCAACGTACTAATTTTATAGCAGGTTGAGGACCACATGCCAAAAGTTAGACCAAGGGGGTCACTACCAGGATTCCGGGTTATCGCGACGAAAAAAATCGTTGCAATAGGTCGAAATTCGTCGTGATAGGTTGTTGTCGCAACGAAATAGAATGTCACGATAGTTTTTCTGACTCGTGACGATAACAGCCGTGGCAATAGGTTATTGCGACGACTTGACATCCGTGGCAAATAGTATGGTATTGCGACGACTCCACGTTGGTGGCAAATAGTATGGTATTGCAACGGTTTAACGTATTGCGACGATTTAACGTATTGCGATGAAAATATCGGTGTTGCAACGATGTCACATTCGTGGCAGAAAGTATGGTACTGCAACGACTCCACGTTCGTTGCAAATAGTATGGTATTGCAATGGTTTAACGTATTGCAACGATTTAACGTATTGCAATGAAAATAACGGTGTTGCAATGATGCCACATTCGTGGGCAAAAGTATGGTATTGCAACGACTCCACGTTCGTGGCAAATAGTATGGTATTGCAACGTTTTAACGTATTGCGATGCTTTAACGTATTGCAAAGAAAATAACAGTGTTGCAACGAAGCCACATTCGTGGCAAAAAGTATGGTATTGCGACGACTCCACGTTCGTGGCAAATAGTATGGTATTGCAATGGTTTAACGTATTGCGACGATTTAACGTATTGCAACGAAAATAATGGTGTTGCAACGATGCCACATTCGTGGCAAAAAGTATGGTATTGCAACGACTCCACGTTCATGGCAAATAGTATGGTATTGCAACGGTTTAACGTATTGCAACGATTTAACGTATTGCAACGAATAGTACGTTATTTGCGACGATTTCACATCTGTGGCAATAAGTACGATATCGTGACGATTTCATACTCGTGGCGAATAGTATGGTATCGCGACGTTTTCACATTCGCGGCGAACAGTACGGTGTTGCAACGATTTCACATCTGTAGCGAATAGTACGGTATGGCAATGTTTTTACATTCGTGGTGAATAGTATGGTGTTGCAACGATTTCACATCCGTGGCGAATAGTACGGTATCGCGACGATTTCACACGCGTGGCGAATAATATGGTATCGCGACGTTTTCACATCCGCGACGAATAGTACGGTATCACGATGATTTCACACTCGTGGTGAATAATATCGTATCGCGATGTCTTCACATTCGTGGCGAATACTACAGTGTTGCAACGATTTCACTTCCGTGGTGAACAGTACGGTATCACGACGATTTCACAGTCGTGGCGAATAATATGGTATCGCGACGATTTTACAGCCGTGGCCAATAATACGGTAATGCAACGATTTCACGTTCATGGCGAATAGTACGGTATTACAACGATTTCAAAACCGTGACAACAGTATTGTATTGCAACGATTTTTGATGTGTGGCAATAGGTTCGTAATGCAACATATTCAAATCGGTTGCAATAGGGTCGTAATACGACGTTCTCTGGGTGGTGGCAATAGCAGTCTAGTGCAACGCTTTTTTGGTCGTAACCAAATGTTTGTAGCGCAACGTTTTATAATTTGTGGCAATAGCTAGCTTCCTATTGCAACAATTTATTTTCGTCCCAATAATCTATTAATGCCACGTTTTATAATTAGCGGGACTAGAATCCTAATGCACCAGGTTTGAAAATTAGTGGCAACAGAATCAATTTATTCGCACATGATACGTCTGTCGACCTAACAAGAAACATCCAGCAATTGATGCAACGCTCAAGGACCCTTGCATCGTTGCGAGACTATGTTATTTATAGTTTTTTTAGGTTGCAACATTGTATCCATTAAAATAGCACCGTGATGAGTTGTAGTATTAGGAATAGTTTCTCGAACATCCAGCTACGACTTGGTGCGAGCAGAAGCCTTTTGTGGAGTTGCTGCTAGCCGTTGTTGATTTTTCAAGCTCTCCATCATTCTGTGCATGTCTGCTAGCTCCTTTTCTTGCCATGCAGAATTGGTTGCCATTTGATCAAGTAAAGCCTGGACTTCCTGGTTGAGCTGTTCATTTGCCTAGACGAAGCCATCCATCTGGGAGGTCATATAATCATTTCTTCCATCCAACTCTTGCACCTGAGAGCTGAGGTCTTCATTTCTATTTTGCAAGGATCGAACTTGCTGGCTGAGCTGGTCAGACATCTGGATACGCAGTCTTTCAGAAACATTAGGTTTAGCCATATAACCACACCCTCGAAACTGTGATCCTCCAGAACCGGTTGCGGATATATAAGTAAGCTGGAAGATGTGTTTCTTTCCTCATCTGGGATTGGGACTCCCAGCTCAGCTTCCTTGACGTTGATTTGGGCACGTGCCTGGGTCTATATACAAAAAGAAAAGTCACATGTACATTGCAAATATTTATTTAAATGGGGACTGTTTGAAGTGTTTCTCACATGTACAGCTTTTGCCTGCTCGTTTGCCCATTGACCGTTCTTCACATGGCTTGCCTCCCACAGTTCTATGTCATCGGGTTCTTTTCCGGTCTCTGGGTCTTGCTACATCAAATACAAGTAAAATTTGATTGAATGATTGCAGTGCAAAGTAAAAGCTTGATTTAGTTTTCATACCTTCTCGTAACTAAGTTGGGCGTAGGATTTCGAGCCAAGCAAGTGTTTTCTCTTTTGAGTACTTCGATTTCGTGAATTGGTTCTGCTTATTGACTGCAATTTTAAGAATTAATTTCACGAATGGGTGTTATCAAATAGTTTTTGTAGGATATGAAGGTATTAGAAAGCTAGCTAACCTTGAATCGCTCAGACCCAAAATAGTCCATAAGCGCCAACCAATCGGAATCTGCTACGTCAACAGGCTTGTTTTGTATACGTTCCTCATCGGTCGAATACTTCTTATAGGTGGCATGCAATGTTGATCGCCACCCCTTGTAGCGCTCACCAGCAATCTTCAATATTTTTCTTCTGGTATCATCTGTGTCCTCCAAGTCCCAGGCATTCTGTACATTGTATATCACACTGTTATAAACGTACAAGATGGAGGTCGCTAGAAAAAAATACTTATGTGGGCTGTCACAACACTAACCAGAATGTCTCTCACTATATCGCTCTTCGAAGTATCGCCAACCTCTGCCCACTTCCTTACACCAGCGAGGGGTGCATTTTTTTGTTGTAATAACCACATCATCGACAAAGTGCTGCTGATTAGGACCAACTGCAGCACCCAACCTATCGGACCACTGGATTTGTAGCTTCCGATTCTGATCATTCGTTCTATTTGCAAATGCTAGATAGCGCAATTTAGCAACCTTAAGTCCTTTAGCAACCCCTCTTCCAAACTTCTTTCCTTCTATTAGTGTCACTTAAACGGTAAACGTTTAAAGCAAATTAGCAACTGACCAGGCCTAGTATCATGTACAAATAGTGTGAAAGAAGAAGAAGTCTGACGTTTTACCATCTTACGGACGAGTGCGGCAAATACGAGCGTGGGAACACCGCGTCGCAACAGCATTTTGCTCCATATTGGGCGAAGCATCGACTTGTTGACTTCATTGTTGTTGTTCATACCCAACAATTAGGTATCAGGCAGTAGTCAGTGGCGCTACAGCACCCGTAGTACTGCAGGGGATTTTCAGTCCAGCTGCAAAGCAGGCAAGACAGTAGCTGGCGATGCTAGAGAAAGAGAGGGTTCATCGGGTGCTCATCCTCTGCAGTACTGCCGGTTCGGTCTGACCGACATTAGCAAGAGCGCGTCTCGAGGCAAATTTGTGGCAGGGCAAGTCATGGACGTCAGCGGTATTAGCAGGTAGAGGATGCAAGACAGATGAGGCGGGCAGCTTGCGACGTTTAACAAAGCTAGGGTTTGGTCTGGGAGTGCAGTGACCACATTTAAGTTAGAGGATCGACGTCTAGATCACATCGGTGATCTCACGTGACTTACATTTTTACTGCAGGCGATGCAGTAAAGATCCAACGGTGTGATTCCGTTGGATCTTTACTGCATCGCGTGCAGTAAAAACGTATAAGTCAGGTAATCTGCGTCCATTGATATCACCCCGGAGCAAGTCTCGAGTCTAGGAGGACAGTGTGGCGGATCTAGGAATTAAATTTAGGTGGATTGCATACTGATATTTTGCTCTGCATGTTAGCATCTCGCCCTAAAGTGCTACTAGAACAGATACATGAATATAATCTTGCGTTAATTACCAGACATCACCAACGCATTTGGCAGTGTAAAAAACGGAATTGAGATCATATAAGCAGCAATGAACCCTCATGTACATTCATCTCTAAACTATATGATGCTAACATTTCTTAGTGGACAGGGGTTAATGATATTGGACTATTTTTTCCAGGGTATGCCATGTCATATGCGGCATAGCATGTAGGTACGCCGTAATGGCCAGGGTTTTGCGGGCGGCGGGGTCATCATGGCACGGGAACGATGGGACGTGGAGATGGAGGGAGACACGTCGAAGGGGGCAGTGAAGTGACCACCAGCAGGGCGTGGGCGCCGGCCGGTGCCGGAGTGACCGGCGATGACATGGGTTTGCGGGCGGTGGGGTCATCATGACACGCGAAGGATGGGACGTGGCGATGGTCGAGGGAGACGCGTTTCTGAGGACACTGAAGTGAGCAGCAGCAGGGCGTGGTCGCCGGTGCTGGAGTGGCGGCGGCGAGAGAGCCTAGTTTGCGTGTGTAGGCATCAATAAATCACGCCATCACATATACTCACCAGCAGGGCGTGGGCGCCGGCCGGTGCCGGAGTGACCGGCGGCGACAGGGGTTTGCGGGCAGCGGGGTCATCATGACACGCGAAGGATGGGACATGGCGATGGTGGATGGAGACGGGTCGGGGAGGACACTGAAGTGAGCAGCAGCAGGGTGTGGTCGCTGGTGCCGGAGTGGCCGGCGGCGAGAGAGCCCATCGTGCGTGTGTAGGCATCAATAAATCATGCCATCATATAATGATTAACTGTTAAATGGCACTAGGAAACTACAATCGCAATCCTAAAATATTTAGTAGAGCCCGGTACATATTTATACTCGTAGTACCAGCATGGGATGATGAATCTCGGGGTTCCTGAGCATCAGGTGCTGCAATATTCTCTGCATACGATGCAAAGGAATTAACGTGTTATAAATATGTGTATTTTGATAGTAAACATATTTATAGTTATACCAGGTGCTTGTTGCCCATCACGATTACTCGTAGACGACATGATGGTTTGGTGTCTTGTTCCTAAAGTAAAGAGTATATATAGTAAGTAACAGTGATAACGTCAGATTACATGAGGATGTGTATTTTAGATCGGGCGGTGTGGTTGCTACGAACTGAAAATGTTTGTTTTGAACGGAGGAATTAGAAATGAAGGAGTAGGAAAAAAACCGTACAATCCGAGAAAGAAAAACAAGAAAAACATGTATAAACCGTGGGAACTGAAAATCTTAGGAATACAAGTTTGGATCACAGGAATGAGAGTACAACATTGGGAGTGGTTGATAAGATACCCTGGCGTCATTTACATCTAAATCAAGAAATTACATAGTACATGCGGTTTTTAATAGTTATCTTTCCTGACATGGAAATGTACTAGAAATACACTACCATAAACTGTCGGAGCGACATTTATTTCGGGGCAGAGGTGTAGTGTATTTTATATATGGAAAAAAGTAGAATGCAATCAGATGCTAGGGTAAAATAAAAAAGATGAATTGACTGTAGGATGCAGATCTAACGATTGAGGATAGTTGATTGCACAATTGCACCATTAATCGGATTTTATACTAGACATTCATGAAACATAAGAGCATATAAGGAGTTGGGACGACAACTAAAGCGATAAGGAGGGAGTAGCTCTATAAAAAGAAGGCATGGATCGTGTAGAACTTACGTAGCACAAAATTGGAGTCTGGGATGTTGCAAGGCGGGGTCGGCGATGAAGAGGTTCGGTAGAGCCCGTCAAACTTGGTCTCTCGACGTTGTACCCACAGTCACCACCACCACTCACACGGGAATTTCTTAGGAATGCAAGTTTGGAACACAGCACTAAGAGGAGAACATGTGTGCCGGGAATGGAAGCCACTGCGGGATTAGAGGGAGACGCACATTTATATTCGTCGTGGCTAGCTACGAATGGGCGGGACTGGAATTTTGGGCGCACAGAGTGAAGTTTCAATTGTGAAAATCTCAATTGTGCGCGCCAAGAAGAACAAAAATTTTTTCGACGGACCGCCACCTGCCGTTCATCTTTGTTTTCATGGAGATGTAAAAGCAGTAATGTGGTAGTGGGACATTCCAAAAAAAATACGAACAAAAAAATGAATCGCCAAATGTATCATTGTGCTAATGCAAACGACATGCAAATACAGAGAACACCCAAGTCCATGAAAGGAGGACGGCAAATCCATGGTCTAGTAAAAGGTAAACAATCAACATTTTATATATAACATTCGTCGCAATAAAATGATAACATATACAGAGTATATACTACTACTACTACAAAAAAACATTTTCCCCTGTGATGTCTAATCTTCAGGCCGTCGATCCAAAGCCGCATGTGATACGAGTATCACAGGTACTTACGATATATATATCAACAATGTCATCGGATATTAGTTACAACAGATAAAGTACTTTTCATGCACCTGTTGCATCAGGCGATGGACTAGTTAGCAATTTAGATGATGTAATTTCCTAATCAAGTTATTTATGCATCATGTCTGTTGTTAGTTCTATTACTTGTAAGGATAATGTTTACCGGATTTCATTCATTCCGCCACAAGAAATATAGACGGTCCCAAGTTACAAACATATAGGAGATGTTTTCGATAAAAGAAGTTTTTCGATACTGCATATATAGAACACATTGTTCATGAACATAAAGACATATTTCATTAACAAATAAGTAATAGGAAAACAAGTAGTAGACAGCAAGAACAAGATAAACTACACCTAATACTACTCTACTTAGAGATCACGAAATAGATAAACTACTCCTAATACTACTCTACTGGGAGAAAACCACGTCCTCCTCCTCCGCTGCTGCCGCCTCCTCTGCCTCCGCCGCCAGTGCCGCCTCCTCCTCCTCCTCCTCCTCCTCCGCCGCTGCCGCCGCTGCTGCCGCCTCTATCTCCGCCTCCGCTGCCGCCTCCTCCTACTCCTCCTCCGCCGCTGCCGCCGCTCCATAGCCGCGTCTACCTCCGCCTCAAGAGACGCCTCCTGCTCCGCCTCCTCCACTGCCGCCGCTGCCCAAGCCGCCTCATACTCCTCAACATCCATCACAGTCCGAAGCTTCCCGGCGACGCGGTGCTTAATCTTCAGGAGGCCCTCTACCCCAGCAACCTTCGCGATCGTCTCATGGAGGGCGTCGAGACGACCGACCACAGTCATCAACCCGTAGCAGTAGTGGCCCGCGGTGTCCATGCTCGTGTGGAGAGGAAGGGTCCCAAGACCCAGACGGCAACATGAGCGATCTGTGTTGGAAAAGACCTTCCGCGCCACTACGTTGAGCGCTAGTGCGCTATGTGCGGCGGCGGACTTGGTGTCGGTGGCCACCTTAAGGCGCCGAGCGACTTCGTCGATGCGGTCGGTGAGTAGTCTGAGAGTCTGCTCAACCCAACCGGGATGAGGAAGTGCAGGCGCCATGGGCGGAGATGCGGGCACTGCCATCAGTTCCATCGGCATTGTCAGCGGTGATGGAAACGGAGAAGGAGGTTTGGAGGACGTCGATGGCCTAGAGCGCTTCGGCGCGGGGCTACCCATTTGTGTGGCGACGGAGGTGCAGAGAAAGAGCGAGAGGTGGTCGATGGTGGCGGAGGGAGAAGTTTAGAGGCTAGGATCTAAGGAGTGGCGCGGCGGAGAAGCAAGAGGACGGTGAGCCTTTATAGCGGGTCGTCGTCTAAGCGGGCGTGTCGAGATGATCGGACGCTAGAGGAAACCGCGCTTAATTATGAACCGGTCAGTTGCCCCGGTTTCCTCGAAACCGCGGTTAGCATCCTCTCGGTCCCAACGGCTCGACGTGTCCCATTAGGAGTAAATTTACAAGCGGGGAAAAAAAATTTTGTTATATAAAAAAATCCGTCCGTACATGCCTAAGCCAACTTCGTGACCGCATGTCCATGCCAGGGGACACCTTGCAGCGAACATGGGCCTAGTCCTGCACGCATTACCGAGGTTGGAGGTATATATATATGCATGCATGTTAGTGTTTTTAAACATGAACGAGGTGTTTTAATTCTAGATATGTCTAAAATGCACGGACCGCAAACATGATCAACCAATTACACTACGTAAGAAACCCAAATAGGAGACAACGATGGGCGACAGATCGGATGTCCATCGATCACAAAGTGATGCGATACGCGCTTAAAGTCATTGTTTGTCTCCTTTATCTTTGCAATTACAAATCGAGACGAGCTTCAAACCCTAAGATCTTTTGTTTTTGTCCAATTTGCTCAGTGCACTTGTGACAGATTAACACATCACTAAACTTAGAGCACATTCACTTGATTGAAATCCAGAAATTCTAACACATCAGTATTCATTGACACGAATGAACACATATATATTACAAAACAAAAGAAATATGTACAAGAATAGATTTAAGCTAAACATGTACAAGAACTCCTAAAACTACAAAAGAAATGTGTACAAGAACTCCTAAAACTACTATGTCGGCCCCGCCTCCTCCGCCCTCTCCCCCAACTTCTCAAACCACGACAAGCGGTCCTCCTCATCCTCATCGTCGTCGTCGTCGTCATGGTGGTGGTGGTGGTCGCCGTCGTCGTCACCGTCATCATCGTCGTCGTCGTCGTCATCATCGTCGTCGTCATCATCATCATCGTCGTCATCGTCATCGTCCTCGTCCTCCTCCTCCTCCTCCTCCTCCTCCGGCGACGATGCAGCAGGAGAGTGGGCCGGCTGCTCCGGCTGCACCGGTGGCTCCGGCTGCACCGGCGGTGGAACCCCGCCGCGACGGAAGTTCCTCTCCATCTCCGCCACCAGGATACTACGGCCCTCGGCGCCGAGCTCCTGGGCCATCATCCTGGACAAGATGTCCAGGTGATCGGCCACACCCGTGAGGGCGTAGAGGTAGCGGTCGGTGGTATCCATTCTCGGAAACTCGAGAAGGGTACCAAGACCCAAGGCTTCCAAGGCCCGAGACATACTGTTGTACGCCTCTCGCGCCATAATGAGGCGCTGGTCGTCGTTCACCCTCTCAGGGGAGCTGCAGCATATCCGCTTGCAGGGTGCCTGCCTCGGCGGGCTAGGAGGTGGAACGTTGGCCATGGCTGTGGTGGTTCGTCGGCGCCGGGCTAGGAGGTGGAATGATGGAAGAAGAAGAAAGGAGTGCAAAACTTCTGTGCTTGTACATAACCGACGACGCGCCTTAGACCATCCGCAGTGGTTCACTGAAAAGCTTACTGGACTTTAAATATAGAGTAAATTAATTGAAGTATAGAGTAAGTGTCTAGAGACAAATGCTGGAAGTATAGAGGATATACTGAAAGTTTAGAGAGATAGAGTAAGTTTTAGAGGAAACCACTGCGGATGGTCTTATATATGGTCTGTGCGGAGTAGACGAGGGAGTGGTTCATTTCCCGTGCATTAAACTCTTTGCAGACCTCGTGCGGCGCAATTAAACCACTGTGGAAGACGATCTTCAAAGATCCTTCCGTCTCTCTTGTGGAACTGAATCCCCTACGGTACTGCAGGTGCATTAGAGGTCACTGACATGTGGGCCCTATGCTCTGTGGGACCCACATGTTAGTGACTTCTAATGCACCTGCAGTACTGTAGGGGATTTCAGTATCCATGTGGAACGTCGCACACGCGTCCCTGCACCATGACTTCTTAACTTCTCCGCAGACCTCGTGCGGCATGTCAATTACTTGGCGCACTGGAAAGGCCAGCGACGAGATCTCCGGGCCTGGCGAGCCCCGCCACGGCGGCGCCGCGCGCGCGCCCTCGGCGCGAGGAAGAAAGGGTCTGTGATGTTGGTTTTCTTGTTTCGTTATGTTTTTTTTCTTGCTTTGTAGTAGTATTGTTTTATGTTAATGAACTCAATGTCATTGTGCCTTTGTGAAGACCTTTTACCGTAGCCGGTTTCTACCATAACAGTGACCCCCTGAGATAATTAGGTTATCACAGATGGTTCTTTACTTGTATCTAGCCGTCTTTGATAATTGTTTTTCACAGACATGCCTAGCCATTGGTTAATAACCGCCTATAATAAGGTATAACCTATGCAGTACTACTGTTGTTATTTCTAATTTCCAGGTCAATTCAATATAATGACAGAACAAAAATCAATAATATCATCACGGAACAAAAGTCAACAATATTATCATCACAGAAGTCAATTTCACTAAAACAATATACATATGTACAAGTTACAGATACAATTCATCTCAAAGTTTACAAGTTTTCACTAAAAATTGTTTCTATTGGCATAGTCGCAAAGTTCTGGCACATCAGCTGCTGCACCATCCTCATCAAAAAACTCCCCTCTTTTGTGCAAAATTTCGTGACGAATGAATTGACAGAGTTCAGCAGCAATCCTGTCGGCTCCTACACTAGGAATACTTCTACAAACCGGCCATTCTTCGTTCAGATTCTTCGTGTGCTGCAATATAACACATAACAAGATTTAGAATGTATTGGTTTGAACAATCTCAAAGTATAGATCAAATTAAGAGTATACAGAAATTTATTTGGTATTTTTGGAGCAGTTGTACTATGAGCAATTGAATTTTGAAGTTGGAATCAAAATATTAAAATAATGTTTATGGTAATATTGAACAGCAGAGAATATAAGTATTAAACTATGCTAGTTACAATGAAAATGAAACACAAAAGTAAGAAAATAAGGTATCGACATTAAGGATAACTTACATCCTCACGATTCACTCTATATACGCCGGCAATCCGAAAATGCTCGCATACATAATACCCGCATAAGACACTCCCAGCGGGCTGCTTCGGACAAGCATAATATATTTTAATGTCCAATGCATTCGTATTGGAAGGTCTCTCACCGCCAAGTCGTTCCGCGTAAAACCACCAAGCGCTGTAATACAAGAAATGTCATATAAAACTTGTCAACACATTCTAAATGTGCGTAAATTAAAATTATTGAATAAACGTACAATTTCAAAATGGAAAGTAAATCTTTGTAACGATCTGGTGAGAAATCGACCGAGTCCAAGACTGTTGTCATTCCCTGCGTTGTCTTGATGAAGATCATTATGTAGTGATTACTGCAAACATACAAACACACGTGGTAACAATTACCAATAATTGCTATTTCAATGTCATGTGTCAAACTTACTCGAAGTGGTATGGAGCCTTTACGAGGTCCTTGCCGTCTTTGACAAAGTTAAACATTGCATGTCCTATGTAAGCTGCAACTTCTGTCCTTTTATCCTTCTTAAGTTTTGCGATTGCTTTTTCAAAATGTTTTTTTTTTTCATGTGTTTGAACTGTGCTGAGTCTTGATCCGCCTGGACGTCGAATAGCACCTTTGCAATCCTAGTAGGGTCAAGGATACATGTCTTGCGCTCCAACTTTTCATTATCCATGTATTGCATCCTATTGAAGAAGTCCAGAATTGTTATAATCTCATGAAATGCGTATGAATGTAGTAAGAAAAGAAAATACAAAATATTAGAGCACTTAAAAGCACCAGACGAGCAGCAGGTTGATTTCGTGCATGCCCCGATGGAAAAGGGCATGCAGCTCTTCAAATAAAATGACTCGTCTATCTACTCCAGTGCTTCAGAATGCTTCTTTTGGAATATGAAATGTGACGCAATTAAGACCATGTTTTGTGCTGGCAAGGATGTACCACTCATGCATTCTTCTGAGCTAGACGGGTTGTTTGCTAAGTTGTACGGATGTCATGAACGGCTTCCCATTCTTAAATTCAGGAGGAACATCCTCAAGCTTGTATATTGGAACTCCTGGTTGAACTAAAGCCGTCTGCCGATTATACATGACACCGTCTTCTTCCCACTCCTCGATATCTCCTAATGATGGCTCATGAGAAGAACAAAATGCACTCGATTTTATAATATTTTCCTTCATAGTTTCCAAATATTTTGACACTTCTGATGAATGTTTCTTATTTTCGTATGAGGTAACTTTGATAGGCACTGATGATCGAGGAGTAGTCGTCAGAAGTTGGACACTGGCTTGTTGTTGAACCTGTTATTCAATTGATTGCTCTTTACTCCCAGCAGTTGGCTCTAGTACTACTTCAAACAGTTGCTCAACTGGTTGCTCTTTACTAGCAACAGCTTGCTCTGGTACTGCTTGAAGCTGTTGTCCAACTTGTTGCTCTTGGATATCATCCTTGCTGAGATATAGGTGGAGTGGATCTTCCTGGACTGGGAGTGGATCTTTATGCACTTTAGCCTTAGAAGATGGGGTTGCAGTATCTGGAGATGCGACGGGGCTATAAATTGGCTCATCGTCCAACACGATATTGCATCGGTGCCAAAGGATTAATTGGTTGACAGCCTGCCCCAGAGTCGCGATCCCCTCAGACGTGACGTGGTCTATTTCATAATCTTCATAATCATTATCAATGATCTGAAGAACTTGCACCACAGCATAATACAACGGAAGTGGATTCCCGTTGAAGTCACGATCAAGCTTTGCCATAGTAGTGGCAACCTGTTTGGTTTTGTTCCCTGCTCTGCCTATTGGGACAAGAAGACGACAAGATTTGTCGTTAGCAATATCATCGACAGGGAACTTATGGGTTGACCCTGAGCCTGGCACGGAACCAACGCTGCTAGGGTAGGCAGTTGGAGATACTAATTGCTCCTTTTGCACCGGAACCATCATTGTACTCGGTGCCACTAATTGTCCCGGTTGTCTAAGTTGTTCCATTATTTCTTGCATATTTTCTTTGACCTTTTGAGCAATCATTTCATCAAGTGTTTTCTTAATCTTCTCACGTCTTCTATATGTGTCTTTATCTTTAGGGAAACCATCTAGCCAAGACATTTGAGAAGAGACCGCTCGAACCCGTCCAATGTGTTCAGGTTTTCCTAAGATAGCGGTAAGTTGGTCATTCTCCCTCTTCGGCTTGAAAAGACCCTTCTGTTGCTTTTCAATTACTTCTTTCATTTTATCCTCTACTTCATTTAGAGAGTCGGGCTTTTCAAGTTTGCCCTCGCTGGTCAAACCTGACCGAGCAAAGACCCAGCGTTGAGTTCGCTCATCGCACCCTTCTAATGGGTGAGGATTGCCCTTACTAGTAATTTCGTCTAATATCTTATTCCATTTCTGGACTTTGGGGGCATATCCGGCAGACCCCAAGCGATGATGGTATTTCTTCTTTTTTGCAAGCTCTGACCTAGTTGCACTTAGAGCTTTAGCATCAGATGTGCTCTTTTGACGAACAAACTCTTGCCACTGAGCTTGTGTGATTTTTCCCATCTTCCTCAAGCTAGGGACCTTATCGGCCTTAACATAAGCATTCATTTCACTCTTCCAGCATCGAAACTTCTTGCCGCAAGAGACCAATGTTGCTTTCTTTACAGCTTCTTCTGTGCCTTTCGGGAACTTGAATTGTTTCTGTATCCTTTCCCACAACTCATTCTTGGTCTGCTCGGGTAATTTCCTCCAATTCTCGGTTGTGATAGGCACAACCTCCCTAACAAGAAAACTGCATGCATTACGGTACTTGGTAACTGAATCCAGTGGTTCTTGGGGAAGCCCACCTGGACCGACCCTTGTTATGTACATGATGCGATCCAATGAACCCTTATTGGGACCTCGTTGCCCTCGTTTCCGCTTGAGTGAAGTTGAGGATTCATCCATTGGACAACCTTCTGCGGTTTTAGGAGCCGATGTCACCTCATTGTCTTCGCGATTAATCTAGGTAGAAAAAAATTATAAGACTTCATATACTTGACAACCAACATTAACTTGAACTGCTGAAGTTAATATTCGTGATCCATACCTCGTCGGCAGGATCATATTCTAGGTCTAGATCCACTGAAGTCTTTTTAATTTTTATATTCGGGAAAGGATCCGATGGACTGTGATAGGAGCCTGAACTGCTGGAGTCAGTAAACTCCATATTGTCTTCTTTATTGTTACTACCAGGACCAATCTTCTTAGGGCTTTCCATGCTGGAACTAATAAGAAAAAAAATCTAATAAATGGCATATTAACTCTACATGAAGTGTTGCATGAAGAAAAAGATGGAAGCATTCTAGGATTTGATAAGGCATTCTAGGGTTTAAGGCGACTGACCAAAAGGTTCCTATACATTGCGAGGGTGATAAGCATGTTAAAGTTGCTCAACAGCAATGGCAATTTTATCTTCTTATTCTAAATAGGCTAGCTTCATTCAGAGTGGCGACCACGTTCTTGAGGTTTACTAGGCGGCGCCTAGCTCCGGACCTATAACTGATCAAGCAAGAGACAAAAAGCAAATCCTCCAGCCTTTTTCTAGTATCAAGAATCACAAAGTGTGGCACTTGGATTTGGATGGTGAGGTGAGGCGAGGCGAGGTAGCTGCAGGCGAGAAGAGACACTCTTTTTCAGCGATGAGGGCGTACTTGGAAGTGACTAGGGTGAAGCTTGGCGGCGACGACGAAGCTCAGCGGCCTACCTGGAAGTGACGAGGGCGAACACTTGGCTGCCGAGGGTATAGATAAACTCCAATTTTCTCAGGCGGGTTTTAAGTACCGACCGTCTGAGAAGATGGTTACCTCAGACAGGTTTTACTTACCAACCGCCTGAGAAGATAAAATTATCTTAGGAGGTTGGTTAGTAACATCCGAGATAAACATCTTCTCAAGCGGTTATTAAGTACCAACCGTCTATGAAGATATTTACTTCTTCTTAATTAATATTCTTGATTAAATGTGGGTCCTTTAAAAAGGAAAAATTCCACTTTCAGGTAATATTATTGATATGTAAAGTTTACCATTAAATTTCACTTCATAAATCATTTGAAATTGGTCAGAACATAAAAAACATACAACAAATGCTATTTTTCATTTTTCTAACTTGATGAATATAATGCTGTTTTCATTTATTTTTCAGTGGACATTTTTACTCATCATACCAACCTCTATGAATTTTTTCAGATTTTTTTAAATTTTTTTGAATCAATGTGTGTTCATAATTTGATGAACGCCTACATAAAGACCCCTCACCAACCTCCTGTGAAGACGTGTCGACGACCGTGCGTGACCTTTCTTTTCTCTGAGGCGCGACCTTTCAATGCGCGGTAAACCAACTGCTCCATCTTCCACTCCGTGCGGCCTTAAAGACGCGCTATCACCCGTTACTTCTCCACAAGCGCGTCGCTCACTTTGAATCCTCTTCTTTTCTTCGTCTTCCTCCGCTCCGACGACCCAACACCACTACGGCTGACCTTCCGCCGACAAGCCCTCCGAAGGAGCCACCTTGCAAGAAACTATGTTGCAGCTCCCCCGAGAGGTTCAACACCCAGCAGCGCCTCCTCATGGCGCGAGAGGCGTACAACAATATGTCTCGCACCATGAGTGCCTTGCGGCTGGGTACCCTTCCAGAGTATATTAGAATGGGTACCATCGGCCACTACCTCTATGCCCTCACGGGGGTGGCTGATCGTCTCGACATTCTGTTCGCGACGATGGCCCAGGTTCTTGGCCCCGAGGGCTGTAGAACGCTGGTGGAGGCGACGGCTAGCAACCTCGGGGTTGCACCGCTGGTGCAGCCGGTGCAGCCGGTGCAACCGGCCCCTATTGCACCGACGCGGGAGGTATTTTTTCTTTGTTGTTTTTAGTTGCTTCTATTTTGTAAATATTGTTAATGAATGAAATCTATCTTTGTTCATCTATGTGACTGAATATTACTTTTGTATCTTGTGTTCTTTTGTGAGATGCGTGATTGAATATTGTTAATGAATGAGTATCTTGTGTGTTCTTCAACTGTGTGAATGAATGAATGTGTAGTGTGTTCATCATGTTCCTCAGACTCGGGTATCATAAGGTAATTATCTTAGGCGGTTGGTAATTCAAACTCGTCTGAGAAGAAGATTATCTCAGGCGGTTGGTAAGTAATACCCGACTGCGATAAACATCTTCTCAGAAGGTTATTAAGTACCAACCGCCTGTGAAGATATTTACTTCTTCTTAAATAATATTCTTGATTAAATGTGGGTCCTTTAAAAAGGCAAAATTCCACTTTCTTGTAATATTATTGATAAGTAAAGGTTACCATTAAATTTCACTTCATAAATCTTTTGAAATCGGTCAGAACATAAAAAACATACAACAAATGATATTTTTCATTTTTCTATCTTGATGAATATAATGCCTTTTTCATTTATTTTTCAGTGGACATTTTTACTCATCATACCAACCTCTATGAATTTTTTCAGATTTTTTTTAAATTTTTTTGAATCAATTTGTGTTCATAATTTGATGAATGCCTCATATGTATATGAGCATTTAGTTAGAATGATGGATAATTTGAAGTTTGACATGTTGGAATGCTTTTTAAAAAAAATTAACAAAATTCATAAATGTATAAATGATACAAATATGTTCATACAAACAAATTTGAGTGAAGGATCTTTTTCTATGAGATACACAAATGTGGATAATATGTGAGTAGAAATTCATTTGATATTTACCAAAACATTACAATGTCAGCTATACAAGTTTTAAAATATTTTGTTTAGGTGGTAGATGTTAATTTTATACAAATGTAGAAGAAAGAATCATCGAATTTGGACACAATTTGTAGAATCTAAACATGTTTGAGTATTTATATTGGAATCTAAATAAAAAAGAAGCACGGGATAAGGAAACTGAAGAACAGTATCGGGCATTATCTCAGGCGGTTGGTAAGTAATATTCGACTGAGATAAACATCTTCTCAGAAGGTTATTAAGTACCAACCGCCTGTGAAGATATTTACTTCTTCTTAATTAATATTCTTGATTAAATGTGGGTCCTTTAAAAAGGCAAAATTCCACTTTCTTGTAATATTATTGATAAGTAAAGGTTACCATTAAATTTCACTTCAAAAATCTTTTAAAATTGGTCAGAACATAAAAAACATACAACAAATGCTATTTTTCATTTTTCTATCTTGATGAATATAATGCCTTTATCATTTATTTTTTCAGTGGACATTTTTACTCAACATACCAACCTCTATGAATTTTTTTAGAATTTTTTAAATTTTTTTGAATCAATGTGTGTTCATAATTTGATGAATGCCTCATATGTATATATGTGCTTTAGTTAGAATGATGGATAATTTGAAGTTTGACATGTTGGAATGCTTTAAAAAAATTAACAAAATTGATACATGTATAAATGATTCAAATATGTTCATACAAACAAATTTGAGTGAAGGATCCTTTTTTTATGAGACACACAAATGTGAATAATATGTGAGTAGAAATTTATTTGATATTTACCAAAACATTACAATGTCAGCTATACAAGTTTTAAAATATTTTGTTCATGCGGTAGATGTTGATTTTATACAAATGTAGAAGAAAGAATCATCGAATTTGGACACAATTTGCAGAATCTAAACATGTTTGAGTATTTATATTGGAATCTAAATAAAAAGAAGCAAGGGATAAGGAAACCGAAGAACAGTATCGGACATTATCTCAGGCGGTTGGTAAGTAATATCCGACTGAGATAAACATCTTCTAAGACGGTTATTAAGTACCAACCGCCTGTGAAGATATTTACTTCTTCTTAATTAATATTCTTAATTAAATGTGGGTCCTTTAAAAAGTCAAAATTCCACTTTCTTGTAATATTATTGATATGTAAAGGTTACCATTAAATTTCGCTTCATAAATCATTTGAAATCGGTCAGAACATAAAAAACATACAACAAATGATATTTTTCATTTTTCTATCTTGATGAATATAATGCCTTTTTCATTTATTTTTCAGTGGACATTTTTACTCATCATACCAACCTGTATGAATTTTTTCAGATTTTTTTATATTTTTTAGAATCAATGTGTGTTCATAATTTGATGAATGCCTCATATGTATATGAGCATTTAGTTAGAATGATGGATAATTTGAAGTTTGACATGTTGGAATGCTTTTAAAAAAAATTAACAAAATTCATACATGTATAAATGATACAAATATGTTCATACAAACAAATTTGAGTGAAGGATCTTTTTTTTACGAGATACAGAAATGTGAATAATATGTGACTAGAAAATAATTTGATATTTACCAAAACATTACAATGTCAGCTATACAAGTTTTAAATTTTTTTGTTCAGGTGGTAGATGTTAATTTTTTAAAAATGTAGAAGAAAGAATCATATAATTTGGACACAATTTGCAGAATCTAAACATGTTTGAGTATTTATATTGGAATCTAAATAAAAAAGAAGCAAGGGATAAGGAAATTAAAGAACAGTATCGGGCATTATCTTAGACGGTTGGTAAGTAATATCCGCCTCAGATAAAAAACTTCTCAGAAGGTTATTATGTACCAACCGATTGTGAAGATATTTACTTGGGACGGAGGGAGTATAAGACGGTCACCCGCGCCATCGTCTTTTCTGCACAACCGTTCCAACATCCTCTCTTCTCTCCACAAAACCCAGTCGCGGCTAGTATACAGCAAATGCTTTCAAGCTTGAGCAACCCTCCGCCACCGAGCCTGCCGAGGGACCCAGCCGCCGGTAAGAGGCCGCGGCTGGACCCCCCCTCGCCGCCGCGCGTGAAGGATACGCTCCTGTTCAACATGGCCCGAGATGTATTTACGGATACACCTCACTCCATGGAACGCCTTGGGCTCGGTACCCTTCCACAAAGTACTGGAATGGACAACACGGGCCATTACGTCTTCGGCCTCTCGCACATGGCCTCTCGTCTCGACTCCCTCTGGGAGACGATGGCGGCGGAGCTCGGCGTCGTGGGTCGTCGCAACCTCGTCGTGGCGGCGGCCTTGAGACTGGGTCACCTTCCGCCGCCAGAGCCCGAGGCGCTAGAGAAGGGTCAGGAGCCCGAGGACCCACCCGAGGAGGAGGAGGTGGAGGCTGAGTAGAGTAGTATTTAAGTGTTTTCTTTTCATGTTTTTAGTTGTAGTTTTTCGTTTCATGTTTTTAGTTGTAGTTTTTCGTTTCATGGTTTTAGTTGTAGTTTATCTTTTCTTGTGTTTGTAATATACTCCCTCCATCCAAAGCGACAAGTATTTTGGGATGGAGATACTCCCTCCATCGAAAGGGACAAGTAGTATTTTGGGACGGAGGGAGTAATGTTTTTAAGTTAAATGTACTTGGTGTTCTTGTTCATGGATGTACTATCTGTGCAAAATTAGTTCAAATTTTCTGATCGCCAAGTCCTCCTTGTCCCCAAACCGGTGGAGTTGCCAGGAGATCGCCCGCAGCGGGCCCCACAAAGCGGTCTGTAAAGTAGTAGTAAGAGGAAAATGCAACTGGCCGGTAGAGGGTCATCGTCTAAGTGGGCGTGTCGAGACGATCAGACGCTAGAGGAAACCGCACTTAATTATGAACCGGTCGGTGGCCCCGGTTTCCTCAAAATTGCGGTTTGCATCCTCTCGGTCCCAACGGCTCGACGCGTACCATTAGGAGTAAATTTACACGCGGGGAAAAACAATTTTTTCGTTATATAAAAAAAATCCATCCGTACACACCTAAGCCAACTTCGTGACCGCGCGTCCGTGCCAGGGGACGCCTTGCAGCGAACATGGGCCTAGTCCTGCACGCATTACTTTCATTCGGATTTTTAACTGCAACTGTGCGCCATGCCTTATAACGTCGGTGCACCGACCTCAACTTTCCGTGGTGGGACTAATCCTTCGCACCTGTTCCATATGTTCTTTTCTTCTCTGTTTGTTGTCTAATACTATTTCTGTTCTATGTTTAACATGCATGTGCGACCTCGATCCACGATCATGTTTCATTATGTTATTCGTGTGTTTTCTCTTTTTATTGAAAGATCGTCATGTACTGTTTGAGGTATATATATATATGCATGCATGTTAGTGTTGTTAAACATGACCGAGGTCCGAGGTGTTTTAGTTCTAGCTATGTCTAACATGCACGGACCGCAAACATGATCAACCAATTACACTACGTAAGAAACCCAAATAGGAGACAACGATGGGCGACAAATCGGATGTCCATCGATCACAAAGCGATGCGAGACGCGCTTAAAGTCATTGTTTGTCTCCTTTAGCTTTGCAATTACAAATAGAGACGAGCTTCAAACCCTAAGATCTTTTGTTTTTGTCCAATTTGCTCGGTTCACTTGTGACAGATTAACACATGACTAAACTTAGAGCACATTCACTTGATTGAAATCCAGAAATTCTAACACACCAGTATTCATTGACACGAATGAACACATATATATTACTAAACACAAGAAATATGTACAAGAACAGAATTGAAGCAAAACACGTACAAGAACTCCTAAAACTACAAAAGAAATATGTAAAAGAACTCCTAAAAACTACTCTCCCGGCCTCGCCTCCTCCGCCCTCTCCCCCAACTTCTCAAACCACGACAAGCGGTCCTCCTCCTCCTCGTCGTTGTCGTCGTCGCCGTCGTTGTGGTGGCGGTCGCCTCATCGTCGCCGTCGTCATCGTCGTCATCATCATCATCGTCATCGTCGTCGTCCTCCTCCTCCTCCTCCTCCTCCTCCAGCGACGATGCAGCAGGAGAGTGGGCCGGATGCTCCGGCTGAGCCGATTGCTCCGGTGGCAATTTTATCTTCTTATTCTAAATAGGCTAGCTTCGTTCAGAGTGGCGACGATGTTCTTGAGGTTTACTAGGTGGCGCCTAGCTCCGGACCTATAACTTGGCGGCAAACGAAATTTTGGCAGCCTAACGGCGTCTAAGTGTTTCGCCCGGGTTAGGTTTTTCCTATGCTGCCGAGGGGTATACATAAACTCTAATTTTCTCAGGCGAATTTTAAGTACCGACCGCCAAAGAAGTTGGTTACCCCAGACGGGTTTTACTTAGCAACCGCCTAAGAAGATATTTACTTAAATAATATTCTTGATTAAATGTGGGTCCTTTAAAAAGGCAAAATTCCACTTTCTTGTAATATTATTGATATGTTAAGGTTACCATTAAATTTCACTTCATAAATCATTTGAAATTGGTCAGAACATAAAAAACATACAACAAATGCTATTTTTCATTTTTCTATCTTGATGAATATAATGCTTTTTTCATTTACTTTTTCAGTGGACATTTTTACTCATCATATCAACCTCTATGAATTTTTTCAGATTTTTATTAAATTTTTTTGAATCAATGTGTGTTCATAATTTGATGAATGCCTCATATGTATATATGAGCATTTAGTTAGAATGATGGATAATTTGATGTTTGACATGTTGGAATGCTTTTAAAAAAATTAACAAAATTCATACATGTATAAATGATACAAATATGTTCATACAAACAAATTTGAGTGAAGGATATTTTTTATGAGATACACAAATGTGGATAATATGTGAGTAGAAATTCATTTGATATTTACCAAAACATTACAATGTCAGCTATACAAGTTTTAAAATATTTTGTTCAGGTGGTAGATGTTAATTTTATACAAATGTAGAAGAAAGAATCATCGAATTTGGACACAATTTGAAGAATCTAAACATGTTTGAGTATTTATATTGGAATCTAAATAAAAATGAAGCAAGGGATAAGGAAACTGAAGAACAGTATCGGGCATTATCTCAGACGGTTGGTAAGTAATATCCGACTGAGATAAACATGTTCTCAAACGGTTATTAAGTACCAACCGCTTGTGAAGATATTTACTGCTTCTTAATTAATATTCTTGATTAAATGTGGGTCCTTTAAAAAGGCAAAATTCCACTTTCTTGTAATATTATTGATAAGTAAAGGTTACCATTAAATTTCACTTCATAAATCTTTTGAAATTGGTCAGAACATAAAAAACATACAACAAATGCTATTTTTCATTTTTCTATCTTGATGAATATAATGCCTTTATCATTTATTTTTTCAGTGGACATTTTTACTCATCATACCAACCTCTATGAATTTTTTCAGATTTTTTTAATTTTTTTGAATCAATGTGTGTTCATAATTTGATGAATGCCTCATATGTATATATGAGAATTTAGTTAGAATGATAGATAATTTGAAGTTTGACATGTTGGAATGCTTTAAAAAAATTAACAAAATTCATACATGTATAAATGATACAAATATGTTCATACAAACAAATTTGAGTGAAGGATCTTTTTTTTATGAGATACACAATGTGAAGAATATGTGAGTAGAAATTCATTTGATATTTACCAAAACATTACAATGTCAGCTATACAAGTTTTAAAATATTTTGTTCATGTAGTAGATGTTGATTTTATACAAATGTAGAAGAAAGAATTATCGAATTTGGACACAATTAGCAGAATCTAAACATGTCTGAGTATTTATATTGGAATCTAAATAAAAAAGAAGCTAGGGATAAGGAAACTGAAGAATAGTATCGGGCATTATCTCAGGCGGTTGGCAAGTAATATCCGACTGAGATAAACATCTTCTCAGACGGTTATTAAGTACCAACCGCCTGTGAAGATATTTACTTCTTCTTAATTAATATTCTTGATTAAATGTGGGTCCTTTAAAAAGGCAAAATTCCACTTTCTTGTAATATTATTGATAAGTAAAGGTTACCATTAAATTTCACTTCATAAATCTTTTGAAATTGGTCAGAACATAAAAAACATACAACAAATGCTATTTTTTATTTTTCTATCTTGATGAATATAATTCGTCGGCCTCCGAGTAGAATAGGATTAGGAGTAGTTTTGTTCTTGTTTCTACATGTTTTTCGTCCATGTTTTCTTTACTCTTGTTTGTAATATATGAGTTGGTAGTAAGTTAATGTAATATGTCTTTTATGTTCATGAACAATGTGTCTGATGTATTATCGAAAAATTCTCCTTTTATCGAAAAACATCTCCTTTAACGACGCCAAGTTTAAACCTTTAACCCACTTCGTGCGTGAATCGAAAAACATCTCCAGTCGTGATGTTGTGTTTCTCTTGTTTTTTTTTTATATTTTTTCTTTTCACGTTTTGTCATATTGTTTTCTTTGATGCAAACAGGGCTAAACAAAAGACGAGCGCGCGTAGGGGAAACACAACAAGTGCAACATTCATCAGAGATGAGCATGCATATATAGGAGAAACACATCAACATGCCTTATACAAGTCTATTTTATATACAGTACTCCCTTTGTTCACTTTTCATTGGCATTGGGAGAACTAGGGGTAGTGCATCCAAAAGGGAATGGAGGGAATATAACCCATAGAGTACAACACGTTATGGCGGAACAGGTCATACTCACGCTCAATCCTACAATTCTCAGTACAGAAGACGGTCCACTCGTACCACCCTCGCCGGCCGCAGCGGGCAGGCCCCTGGTTCCCCCCTGTCAGGCAGCGGCAAAGGTAATCGTCAATTTTGGGCAACGCCACCGGCGGCGGTCTCGGAGGAGGCCTACGCAGAAATCTCCAGCTCACAAAAACGTCAAGCCTCTGCATGGCTTGATTCTGACACCAGCAGCACTCCGTGTTGGTCCTCTTCATCGCGACGGACCCGGCCGCGTTGTTGCCGACGTGGGCCTCGCCTTCGACCTGCCAGATATACTCGAGGGCGTCGCGGTCCCCGCGGTCGGCGTCGTAGCGAAGCATGGCGAGGACGTAGGCCGCAACCTTGTGGCTGTTCGCGGCCGCCCGAGCAAGGAACTGGGTGCTCCGCTGCGCCTGCGCGCGGCCGTAGTTGAAGACGAGGTCGAACCCGGTGTTGTAGCACGCATGAGGGTTGCCCACGTTGGCCAGGCGCTCCACGAGGGCGTCGTAGCTCCTGTTCCTGTGCCGTTGGAACCACTCCCAGCTGCTCTCCCGCTCCAGTGCCACGCGCCTGCCCACGGCAAGATCACGGCACGCCGCGTGCATGGCCTTGCAGGTGGCGCGCAGACTGGAGAGGTCGTCCATGGGCTGGGTGGAGGTTGCGGCGACCCACCCCGCGATCAGGACCGCAATATCGTGCGGCAAGGGGAACTCCATGGGCTTCGAAGGGAACCAGTGAGGGCGCACGCGACGGAGAGGAAGAGTACGCGTGGAGAAGAGGATGGTGTGTGTGGCGGAGTAGTGGATGGTGTGTCGTCTTACTACTCTTTATTAGTACGCACGGAGAAGACGATGAGACGCCCGATGATTTTTAGTACGCGCGGAGAAGAGGGATGGTGGTGTGTGGGCAGTTATTTCTAGCCATTTTTTTTGTCCCAGCTCAACTTTACTTTCACTGTATGGTCATGTCAGCTGTGTGCTCTGCACATTTTCAGCTATTGTCCTTTGTTGCCGTAGCAACTTGCTGGCATTGAATGTAAAGTGGGAGGATATGTATTGATGAAGGGTGTTAGGGTAAGTTTATGTGTTGACTAATGTGCAGTTTGAATCCTAAAAATAGAGTTCACTTGGGACGGAGGGAGTATAAGATGGTCACCCGCGCCATCATCTTTTCCGCACAACCGTTCCAACATCCTCTCTTCTCTCCAGAAAACCTAGCCGCGGCTAGTATACAGCAAATGCTTTCGAGCTCGAGCAACCCTCCGCCACCGAGCCCGCCGAGGGACCCAGTCGCCGGTAAGCGGCCGCGGCTAGACCCCCCCCCCCCTCGCCGTCGTGCGTGAATGACACCCTCCTGTTCAACATGGCCCGAGATGTATTTACAGATACATCTCACTCCATGGAACGCCTTGGGCTCGGTACCCTTCCACAAAGTACTGGAATGGACACCACGGGCTCCTACGTCTTCGGCCTCTCGCACGTGGCCTCTCGTCTCGACTCCCTCTGGGAGACGATGGCGATCGAGCTCGGCATCGCGGGTCGTCGCAACCTCATCTTGGCGGCGGCCTTGAGACTGGGTCACCTTCCGCCGCCGGAGCCTGAGGCGCTAGAGGAGGGTCAGGAGCCCGAGGACCCACCCGAGGAGGAGGAGGTGGAGGCTAAGTAGAGTAGTATTTAGGTGTTTTCTTTTCATGTTTTTAGTTGTAGTTTTTCGTTTCATGTTTTTAGTTGTAGTTTTTCGTTTCATGGTTTTAGTTGTAGTTTATCTTTTCTTGTGTTTGTAATATACTCCCTTCATCCAAAGCGACAAGTATTTTGGGACGGAGATATTCCCTCCATCGAAAGGGACAAGTAGTATTTTGGGATGGAGGGAGTAATGTTTTTAAGTTAAATGTACTTGGTGCTCTTGTTCATGGATGTACTATCTGTGCAAAATTAGTTCGAATTTTCCGATCGCCAAACCCTCCTTGTCCCCAAACCGGTGGAGTTGCCAGGAGATCGCCCGCAGCGGGGCCCGCAAAGCGGTCTGTAAAGTAGTAGTAATAGGAAAATGCAATAGGCCGGTAGCTAGGACTGGAAAGAAAAAAGTGAAGAAAATATGAGGAAGAAAATGTTTGAAAAAAGGAAGGACAACCGAAATGTTAAACAAGAAATATTTTCACGGAAATTAATCCAGTCGTAATCCTCTCAAACATAGGCTCCCTTTGAAGGATAGGATTTGTAAAGGATTTTTAGTTTCCATAGGAAACGTAACACATGAGCTAGGACACCTCGGTAGCCATACTAAAAGAGCTGGTTATCCGCCTCATCCACTTCCCCACGCTGCCAGTAGAATCTCTTCGGCCGCGCGAAGGTGTCCCCCGAAGAGTTCGAGGACACCGAGGAGTGTCCGTCAGAAGAGTCGCCTGATGACGAGGAGGCCGGGGAGTTGGGGTGGACCGGTGGCGTATAGTCGAGGTAGTGATCCAGGTGGATGATGAGCTCCGTCGTGAGGCTGCCAGGCTGGACCACTGCAGCATGGTTGAAAGGTTCCGCGGACGGCCCGCTGTCACTCCCAGTCCGGCCATCACTTCCTGCAAAGAAGGTGGCCATTTTGGCCCGAGGCAGGAGACTTGGGTCTTTCATCCACCCAACGACCGTGCACAGGTCAGCACGCTCCCGGTGGTAAGTGGAAGCATCGAAGTGATCAAAGAGGAAGACATCACCCAGAACCTGTCTGATGCCCTCCGCAGACCAGGCATGTAGAGGGAGGTTCTCGATGACAACCTGCACGTGGAAGAACCACCCGACGATCGGCACACCGACGCCAAAGATCCATGGCCGGAAGTAGTGGTTATCATCCGGCATGGAGATGATTGCCGTCTCGATGGCGAGCTCCCGATAGTCATCACGGGTGAACCGCACCAGGAACTCACCATCCCCAAATGTGGACACGGTGAAAGCCAAATGCGGTATTTCAAGTTGGTGATGGATGGCCAGGGTGATATCCATGGGCGTCGCCTCGCTGCAACCTCCTCTGGGTCCCAGGACAGCTGCTTGGCGGCGCAAACGGATAAACTTCATCGTCATGAGGCGGTTGTTGACCACTGTGCATTGCCCCTCACGAGAGTGCAGGGACGGTGAGCCTGCAGGTACCTGCTCGCGTCTAGCATGGTTGCGAGGCATGGCTCTATGACAACAGAGGCAAAGGACTTCTCAGGCAACACACAGGAGCATGGATGGGAATCAGTCGGGAACTTGAGCCTGGAAGCAATAGGGGGGGGGTGGTTTAAGAAGGCGAGGATTAAGAGGCCAAACATCGGAAGCAGTGTCCCTTGAGGATCTCACGAAAATCCGGTGATAGGATTGGACCTTTCGAGGCCTTAGGCTCTGTGCAAGCGTCATGAATGCACGAAGGCCCAGCTTGAATATAAAGTGAATCAGCGCAGTTTCAGCCCACAAATAACAAGCGGCCAAGCTTTTTCGTCCTGCCTGCCTGCCTACCCGCGGCGGGAAATTTTTGTCACGCCGAATGAAGAAGGAAAATAAGAAACGAAAATAATATTTTATTACGGTACCCTTCGACCCGCAATGTCGGCCCCCTCTCTGCAACGCGCTTGTAGGAGCATCCGCCGGCCGCCAAGATTGTAGGAGCATCCGCCGGCCGCCACGCTTGTAGGAGCATCCGCGGGCCGCCACGCTTGGAGGAACATTCATCAGCCGCCACGCTTGGAGGAGCATCCTCCGCCCGCCACGGTTGGAGGAGCATCCGCTGGCCGCTACGCTTGGAGGAGCATCCGCTGGCCGCCACGCTTGTAGGAGCATCCGCCGGCCGCCACTCTTGTAGGAGCATCCGCCGGCCGCCAAGCTTGGAGGACCAACCGCCGGCCACCACGCTTGGAGGAGCATCCGCCGGCCGCCACGCTTGTAGGAGAATCCGCCGGTCGCAGCGCGTGGAGTAACAACAGCTAGGTACAATTTCTCACAAAATGTGTTCTTGTACATCTATCCTCTTACGGATAGGCTGATGGCTGATTGAATTGTAGAAGGCAATGTCAGAAGATAAGACATGGATGGGAAAAGACAGGCATACGAGGGAGTGGCAGGATGGAATGAAGTCATTTTTAAATTTTGCGTTTCAGGGCACTCGTGAAGGAGGAACTATGCCTTGTCCTTGCACGAGATGTCGTAGTATTTGCCACAAGACACGCAAGGGAGTTCATGTACACCTGCTCAGAAATGGGATGTTATTGGATTATACTTGTTGGATACACCATGGAGAAATACGAGTTCAGGAAAATATTGCTGAGGAATCAGCAAATAATGAGGAGATAATTTCTGATGATGGTGCTATGCAAAATATGTTGTCCAGTCTACTTAGAGGCACTGATCATGGTGGTACTTCAGTAGATGTTGATGATCAAGAAAATGCTATAAACCAGCAGGAGCCAACTGGGGATGCAAAGAAATTCTATGACTTAATAACTGATGCCAAAAAGGAGTTGTATCCAGGTTGTTCGCAGCTGACCCAATTATCCTACATTGTCAGGTTCTACCAGATAAAGTGTTTAACTGGTATGAGCAAAGTAGCTTGTGAGATGTTACTTGAACTATTCTCATTTGCGCTTCCAAAGGGCCACTGCATTCCTAATACACTTGATAAACTTCAGAAGGTTGTTCGTGACCTCGGGCTGGACTACCAAAAGATCGATGCATGTGTCAATGACTGTGTGTTATTCCGGAAGGACTATTCTCTGCTGAATAGTTGCCCAAAATGTGGTGAATTAAGATGGAAAAATAGTACTGCTGGGGATGCAACAGAGGCTTTACCTTGTGGAAAATCCAAGAAGCTTGTAGCACGCAAGGTTCTACATTACTTCCCTCTTATTCCCCATCTACAAAGGTTTTATATGGGAGAATCAACGGCATCAAACATGTGCTGGCACAAAGAAGGTCGTGCTGATGATGGAATATTACGCCATCCCGCCGATTCGAAAGCATGGAAGCATTTTGATAGCATTCACCCAAATTTCTCATCTGATCCTCGCAACATAATACTTGGGGTAGCATCTGATGGTTTCAATCCTTCTGGGGTAATGAATGTTTCTTACAATACATGGCATGTGATTCTAATCCCTTATAATCTACCACCTTGGTTGTGTATGAAGCAGTCTTATTGGGTGATGTCAATGATAATTCCTGGGCCAAAGTCACCTGGAAACAACATTGATGTGTATCTGCAGCCTTTGATTGATGAGTTGTTGAAATTATGGTCTGATGGTGTTGAAACATATGACAGTTTAAAGAAAGAGACATTTTTCATGCGAGCTTCTTTATTGTGGACAATAAATGATTTTCCAGCATATGCAATGCTATGTGGATGGAGCACAAAAGGGAAGCTAGCATGTCCATACTGCCATATAAACACTGACGCCTTCTGGTTGAAATATGGACGAAAGCATTGTTACATGGATCATCGTCGTTTCCTACCTCAGGATCACAGATGGCGTCGAAATAAAGGTTCTTTCAACAACAAGGCAGAGAACAGAGAGGCTCCAACATCACTCTCTGGTGACGAAGTACTCCAACAATACGAGTTTTTTGATCAAGTGAGTTTTGGACCGACAAATAATAAGAGAAAGCACACCGAGGAAAATAGATGGCATAATTGGAAGAAGAAAAGTATATTTTTTGACCTCCCTTATTCGAAGACATTGCTAATAAGGCATAACTTGGATGTCATGCACATTGAGAAAAACATTTGTGATAGCATATTGGGGACATTGCTTGCTATGGATGGTAAAACAAAAGATAGTCTACAAGCTCGTCTTGATATGAAGGATATGGGTATACGGCCAGATCAACATCCAAAGTTCATAAAGAGTAAGTACACATTCCCACCAGCATTATATACTTTGAGCAAAGATGAGAAGACCACCTTGTGCAAGTTTTTGGGGAATGTGAAGGTGCCTGATGGTTATGCCTCAAACATCAAGAGATGTGTGGGCATAAAAGCATGTAAGGTATTGGGTCTAAAAACTCATGACTGCCGTATTATATTTCAGAAGCTCCTTCCTATTGCAATACGTAACATATTGCCTGAAAAGGTTGTTGCACCTTTAATTGAGTTTAGCACATTCCTTTTTGGAAATTGTTCTAAAGAATTGGTGGAACCAGATTTGGACAAGATGAGCAAACAAATTCCTGAAACAATTTGTAAGCTTGAGATGTTGTTTCTCCCGCTTTCTTTGATATCATGGTACCTCTTCCAACCCATCTTGCTGAAGAAGCACGGTTGGGTGGACCTGTTTCTTACAGATGGATGTATCCAATTGAGAGGTACCTTGGTACATTGAAGAGGTATGTACGTAACAAAGATCACCCGAAGTTTTCTATAGCTGAGGGATATATTGCCGAAGAGTGTATGACTTTTTGTAGTCAGTTTTTGGATAACATCAGCACCAAGCGTAATAGGCCAGAACGTCATGAAGCTACAGCTACAAATGAACCTTCTATTGATAATTCTAACATACTTACAGAAGTTGATAATTCAAAAAAAGGGTATAAATGGGACCAACTTAGTATGGTGGAACTACATAACATCAGGCATTATCTTATTACTAACGTTGAAGAGGCCGCTCCATGGATCAAGTAATAACGTATAACTCAGATGTTGTATACTATATATATGGCTTATTGTAGATGGCTAATTTAATTTTGTACCCTTTTTAGTGAGCATATTGAAGAGCTGAAAAAGATTCATTCTCGTGATGTTGATAAATGCCATAGAGATGAGTTTGTTGATTGGTTTCACAAACGAGTAAGTACATGCAAGTTTGCACTTTGATGAAATATTGAACAAATATGTGTTCTGAAATTGGTTTGTCGTCGATAACCCCTATTATACTAATGTGTACAGATTACGACATTACACAAAGAAGGCAAAGCAACCGATTATCTGTATGCATTATCTAGAGGACTTGATCGTCGGGCACATTTTTTTAGTCGGTTATTCATCAATGGCTTCTTCTTTTGAACTGCAGATGTGGAAAAAGATTTACGGACCCAAAACAGTGGTATTGTTGTTCGGGGCACTGATCATGATTGGTTTGGAGTAATCAAGAAAATCATTGTTGTTGATTTTGAAAAAAAAATCAAGAGGTTCTATTATTTCAGTGTGAATGGTTTGATCGGCCTTTTGGAAGCAGTCAGAACCAAAGCAGAGGCTACAAAAAGGATCAATACGGAATGATAGATGTTGACACTACTCTGTTTCGATTCTAGTATGAGCCTTACATTCTAGCTACCCAAGCAGAACAAGTTTTTTATGTTCCAAGTGTGAGGCATCCTAAATGGGCTATAGTTGTTAAAACGAAGCCACGGAACCTTTATGCCATGCCCCCTGGAGACAGTGAAAATAATGTGACTGAGACGATGGAGGCTGAGACATTTCATGATGATCTGCTTACTGATGATATCAATAATGAGGATACGACCGCATGGACTAGGAATGACATTGAGGGAGCCAGCGGCGATGCTTCCACTCTTATAATGACAACGTCAGGTGATCGGTTTGAGGTAGATGGAGTTGCATCAGAAAATGAAGACGACGACGACGACGATACATATACCAATGATGTTCATGTAGCTCCATTGTGGGTGGACGACAGCGAAGATGATGATTTTTAGCATAATTAAGTACGTGACATGTAGCTCCACAATGAATTCATCCGTCCGAACCCGACATTTATTTTTTAGTTATTTATATTTGCTACCTGAAAAGTATCCGATACCCGATATTTCGGTCTTTTCAGTTCTGGTCTCGGTTTTATCAGTTTCGGTTTTTCGGTCTCGGTTTATTTGCCCACCCCTAATTTACGTAGTAGTAGCATATATATTGGATATACATATTTCTCCTGCATGTTTTTTTTTTGCAAAACTTTTTCAAAGGGAAGTCTTAGGTTTCATCAAATCTATCTTTCAGATTTACGCAATTTTGATCTGTTTTAACAATACAAGAATTGTACTTTTAGATTCACCATGAAAAATATTTCCATAATATACAATCTAGTACTACATGTTATTGAAGTTAATAAATTCCATATAAATCATTTGTCAAAGGTAATTAGTTCCAACAAAACAGAAATAGAGTTGAGTTGGGGCGGAGGAAGTATTATAGGTTGCTGTTTGCCACATAAGGTTTCGTCCTTCGTTCAAGCCGTAGCCATTTGTACAGGTGGCTGATGCGACCGGGCGCACCGAGCTTACGTGTGCGCAAGTCACCGAGGTGCCTTAGACGTGCGCAGCGCATGCGTTGAAATCACCTGCTGTACTGCAGGTGCAGTAACAGTCACTGACATGTGGGTCCGGCTGGCCATGGGGCCCTCATGTCAGTGACTTTTACTGCACCTGCAGTACTGCAGAGGTTATGCATCCTGCATGCGCATCTTTGAATTCAATTGGAACCGCTCCGCGTCCCATCACCGCTTTACCATGAACCACTGCGGATGGTCTTAAAGGCAGGCCCGACTCTGGGCCTAGGTGGGCGGAAATAAATTTTCTGCGATCCTCGAGAACGGATCGAGGGGAAGGCTCATCGCCCATAGCGATTGTGTAGCTTCCGTCCCCTCGATCCGTTGGCGATGAACCTTCTCCTCATCCGTTCTCGAGTTGGCGGTGGCCACAGCGCTGCTTCTACCCTGCTTCTGGACTGAGGACGCTGATGATCCGCAACATACTTTTAAATCTGCGCATTGGTATTCTCCCCCTCATATTTGTTGATGCGTTAATACCTGATTTTTTACATCGTTGAGTATGTTACGAATCATCAGCGTCGTTAGTCCAGCACTGAGTTGTCAGGAGGCAAAAAGTAATGAACATCATTGATCAGCACTGCGCCGAGGAGAACGCGAAAATTGTTTGCTGATTCGTGGCAACATATCCTAATGCAACGACTGTGTTCCGTGGCAATAAAGCTATAATGCCACGAACCAGTAATTCGTGGCAACAGATTCTAATGCAACGATTGTGTTCCGTGGCAATAAAGTTGTAAAACCACGAACCAGAGTATCGTGGCAACACATCCTAATGCAAAGATTTTGTTTCGTTGCATTACGGTCCAAATGCAACTGTTTGCTGATCCATGGCAACAGATCCTAATGCAACGACTGTGTTCCGTGGCAATAAAGTTGTAATGCCACGAACCAGTATTTCGTGGCAACAGATCCTTATGCAACGACTGTGTTCCGTGGCAATAAAGTTGTAACGCCATGAACCAGTAATTCGTGGCAACAGATCCTAATGCAAAGATTGTGTTCCGTGGCAATAAAGTTGTAATGCCACGAACCAGAGTATCGTGGCAACACATCCTAATGCAACAATTCTATTTCGTTGCATTACGGTCCAAATGCAACTGTTTGCTGATTCATGGCAACAGATCCTAATGCAATGACTGTGTTCTGTGGCAATAAAGCTGTAACACCACTAATCAGTAATTTGTGGCAACAGATCCTAATGCAACGATTGTGTTCCATGGCAATAAAGCTATAACGCCACGAACCAGTATTTCGTGGCAACACATCCTAATGCAACATTTCTGTTTCGTTGCATTACGGTCCAAATGCAACTATTTGCTGATTCGTGGCAACAGATCCTAATGCAACGACTGTGTTCCGTGGCAATAAAGCTGTAATGCCACGAACCAGTATTTTGTGGCAACAGATCCTAATGCAATGATTGTGTTCCGTGGCAATAAAGCTATAACGCCACAAACCAGAGGATCGTGGCAACACATCCTAATGCAACGATTCTGTTTCGTTGCATTACGGTCCAAATGCAACTGTTTGCTGATTCGTGGCAACAGATCCTAATGCAACGACTGTGTTCCGTGGCAATAAAGTTGTAACGCCACTAACCAGTAATTCGTGGCAACAGATCCTAATGCAACGACTGTGTTCTGTGGCAATAAAGCTGTAACGCCACGAACCAGTATTTCGTGGCAACACATCCTAATGCAACGATTCTGTTTTGTTGCATTACGGTCCAAATGCAACTGTTTGCTGATTCGTGGCAACAGATCCTAATGCAACGACTGTGTTCCATTGCAATAAAGCTGTAACGCCATGAACCAGAGTATCGTGGCAACACATCCTAATGCAACAATTGTGTTTCGTGGCAATAAAGCTGTAACGCCACGAACCAGAGTATCGTGGCAACACATCCTAATGCAACGATTTTGTTTCGCTGCATTACGGTCCAAATGCAACTATTTGCTGATTCGTGTCAACGGATCCTAATGCAACGACTGTGTTCCATGGCAATAAAGCTGTAACGCCACTAACCAGTAATTCGTGGCAACAGATCCTAATGCAACGACTATGTTCTGTGGCAATAAAGTTGTAATGCCACTAACCAGTATTTTGTGGCAACAGATCCTAATGCAACGACTGTGTTCCGTGGCAATAAAACTGTAACGCCACGAACCAGTAATTCGTGGCAACAGATCCTAATGCAACGACTGTTTTCTGTGGCAATAAAGCTGTAACGCCATGAACCAGTATTTCGTGGCAACAGATCCTAATGCAACGATTGTGATCTGTTGCATTAGCATCCTGATGCCACGAACTAGTGATTTGTGGCAACAGATCCAAATGCAACGATTGTGTTCCGTGGCGATAGTTCCTAGTGCCACGAATTAGTGAATTGTGGCAAAAAGCCAAGCTTACTGCAACGATTTAGTATTCGTTGCAGTACAATCGTTGCAACAGGTCGGAATCCTTGAAGTGGGTCCACCCGACCCCCCTGTTCAGCCGACTAGGAGATGGAGCCAATTTGGCTCCCTCTTCTCCAACAACTATATTTTTGAACTTGGTGAACCATTGGGGGCTGAAACACTATAAATGGTTGCCATGAGGAGCACCCCTCTTCACACGTCACCTCAATTTTCACCTCCCCGAGTCACACTCTTGCTCACATTGTTTTCTTCCTCTTCATTGAAACACTCTTGCTCAAATCCAATCCAAAATGATTTGCTTTCATTTGCATTTGAAATTTGCTCTCAAGTTATTCAAGGGAAAATTTCTCAAGGGTTTTGTTTCGCCAACATGAATGTGGCCTAGAGGGTGGGTGAATAGGCCTTTTTGAAATTTGTCAGAATCTGCAACACTTAACAACCAGATCAAAATCAGAGATATCGGACTAGTCCGGTAAAGTGCGGACTAGTCCAGTGTGTACCGACTAGGTTGATTATGTTTGATCGATTAAATTGATTCTATGATGTATGCATCAAAATATACAGTTAATTGAAGTGTTGCAAGATTATGTACTGGGGTATACAACGGTCAATCTTATATTTGAAGTTTCAACGTAAAATATGCGAGATTGATTGAAACCCTAGATTGATGTGATGAATAAGAACGATGAACACAAAGCAAGACACAAGCAATTTATCTTGTGGTTCCGCTCCCACAGAGGCAACCCGCATCCATGTTGAGGAGTCCACAAAAGGAACGGGTCTTCTCCAACCCTACCCTCGTCGGATTGCCATGAAGGCCAATCCTCTTCTCTTATCACAAAGGGTAAATAACCAAATTCAAGGGGCCTTCTCACACATTGAGGGCTCCCCTAGATTACAATGACAACTCCACCAAGAACACACTCAAAAGATTATAATGAAAATCATAGGAGTGAGTTAGGGAATCAAACGAAGAGCTCAAGAGTGATGAAACATGTCTCTCCAATGTTTCGAAGTGTATCCTCAAAGGATTTATCTTTGTGGCTTTTGATTTCGTGGAGAGATGTGTTTTTGAGGCTCTTGGGAGGTGTCACGGCGCTAGGGTTCGAGAGAGATTAAAGTTGGGCCGTGCACCTCTATTTATATGGGGTTTCTAAAAGTGACCGTTAGGGTTTAGAAAGATCAGACTAGTCCGTGGTGGACACCGGACTAGTTCGGTGTGCTGTGTGTTGCAAACCCTAAGTGTCCCAAATATCGGACTAGTCCGGCTAGGAGCGGACTTGTCCGATTTCGCTTCTGGAAATCTCCGGACTAGTCCGATAGACATCGGACTTGTCCGGACAGTGAAATCCTAAGTGGTTATAGGACAAGTCCGCACTTGGAGGACTTGTCCGATTTAGGTCAGAGAGTTTTTCGGACTAGTCCGTGCTAATATCGGACTTGTCCGATTGACATCAGAAAGATATCAGACTAGTCCGGCGTGTGATCGGACTTGTCCGATTTTGTGTGACTTGTGAAGTGTTTTGAGGACTAGTCCGCACTGGAGAGGACTAGTTCGATTCTAGTCAGAGAGATATCAGACTAGTCCGTTGCGATATCGGACCGATCTTGTGCAGAGAGAGATATCGGACTAGTCCGGTGTCAGTCGGACTAGTCCGGTCCTGTATAAATTTGTGCAATGTGTGTGTTTATTTGTGATTAAGCTCTTGGGTTGTGTTTCCTTAACACACTCCACACTCAATGATCTACTAATCTTGTTCCTTGAGCTCTTTTCCACATTGCTCCTCATTCTCCCTTCTTTCTGGCACTTTGCTTATTTTCACATTAAAACCTGTGCTCATCTCAACAAAGTGGTTAGGATCTCATTTGCTTGTCATAAATCATCCAAAACCCACAAGGGATTCCTAGATGCACTTTCAATCTCCCCCTTTTTGGTGATTGATGACAACCAATTGAGATTTCACAAAATATGATAAAAAGTTGAGATTTTCATAAAGTATGCACATATGAGTTTAAAACACATTAATCCATGAAAACATGATTCATATGTGCACTCTTTATGGTGGGATGCAAAACTAAACAAGTATGAGCAACAATTGTGATGATAATGCGTTAATTGACATGGTTGTACCAACAATAAGCATAAAAGACAATGTTGAACCAAAAACATAGATTTCATCAATAAGAGCATAACAAGTTCATAGCATTGCATCTCAGGACCATAATTAACAAAATAGCATATTAAGCAGTTTTACAACCCACAAAATAGATAGAAAGCACAAAGGAAGCTCTTTCCTCGCATCCTACAGCTAAAGACCTAAGACCTAGGACTCCCCCTCAATCTCTCCCCCTTTGGCATCAAGAAACCAAAAAGAAGGAGAGGATGGACCTAAAGTCTTCACGCCTCGCTGTCGGTCCTCTCATCGTCTTCATCTTTGTCTTCGGGCTGATGAGGAGGAGGAGGAGGAGGAGGTGCGGAGCTGCTCGAGCCCCCAACGCCAAAGTAGGCAAGCTCGGAGGGGGTCAAGGGCCCGATCTCGCTGATGTCAGGGTCGGAGTCCTCAGGAATTACTGGAGATCCAATGGGGTCGTCTCCAGCTTTTGACTTAGCTGCTTGATGTTTGCCTTCACATATCTCATATCAGCTTTTCTCTTTTGGTTGAGCTTGTGACTTCTGATCTCTGTCTTGCAGCAAGATTCGAAGATGGCCGCAAGATACTTCAAGTTACCACTCGCAGACCCTTCTTGTTGACATCTCCACTTCCTCTTACAGGGGCCTTAGGACTCGAGGCCAGAGATGGAGCAGCCTAAATGCTTGGCTTTTGAGGCATCTGGGGCCTCAAAGGAAGGTGCTCCACATCCTTGGCAAATTCAATGCCATTGACCTTCTCAATTATGAACATAAGATATGGAGCATATCCACATGACCTGTTGGGTGTGCAAGAAATGTTCACCATGTCATTCCAAATGTAGTCATCCACATCAAACTGATGATCCTTGCTTATCACTCTCATCAGGGTTCGGAGATAGCCCTGCACACTCCCAGCATCTCCATCCTTGGGAGCAATAGTCTTCCTCAATACTCTGTTCAGGACCACAAAGAAAGGCTTCATGTTCTTCGTGGAGGGAGGGTTGAACTTCGAATTGGGCTCATAGAGGAATTTCATCCTGTCCTTCTCAATGACACCTATGTTGTGGATGATCAAGTTGTCATGTCTTGAGGTGTCAAGGTGGTGCAGACTTGCAAAGTCTTCATGAGTGATATTGTACTTGGATCCGTGAGTCATCCAAGTAACACTCTCTTCATCTTCACTTGAGAAATGGCACGTCGCAAAGAAATGCGCGATGACCTCATCATTCCAGTTGTTCCTGAAGGCAAAAAGATCCTTCAGGCCATGCCTCTCAACTGCATCCACCACTTCAATAAACGGGGAGCATCCCTTCTTCTCAAAATGCGCCCAATCGATCCATTGGATGCGCACTACCGGTGTCTTCATGGGGAGGTACACAGACTTGTAGAAATCTGCATGGAAATTGCACCAAAATCTTCCATCGGCAGCTTGCTTCGGACGGCCATACCAATCACTACTTCTGAATTTCGCAGCCGAGTCGTTGCCCTTCCATTGAACTTCTCTTCAGTGGGGTCCCTGACCCCTTCCCTTGGAGCATGCAGCCTCAAGGGGCCAACTGGGCCAGTTGCTATTCCCTTGCCCTTGCCCTTGGCTTGGTGAGGGCCACTAGCTGCAGCTGCCTTTGACGCCGGCTTCTTTGCCAACACCTTCCTCTGATCCTGTGGAGGAGATGGAGCCAGCTCAGAAGGACGCTCTTGGCATTTCTTGCCAAGGTTCGTCGAGGGCCGAGGTGCGACCTCGTGGTCCATTTCGGCCTCGAAATCGGAAATCTCGTCGTTTGAGCTCGACATGCCCTGAGAATGAATATTGTAAGGCATGAATGAGAATGGATGATACAAGGTATAGGTGAGAAAGAATAACAAGTAATTGCATTGTGGAATTGAAAGGTTAGGTTTTGAGTTCAGAAAAATCGGACAAGTCCGGTGTACACGCACGGACTAGTCCGAGTGATCGGACTTGTCAGTGCATGGACCGAACTAGTCTGGTATTCATCCTCAAAATCTTAAGCAACTAGACAAATGGTGATTCCTAATGCACACTTAGCTTAGCATAAACGTAATACATCAAGGAGGCATGTATATAGTGAGGAATGCTAGGCTATTCGATCAACAATGAAGAAAATAGATATTTCTAGGGTTTGGGGGGAAATTACCGAAGAAATCGCTTGAATATCGAAGAGTATGGTCTTGAAGGCCGGACAAGTTTGCGAAATTCAATCTTCGAGAAAGAAAGCTTGATTTCCGCCCAAATGCGGAGCCTTTTGGTGGAGAAAGCAAGAAATCGCCTTGGGAGCTCGAGCACGAAGAGAGAGAAGCTTGAGGCAAGTTGTGAGGGTGAGGGAATTAGGGTTTGGCAGCGGCTAGGGTTCTGAACACAAAAATCGGACAAGTGCGGAGAAGATCGGACTAGTCCGAACTTTTCTAGAGGCTATATCGAACTAGTCTGTGGTCTACCGGACTAGTCCGGCCTAACTGGCGCTCTGCGGACTAGTCTGCATGTGCGGACTAGTCCAGGTAACCACGGACTAGTCCGTGGTCACCAGGCAAGAACTTCTTGGCCCATTCATATATATTTGAATGTACATATTTAGAAAATAGGGAGGCAGATCAAATCAACTAATCTTGATGAATATGATCAGTAAGCATACAACAATCAAGCAATGACCATAATTCACAAAGATCTAGTAATTGGCATAGTTTTTCGGAGAAAATTGAGAGTGATGATTTTCACAATCCAATCAACATATTTTGAAGAAATCATAAAGGTATGCAAAATTTCAAGCCACATTCCGAGCATCAAGGATATTTAGTTCATTTTGGAGCTCGCAAAAGCGTTTTTCATCAAGTGGCTTGGTGAATATGTCGGCCAATTGTTTTTCGGTGTTGACATGGGAGATGGTTATATCTCCTTTCATGGAGTGGTCTCTCAAGAAGTGATGCCGGATGTCTATGTGTTCAGTTCTAGAGTGCTCAACTGGATTATGGGCAATTTTAATGGCACTCTCATTGTCACAAAGGAGTGGAATACGGTTCATATTGTAACTGTAACGCCTAAGAGTTTGTCGCATCCAAAGGAGTTGTGCACAACAACTACCGGCTGCAACATACCCGCTTCGGCTGTGGATAAGGCAATGGAGTTTTGTTTCTTGGAGGACCAAGAAATTAGGGATCTACCTAGGAATTGGCATGTGTCGGAGGTACTTTTTCTATGTACTTTGCATCCGGCATAATCTGCATCGGAGTAACCAATGAGATTGAATTTGGAGCCTTTTGGATACCAAAGACCAAGGTTGGGTGTATGAACTAAGTATCTCAAGATCCTTTTTACGGCTGTCAAGTGAAACTCCTTAGGATTGGCTTGAAATCATGCACACAAACATACACTCAACATAATATCTGGCCTAGATGCACATAAATAGAGTAGAGATCCAATCATGGAGCAATATACCCAATCTGACTACCCCTTCCCGGAGCATCCTTAATGGTCCAAATAGCACTGGCAAGGCCCTAATTAATCAGCTACGCCGCACCCAAACTTGGCCTCGTGGTGGCATTGTAGTCTTGGCTTATTCTAGCATGAACCGGTCCTTAGATCTATAGCAAACAAACCACCATAACATCCAACCCATCCACTTACCAGACTTGCTTAGATCACCCATTACCGTATCATATTAACCAGTTCATATTAATCATAATCTCATAAATGCATAATTAAGTTAAGTGGTATAGTTGTCTTCCATTCCAATTAATTAAGCGAAGCAAAAAGGGTAAAAAGCCAATCCCGACTCTCTACCATGAATTCCAGGTGATAAGGGTGGTCAAACAAAGCTAGTAAACTTCCTATCATAGGATCCCCATTAAATTGACACAAGTATGCAATTTTTCCAAACAAAACATTTGCTTTAAAAATAGGATCAATATGCTTCAAGGAAACTTGCCTTGCTCTTGGGATTGGTTCGGGTCAAAGCCTTCAAACTCTTGGTGTTGTAGATCCTCCACGAGACTCTCTAGCACAAATCCATCCAATCCGCACAATAATCATACAAGACAAGAAACACAATCAAAAGGTGCACAAATATTACTCAATATGACATGACATGCATGACTAATGCAAATGCAAGGTGGAACTTGTTAATGAGTTGTTAATGATGATCACTAACTAGTTCTAATAGCTTTTAACAAGTTTATACAGGTTTGGAGTTGATTTGAAACAATTTAGATTCAATTCAACAGGAAACAGATTGCGAAAATCGGACAAGTCCGCAAGAGGCCGGACTAGTCCGCATTGCGCAGGAACAGCATATTAGGGTTTTCTACATCGACGTGAATTTGGAGATTTGGGATTGAATTCATGTAAGTAAAAGGAAGTAGAAGGTATACCAGGTGTTTAGAACTCCAAAGAATCAAGGGTCTTGGAGGTAACACTTGGATCTTGAAGATTTAGGGTTGATGAATAACTTGATGATGGATTATTGACGAAGAATGCGAAGTTGATGGAGATCTTGATCCTCTTTCTTTTCCTACTCTTCTTCTTTTTGTTCTAGATCTCTTTCTCCCTCCTTGGTGGCGGCTATTCACGAGCTAGGGTTTGGGTGTGGTGAAAAGTGGCAAATAGATGTCAAGTCAAGGGGTGCTGTTGTTTGTATAGAGGTGGAGGCTAGGGTTAGATGGATTTCGAGTTTGAGATGAATAGGGGTCGGTTTAGAGTCTCACATGGGCTCTAAAAGAGTTAGGCATGACGTCCCTAGGCCCACTTAACATAAAATCCAAGAAACAAGTCGTGAAACAAAAGATCAACTCGGAGTCGCGGTTGTTCGGACAAGTCCGAAAAGGGCCGGACTAGTCCGAAGTTGGACAGAGAGAAATCGGACAAGTCCGGACTGGACATCGGACAAGTTCGAACTTATCCAGAGGGAAAACAGACATGTCTGGCCAAAAATCGGACAAGTCCGACTTTAGTTAGAGGGAAAAATGGACAAGTCCGCTGGAATACCGGACAAGTATGGACATGTCAAGGGACTTAGCAAATTTTCAAGGATTCTTAAAATACCAGACTAGTCTGCAGCAAAACAGACAAGTCCATTTGTAGTCAGAGATAAATCGGACTAGTCCGCACCAAAATTAGACTAGTCTGCACTTCCCAGAATTCTTAAGTGCGATTTTGTTTCTAATTCATTTTAAACATGATCCTTTTTACATTGGTTAATGTTAGACACATATTAGAATGTATGTAATGCATGGATGAAAATGAGGGTGCTACAGTGGCATATCAACTAGAGATGCCGACACACCTTTCTGATGTTCATGATGTGTTCCACGTTTCTCAACTCAAGAAGTTCCTAAGAGTTCCGGAAGAGCAAGTACCAATGGAGGAATTGGAGCTTAAGGAAGATTTGATCTATGTTGAGCAACCCATCAAAATCTTGGAGACAAAGGAGAGGGTCACGAGAAACGAGGTGGAGTAAGAGAGACATAGATAGGTTCAAAGAGAGAGAGAGGGGAGTGAGATAGAGGTGGAGTAAGAGAGACAAAGATAGGGAAAAATAGAGTGCAAGAGAGGGTAAAGTGTGTGAGAGAGAGGATGCTAGAGAGGGAGAGGAAGAGAGTAAGAAAAAGAGAGGATGGATGGGGAGAGAGTGAGAGTGAGGAAGATAGTGAGAGGAAAAGAGTGAGAGAATGAGAGGAAGAGAGTGAGAGAAAGAGAGGGAGAAGAAGAGAGTGAGGGAAAGAGAGGGAGACGAAGAGAGATAGAGAGAGAGGAAGAGAGTGAGAGAAAGAGAGAGAGGGAGAGGAAGATAGTGAGAGGATGGAAGTTAGAGAGAGAGGAACATTGTGAGAGAAAGAAAAAGATATATGCATGTCTAACTCTAATGTGCTTTTGCAGGGTTCGACGACGGAGGCACAAACTCCATCACCAAAGCTACTGGTACCCAGAGGGACGCGTGGAGACGAGGTTTTCGGCTCCGTGGGTCATCGATGGGCTTGTGTGTAGCCTGTTTGGATGTAGTGTTGTGGTTCAATGTTTAATGTCGTTGTTTGGAGACTTTCACTATTATTGCTGCTCTTTGTGAATCAATCTGTGAGCTAGCCATTGTGCGAAGTTAGGCAGTTTCTATTTTTTTTAAATTCCACACTTAACATACGTCGGCTATGGTATTGCCGACGTAAGTTTGCCTAAGTTAACTTGCCTCGGGCCGACGATGCCGACGTAAGTTATCCCAGGCTACTTACGTCGGCTTCGGTCCGCCGATGTAAGTTAAGCATCTAGCTTATGTCGGCCTAGGCTAGCCGACGTAAGTTTTTTGGCCCAGCCTAGGTACGCACTTACGTCGGCTATGTGTTGCCGATGTAAGTTAGTTAATTTACGACTAAACCCTTAGTCGGCCAATAATCATTGTAATTATGGGAAAATCGACGTAAGTTAGTTAATTACGTTGGCTTAGGCCTTAATTACGATGGCCTCGGCTGATGTAAGTCATCGAGACTCTTGTAGTAATAGCACATACAAAAGTAGGGAGAGCATTATTAAGACCAATTAGGCGAGACATAACAATACATGCCATCTAATGCTATAAAAAGCAGTGTACTCCTCATCCTCTCTAGACATTGGTATTTGATGAAAACTAGAATAAGCATCTAGAAAGCACAGTAGATTGTAGCCTGATGTAGAGTCTACAATTTGATATATCCTAGGGAGAGGGAATGGATCTTTGGGTCATGCCTTATTGAGACTGGTGTATTCGATGCGCGTCCGAAGCTTCCCGTTAGCCTTGGGGACGACAAAAGGATTTGCCAGCCACCGCGGGTGGTGCACCTCTCGTTTGAAGTCGACATCGAGCGGCTTCTTGATCTCTTCGCGGATGAAGTTTTTCCGCTCGATGGACTACTTCTAATGCCTCTGCTGCACCGACCAGATCTCAAAGTAGATCTTCAGATGGTGCTCAATCACCTCCCTAGAGATCCCGGACATCTGTGACAGTTGCCAGGCAAACACGTCGACATTGGCTTCGAAGAAGGTGATGAGCACGAGTTCTTATTTGTCGTCCAGACTCCCTGCTATGTGGGTGGTCTGAGCGACGTTGGAGCCAACTTGAACGATCTTGACGGGAACGTTGTCGCTGTCAGAGGGATGCACGCGGGGTGCAAAGCTTGAACCGCGCTAGCGCATGTTTGGGGAGGCTGGCTTGCTTCCCCACCACCGGGGACTGGCGCCCAGGCACCGGAGCCCGCCTCTATGGGGAAGCTAGGCCCGGAGCTACATGATACGTGACGGGTCCGCAACCCACCTTTTAGGGGAGGCATGATCTGGATCCACTGGACACGTGACAGCACCGAAGCCCGCCTCTGTGCGGGGTCCTTAGCTGCTTGCAGCCTGTACGCGGGGTACCTGATATGCAAGGTACCGAAAGAATGGGATGTGAATTAAGATGAGATTTGTCCCTCTAAAATAACAAGATAGATATCCCAAGGCCTCTCGAGATAGTTGAATTTGAAATGCATGGTCATGCCAAGGTGATTAAAGTGTTAATCAAAATGACTAAAAGTTAATGATAGATTGAATTCACTATTGATCGAGTGAATGATCGAGCTATCAGAAGATTGACACGTATCTCGCTTTGAGATTGATTGTGTGCCAAAGAGATTAACAAGTAAATGTATCTAGGTTTAATTGATATGGACCCTGTTTAGTTTCGCTTTTCTCAAACTTAATTATCTCATAAGTAGGATTTCCTGAGAAACTGTGGTCTGGATAATCTGTTTAATGGAGAGATTGCGGTGTTTGAGAAACTTGATTTTTTTTCATTAGATTATCTCTATTTTGTTTATAAAATGGCTAGTATATCCCAGTTTGTAAAATGACTAATAATAAACAAACAGGTATTAATACTTAAAAAAACTTTGTACAGCAATACATACAAGGGTGCATCGATGTCTGTAACAGGCATTCGGTGATGCAAATGTAAGAATATAAAGACAAATTGGTGTAAATCAAACTCAACATTTTGAAAATGTCAACAGCAGCGCGTTGTAGTCTGAGACGTTGTCCTGTCTTGCAGGCTGAGCAGCAGCCGGTGGTTCGGTGTTGACGCTCATGGACGGCCTTGTCACCGGCACGAATGGCGGCACGCCTCTCGAGTTGCAGCACCGGCTCCAGAGAACACCAGGCCCACCAGCATCGCCTGCCGCACCTCACCGGCTTCGTACACGCCGCCGAGCCGCGGGTCCACGGCATCCAGCACCCGGCACTCTCGGTGCAGGCTCCACGCCCAGTCGCCCACTCGACGAGGTTGCTGCACCGGTCCTCCACGGTCCACGCCGATGGGCGCCTGCGCGAGCGCAGGGGGCGGAAGTCGGGAGGCGGCAGCGTGATGGAAATCGCGATTGGATTACTGGAAACGCTAGTCCTACTCTGCCATTGGAGTAAGCGAGATCCCAGTTACTTTTAGGATTTTGAGTTAAGCGACTAAAAAATAAGTGAGTTTTAATCAATGCGTTTGGGTGAAATTTTCGCTAAATTTCATTTATAAGTTAATTAGAAGCGGAAACAATCTGAGACATGGTCTTTATGTATATTAGTAAGTCAGAATGACCTCCTAGATATCTTTGCTGATTTGTGGTTTGGAAATGATTTTCATTTACGACCGACTACACATGAATCTAGGAGTCACACACTTAAGAGGTTGAAATATTGAAAAGTTTTGTCTATATGATTGTCTCTAGTGCAAGTGGAAGACTGTTGGTGATATGCCCAACAGGCAATTATAACGAAAATGCTATTTCTCATACGTCTGAAAATAAGATTCATTTCAAGTGACCTTTAGATGTGCTTTGAGATTCGTGTTGTGTAATGTTATCTTCTTTTCCACTTCTTCTAAAGCCGAACGCCACTGCAACCAAAATCCCTCACGTCTGATCTCCCCTGGCCAGAGGCGCACCGCGGCTCCCGCCCGCGGTCGGCGGCCTGGCGGCGCGGAGTCTGCAATGGCACAACAGCGCTAGATAGCGGCGCGACCGACAGACCAGTGTTGCGCGGAGATGGTGGCGCGACCAATGGCCCGGTCAGCGGCGTGGCAGCGACAGCAAACGGATATGCCGGAGTGGCGCGATGGCGGCGACGGACGCAACAGCAACGCCGCCACCGCCATCGGATCTGAGACGAAGGGAAGGTTTTTCTTTGTTAATTGTGAATCTATATTTGTAATCTGTAATTTTAACACTACTACAAAAGGCATTTTCACAGGCGCCTCGATTTTTCAAACACAGGTGGTCCGTAAAAAAATGTGAATTTGATGACGAATGATACAATAACCGCTTGTGATGACAGAACATCACAGACGAATTTTAAAAAACAACAGCATGTATAAATACATGATTTTCTTAGGCCGCTATTAATTAAGAATCGTCTGTACTATAGCAAACTTCACAATCGGTTCTTAATTAACCACCGCCTGGGTAAATATATGATTTTCACGGGCGGTCATTGTTTAAAAACCGTATGTACTGGTTCAATCATCACAAGCGGTTTTTGTTGAAGTACCGTGTGGGGAAAATCATTGTTTTCACATGATGCTTTTAGTTAATAACCGCCTGTGATGCTGATAAGCTTCTGTCAAGCTAATCCCTGCACATCAAGCTCTTGTAGATGCAAGTAACACCCGTGACTCATCATTTGGATTGTTGAAAGTCTCAATTGAAGTCTGACTATCCTTGGAATGATTTTTCCTTCCATTTGAAGGATTTCTTTTCCTTCTGTCCATTTAAAAACTTAGGATGATGCTACTTTCTCAATTTTAATGTCTAAATATATTGACTAAAAATCAATACCTACTCTCTTAGTGCTTCACACAAGCGAGGAAGCGAACAACTTCAATCATAAATCTTATTTTTACCCTTTCATAGGGATTTGACCTTAATCTTTCAAGCATGAATTTATCAATAAGTGAAGCTTTCTTACCACACATATTAATGGCAGTTATAAACGAAGGATGTGTCGAAGCTAACGAAATCTGAATTGGACTGAAGATAAAGAGATCCTGCATATGAGTGGCAATGTCCAGGTTAGACAGCATGAAGCTGTGATGGCAACCTTCAACAACATAAAAATTGATATTAAGGTTATGGTTGCATCAACCAAGACATGTTGTGAGGGTATAACACTTGTTGGGGCAAGCATAACCGTGATGCTCCAACAAGTGTTATGCCCTCACAACATGCCTTGGATGATGCAAGCATAACTTTGGCATCACTTTTTATGTTGTTGAAGGCTGTCATCATAGTTTCATGTTGTCTAACCTGGACATTGTCACTCATATGCAACATCTCTTTGTCTTTAGTCCCGTTGAGATTTCGTTAGCTTCGACATACCCTTCACTTGTAACTGTCATTAACATGTCTGATGAAGAAGTTTCACTTATTGATAAATCTATGCTTGAAAGATTAAGATCAAATTCCTATGAAAAGGGTAAAAACAAGATTTGTGATTGAAGTTGTTCGCTCCATCATTTGTGTGAAGCACTAAGAGAGATGGTACTGATTTGTATTCAATATATTCAGCCATTACAACTGATGAAGTAGCATCTTCATAAGTTTTTAAAATGGAGAGAAGAGAAAGAAATCTTTCGGGGCTTGTTTGGGTGTACTCAATCTAATTGGATTGAAGTGGATTGGAGTGAAGAATGAACTAATTTTCTCCTCAATCTACTTATATTGATGTGGATCCACTCCTATCCAAACAAGCCCTCAAATGGATGAGAAGTATCGTTAGACTTCAATTGAAGCTTTTAACAATCCAAATGATGAGTCTCGGGTATTACTTGCATCTAAAAGAGCTTGCTGTGAAGAGATTAGCTCGACAGGAGCTTCAAGAGTTGTGCTTCTAGATGTTGCTTGGAACCAAGCTATTGGAAGGCAAACCTGATCATCATACGTCAGAAGAAATTTATATACACATACAATTTGATAACTTATGGAACAGATAAAGGTAATAAATATGATAGTGAATAAGTCAAAAAGGATCACTTGTCCAAATTAGTCTTCTCTACAGAAGTTGAATTTAATAATGTTCGAAACATGCTATCTAAAGCTAAAATGGAGCATTGTTCTAAGTTGATTTCAGAGGATACAAATATATACAATATATATCATATATTTTTTTTCCAGCATTGACATCTTCTCGCATATAGAGTTTCAGATCCTTTTTAATGCTTCTCTCTACGCGCTTGATATTTTCTGGTTCGGTGAAAAGGTACATCTCTTCATACTGATTATATTCCTCTTCATTATCTCCCACATTCTCAACCCCAACAATATTTTACTTTCCAGAAACAACTACGTGCATCTTCTCAGTTTCTGGATCTTGTACATATAAAACTTGTGCAACACGATCGGCGACAACCCACAGGTCATCTTTACAACCCACTTTGTTCATGTCTACCAGTGTCAGCCCGTAATTGTCCACTTTCACACCATCAGGATGTTTGACTCATTGGCACTTAAATACGGGCATTACCATTCTTTTGCCATAATCGAGTTCCCATATTTCATCTATGAACCCGAAGTATGTGGTCTTCTACCCTTGTGAATCATAAGCCTCAATATGAACACCACTATTTTGTGCAGCACTCTTATCATCTTTTTCTTTAGTGTAAAATGTATAACTATTGATGTAATATGTTTGCCATGATGTCACCAAAGCAGATGGGCAGAAGCTAACTTCTTCATTGTTGCCTCTTCTATAGAGTTTATGTATGATATATTTTTGTCCATTAACCATTTAGTGAAACATCTTCTGTGCTCTTTCATGATCCAGTCTTCTGTGCGGTCTTGGTTTTTTTGGCGAAAATCAATTTGGTGTTCCTCGATGTACGACTCAGCTATTGCGAGCTTTTGTAGTACACCAAAATGTGCACGGTGTACATTCTTGTAATCTTGAACGATAAAAGTTTTCTTACCCACTTTGCCTTTCCCACGTAGTTTACCCTCATGTACTGGTATAGGCACACCTATCAATTTTCCACCTTTGATGTAATGAGAGCAACCCTCAATTACTTCTTCAGTGGTGTATCCTTCCATAATTGAACCCTCTAGGTGAGCACTGCTCCGCACATAACCTTTTAATACTTCTAAATATCTCTCCAACGAAAACATATGATGTAAATATAGTGGCTCCAATACTTTTATCTGGTCAACAAGATGTATGATTAGGTGTACTTGCATATCAAAAAAGGATGGTGGAAAACACATCTCAAGCTTACACATAGTCTCGACGATGTATGTTTTCAGATAGTCTAAATCTTCATGTGCTATCACCTTTTGCGATATTGCATTGAAGAAGTAACACAAACGTGTGATGACAACTTTTATATGCTCAGGTTTGATGACTCTTATTGCAATAGCAAGGAACATTATCATCATCATGTGACAGTCGTGAGAATTATAGCCGAATAAAGACAAGTCTTTCATCAAGACTAGTTTGCGGATATTGGATGAGGAACTTGTGGGCATTTTGATCCCACACAAGCATTCACAAATTGCTTTTTTATCTTCTAGTGTCAAGTTGTAGCTGGATGGGGTAAGGTAATGCTTCCCATTCGCCTTTTCTACTAGATGAAGCTCTGGTCTCATATCAAGATTTACTAGGTCCATACGTGAATTTAATCTGTGTTTTGTTTTCCTTGGCATGTCTAGCAAGGTCCCAATGATGTTGGCAAATACATTCTTTCGATGTCAGGTTGTTTCGAACCTTGGATAGGAACAAATAACAAGATATATTTCCTTTTGTGACACAACCACGTCGGTAGGTTTTACAACGTTAAGACCACGGTCCATGTACTGTGTATGATCCTTTTTTCACCAAAAAGATTCATTCTGTTTGTACCCAATGCAAATCTTATATTTCTGATTTCCTTTGCAAATTTTGGATACTGAATATCAAAAATTTTCCACTGTGTTGCATCACCAGGGTGTCGAATATGTTTTTCATTCTTCTTGCGCTGTTCGGAATGCCAACGCATAAGTTCAGCCTCCCTAGGGTTTGAGAACAAACGCTTTAAGCGATCAATTACCGGAAGGTACCACATCACCAAGGTATGAATTTTTTCTTATTCTTCCCATCTACATCGTGAGAAGTATCGTCATCGTCACCATCAGGGCCAATAATAAACTTCTTATTCTTCTGAGACTTTTTCATGTTGGTAACATACTAGTGATTGTAGTCCTTCTTATATCTACTGACACTACAGATGGGGCATCTAGTTGCGAGCTCATTCTCTTTGCGATACAGAATACAATGGGTCACACAAGCGTGTTTTTGTCACACCTAGTGCCATCAAGCAAAGAAGTTTTGTCGCTTTATAAGTGCTTCTGAGCAGTTTATTTGGATTTGGAAGAATTTCTGCCAAAAGATTCGAAAGGTCAGAGAAACTACAATCGTACCATCCGCGTGTGGCTTTCAACTTTAGGAGTTCTAGGACTGCACGCAATGTAGTAAACTCTTTATCACCACTGTTTGATTCATCATATAAAAGCTCCGTCGCCGCATTCTGCAATGTCTCCATTTTACTTAAAGCTTAACTTGCTCCCATAGAAGTCAATACATATGGTTCAATATGATGCAACATCTCCTCACAATCGAACTCATCATCATCATCACCATCTTGATTGTTACTACCATCATCGATATGAACATTATCGTCTGAACCTCTCTCATCATCTTTATCCAGTTCATGTGTATCTAACTCAACATGCTCTATCCATATTGTGTAGTTTTTTTTTGAAACCTCTTTTCACAAAATGAGATAGGATTACTCAGCTATGGTGGAAGAAGAGAATTGATTCGCTCGATGCTAGAATATTCACTCCCTACATATCTAATGTCTGCCCTTAGACCACCCAAAAAATTCTTCAGGATCATAGATAAAACCAAGCGACATTTTCTATGGGTGGCCCATCAACATCTCTCGGGAGGTAAATAAAAATTTGCATGGTCTTGAGTTTGCAAGCCAATGTCAGAAGTTGGTTTAGGTCACAAGGATTTGGAGAGATTTGTGGAAATAACTGAGTCAACTATAATATCGAGTCTCCGTGCTTGCACTGAGTCCTTAGTTGATTCTTTGCCGAGCCTAACGGACAGCTTAGATCTTCTCATCATGTTGTGTATTCTGTTACAACTGAGTTGTATAAATCTCTCCGTGATGAATGAACTTAATTGAGCTGAACACTCTCTATATGGTAACAAACACCTATGATATTTCTTTTGCTGCCCCTTCGTGTCAAGCCATACAACCTCTATTGCCGGCTCATCGGCTTCAGCCCCATCCAACCACTTGGCAGATCCAAACCACCACTCGAGTGCACTAATGGCTTGCTCCATTCAGCATGTCAATGTTTGTGCTCATGTGTCCCTGGTTCTCGACTACGGTGGCTCCAACTTCTCTGTTTGGAGCGCATTCTTCGAAGCCATGCTTTTCACAAGTTCGGATTGATCGATCATATTGATGGCTCCATCAATGCACATCTTATGTGGCATGATGTCGAGTGGTTACAGATGGATCATGCATTGTCTCTTGTATTTACAATTCTATCTCGACGAATCATATCAATATGTTTGATGTCCCGTGACCTACGGCGTATGCCCTATGGTCAGCATTTTGCGGTCTGTTCTTGGACAACTTAGATCAGTGAGCTGTTTATGCGCTACAAGAGTTCCATGGACTCTTTAAGGGGATCTTTTGATCTCAGACTGCTCGACCCAAGGAGTTAGCGGATCTTCTCCACGACATTGGTCATTCCGTGTCTGTGTCATCTATGGTGATCAACGCACTTTGCGGTCTCAGCTCCAACTTCAGCAACGCCATCTCCGTGTTGACTGCAAGCAAGCCTCTTCCATTGTTACTTTTCGTCCGCGATTATTTTCTGCAGGACAAGCAACACCAACTACACACTCCTAAAATGGAGGATCACACGACCCTGCTGGTGGCCGGGTCGGCTCAAGGCTCAACATCCACCTCTTCCGTGACACAACAACGATGCAGTCTCCTGCTCCTTCATCCACTCCCTCCCACAACCATAACAGGAACAAGAGTCGCAAGAGACAGAAGCAGAACGATGGCAAGCAGTCCAACGCATCTGGCTTTGGCGCACCGTCGGCTGCAGCGACATGACATGGCATGCCTACTGCATGGCCTCCACACTACAACCCCTGTACGGGGGTTGTGCAGGCATGGCAAATGCCATTGTGGCATCCCGCCTAAGCTGACGTACTTGACCATCAACCAAGCAATCCTCAGCAACAAGCTCTTCACACCACCACAATGACCAACTACGACCCGATGTTCGGTGCTGCACCTGCTGCAAGTCCCTGCTGGTCTTCTATCTGTGTTGCATGGGTTGCCCACGCCAAACCAGTACAAAGGCGGTGGTGATTGGGATATGGATACGGGAGCAAGATGTCATATGGCCAACAACCAGGATATTCTCTCTTCCTCTTACATGCCATCTGATTCTCCACACATCATAGTTGGCAATGGACATCAACTTTTGTACATACTGTTGGAAATACAAAGCTTCCAACATACTCCACACCACTGCATGTAAGCAATGTCTTGATATCACCTCATCTCATCAAAAATCTTATTTCCGTGCGCGTTCTCACTCGTGATTATTCAATTTCTGTAACAAATTTGATTCCTTTTGTTTTTATATAAAGGATTTTTGAACGGAGACGATTCTTCTCTGCTGTGATTCATCCGACGACCTCTAACCATTGCATCACCGTTCGACCACCAGCAACACTGATCGGAACTTCTCCGCAACACACAACACCACAACCTAGCATGCTCGCCTAGGCCATCCCGGTCATGGGCAACTCAATCATATTCTCAAGACATTTGATTTTCGTAGTGTTAATACAGAAAGTCACTCATGTGTCTACTGTCAAAGGGGAAAACATGTTAGACTTTGGTTCCCTACATCATCCACTATCTCTCTATTTCCATTTCAGTTGGTTCATTGTGATGTTTGAACATTGCCCACTCATAGCAATTCGGATTTAAATACTATCTTGTTCTTCTCGATGGTTGTTCACATTTTAAGTCGACTTTCCCTCTTCGACACAAATCAGATGTTCTACCCACTTTGATTTCATTTCATGCATTCATCCCCACTCAGTTTCAAAGATCCATAGTGTGCCTTCTGATAACAGCAAAGCATTCAACATCATCTCTGCTCGCTCTTTCATTGCAAGCAATGGCATCATGCTTCGACTGACATGCCCATATACCTCACAGCAAAACGGGCGCGCCAAACGCATCATCCGCACACTTAATGACAGCACGCACACATTGATTCTCCATGCCGGTGCACCTTATACATTCTGGCCAGATGCGCTTGCGACAGCCCCATATTCGCTGAACTATCACCCGTGTCATGTACGACACAACATAACCCCATATCGCATTTTACTGCAGTTTTATTGCTGCTGTTACTAGTCTAGTACGTAAAGGCCCTGAATTCAAGGTACAAGTTCATACAAGAGAAATTAAAAATTTGAAATGTGTAGGATCGAAGAGCACGTGAAAAGCTACCAGAGAGGGATGAATTGTAGATTTAAAAATCTTACGCAGCAGAAACAATTAAATCCCAACCCCTTCGGTAGAAAATCAAGTCACGATGACAACACAATAAGAATCACTCAAATCTGTTGAGAAAAACTCAAGTGACGATCAAAAGATTGAACTAATATCAATCTGTTCTACCGAGTAAAAACAGTTCTGTTTTTCTTCAAAGAAACTCGTGTAGATTAGAAATCACAAATCCAATGACCGCAAAATTTAACAGATGATAGAAAATCAAGTTGTGAAGACAACCCAAAAGGAATCAGATCAATCGGATCTGTAAAACTCGAGTTATGATAAAACCACCGATGAAAGATAGTGTTGTGCAGAAACTCGACGAGTAAAACTTGTCTGGAACAAGTCGAACGAACAAGGCACAAAAGTTCCTTTCAACTACAAATTTTATTCAATAGAACTCAAGAGGAACAGCCCAAAAGTCGTCTACCACGAGTTCTGGCCTCCCTTGCTTATATAACCAGCCCGAAGGCCAAACCAACTTAAATGAGGACTCTAATCCTATTCAAATCATGAATCGAAACTTTCCATAACCGCTCAAGATCTTCCTAATCGCAGATAGAAACAATCTCGAGACTTCCTAACAAACCAGGAACACATCCCGTATTCCTAAACAGCTTGACTTTCGTGCGGCACACAAAAACTACCATAACCAACTCAATACTTTCCATATTGAGGCATAACCGACTCAGTCAGCAGCCGAAGTCATAATGCGATACGATCCAATCCTTCAGATCTTCCTTCCATCACCCGTCTTCAGAACCATGTTGCCACGTTATGCACCACATGCATACGTGCGGACACCTTCCTCCGACGTCCAATAACCTTCATATGCACTGCCCTTGATTCAATCATCTTGCGCAACCTCCTGACCCGTTCAACTACAATTCCTCCTGAATTTAGTTGTTGGAACCTCATCTCCTCTCTGAGACTAGTCCAAAGGATCCTGTCACCAACCATGACATGAACTGAAGCAACACTTGCACATGAACAAACAACCAAGACATACGAGCCCAAGTCCGCGACTTGACTCAAATTAGTTCCGAACACAAAACCTTACGTGAGCACCTCACTTAAGCATGTTGCAAAACCACAGTAAAACGATATCAGCCATATCAACCAAAAACGCACCAAAATCTTAGCAAATTAATACTAAGCAATCTTTCCAACAAAGTAAAGCAAGTTCGAAACATTTCATAGTAAAAGCAGGAACATTGCGATCAAGCTCCAAATCTTGCCAAAGCTAACCGGAGCTTGAGCTGGAGCATAACAAAGCTAGTACAACCTAGCGCCAGAGCTAGAAAAACATGTCGGAGCTAACCAACATATGTCGGACCTAGCAAAACATATCGGAGCATAACAAAGATATACTGGAGCTATCAAAGACATGCCGGAGCTAAAGACAAAGCTCACCGGAGCTACCCAAAAACATGTTGGACCTTGACAAAGCAAGTCAGGCCTATTGTCGGACCTTGCAGAAGCTCGGAACTAGAGTCGGACCTTGCTAAAAAGGGTGTTTTGGCAGATTTTAGAACTTATATCATAAAAACCAATGTATTCAGTACAAGCCAATGTATTCAGCACACATAGGTCTCACAATCAACCCCTTGATGAATGCATTTGCAACACCACTTAGAATCCGAATATTGGCTTATTCACATTAAAAATTTTGAAAACAATTTCTCCCCCTTTGGCAACACCACATAAACAATTTTTTATTTTGAGAAAAATTGTGCCAAAAACACTTGTGAATATGTGCAATGTGTAATCAATTTCTCCCCCTTGCATACTTCTCTTAAAAAATTCACATATTTTCTCTCCCCATCTGGCAATGTATTCAGCAAGGTTCAAAAAGGAAATTTTAATTGTTATGAGCATATTATAACATATACATATAAAATAAAGCTCATCTAAGTCATACTATCAAGTAACTTACACTGTCACATTAATGAAATACATAAAGTAGTGTAAGCCATACTATAGATCAAGTGTAATTTTTAATTTAAGCAAGTCATGATCTCACAAACTTAACTATTTCAAGACCTCAAAGCTTGACACTTGTTGCTTCATTTTATTATTCTTCAAAGCACAAATTTAGATCATATGATATTTGCAAGACATTATATGCGCATCTGCCTTATTCTAACCAACCAAGCCAAGCCTATGTCATTTGACAATCAGAAGCTTAAGGACATGGTTTTAGTCATACACAACTTCTCCCAAGTTCATATCTAAGTTTAATGATAAGCCATCTCAAAAGAAGAAGTGTGATGCATGCATATTCTCTTGATCTTTTCTCAATTTGTATTTGTTCATAAAAAACTCAACATGTGAGTTGATTACTTGATTAATTCTTTATGATTAAAAGCACTTGTGAGCATGCAACAAGTTCAAAATAGCAAGAAAGTTCGACCATGACCAGATTTAGTGTAAGCAATTATTCCAATTACTAGACATGGTAAAAACTACAAAACGTATAACACGAGCAATGTAGTAAGAACTTTCAGCATGTAAAAGGAATCACAAAGTCATATATGTATGAAATACTATGCTCATATTATTTAAGTTTAGAATCACACATAGACTTCCCAAATTTCAAAAACTCCCCCTCAATTTAAGCCATGAGGATGTATAACCCCTATTTCACTACGAATGTAACAAAAACGAGTGAAATCCAAAGGTTTTGTGAAAATATCAGCCAATTGTTGTTCGGTATCTACATGGTGAAGCACAATGTTTCTTTTTTCAACTTTATCACGGAGAATGTGATGCCTAATGTCAATGTGCTTAGTTCTAGAATGTTGCACGGGATTTTTAGAAATGCAAATGGCACTAGTGTTATCACAAAATAGTGGAACACTATCTAGATCAACCCCATAGTCCTTAAATGTTTGAACAATCCAGAGTATTTGTGAACAAGCACTAGCAGCAGCTACATATTTAGATTCAGTAGTGGATTGTGCAACTGAGTGTTGTTTTCTAGAGGATTAAGCAACAAGAGAATTACCAAGAAAATTATAAGTACCAGAAGTACTCTTCCTATATATCCTACAACCTCCAAAATCAACATCGAAAAAAGCTCTCAAGGAAATGGTTGAGGACGATGAAAGAAAAATGCCAAATTCCTAAGTTTCATGTAAATACCTCAGAATACATTTGACGGCTTGAAGATGTGAAGTTCGTGAGGAAGCTTGAAATATTGCACAAAGACATACGCTGAATTGTATGTCCAATCTTGATGCTGTGAGATACAAAAGTGATCCGATCATTCTTTGATATTCTTTTTGCTCAACCGGTTCACCATCTTCATCAAGCTCAAGTGTCAATGTTGTTTCCATTGGTGTCCGAAGAGGCTTGCTTTTGTCCATGTTGAAGCGCTTGAGAAGGTTCCTTGTATACTTCGTTTGATGAACAAAGGTACCTTCCTCGGTTTGCTTGATTTGCAGCCCCAAAAAGTAAGTGAGTTCAACCATCGTACTCATTTCAAATTCTGAACTCATCATTGCTGAAAACTTGGACACAAGATCATGAGAAGCACAACCAAAGATAATATCATCCACATACACTTGAACGAATAGCAAGTCATTGCCATGCTTAAGCACAAAAAGAGTTTTATCAACCTTGCCCATGGTAAACCCCTTTTCAAGTAAGAAGGTTTTTATCCTATCATACCATGCTCTAGGAGCTTGTTTTAGACCATACAGGGCTTTAGTCAGTTTGAAAACATGATTAGAAAAATCTGGATTTTCAAAACCAGGTGGTTGCTTAACATAAACCTCCTCATCTATGTAGCCATTTAGAAAAGCACTTTTTACATCCATTTGATATAACTTGAAACCTTTAGATGCAGCAAAGGCTAACAAGATTCTTATGGCTTCTAATCTAGCAACTGGAGCAAAAGTTTCATCAAAATCTAGACCTTAAATTTGTGTGAAACAATGAGCAACCAATCTAGCCTTATTCCTAATCACAACCCCATCCTTACTTTGTTTATTTTTAAACACCTTTAGTTCCAATTAAAGTGTGATCTTTAGGTGGAGGTACAAGTTTCCAAACATTATTTCTTTCAAAATTTTCTAACTCTTATTGCATGGCAATAATCCAAGATTCATTAGTGAGTGCGTGTGATATATCTTTGGGTTCAAAAGAAGCAACAAAAGCAGAATGAGCATGAGAATTGGGGTCAGAAAACCTGGATCTTGTAACTCGTTCATGCAAGCTTCTAATTATCTGTTGCGTGGGATGATTCTTGTAAATCTTTAAGGGAACAGATGTCTCACAAGCTTCTTCTTCATCAGGTTCATCACAATTTCATGAGCTTATGGCTTGTGGACAATCAGGATTAGCAGAGATGGTAGTCAGAGCTTGTTCAAGGTTCGGAGCTGGACACGTGTCAGCTTTGGAACTATCAGGCAATATCACTGACTCTTCTTCTTCTTCTTCTTCTTCGAAAATACTCTCCCCTTGAGGATATGGGTCTGGTCCTGTAATACAGGAGCTAGTACCGAGGCTAGCTTCATCAAAAGAAACTTCACAGGTCTCCACAATTTTGTTAGTTCCAAGTAAAAACACTCGGTATCCTCTAGTGTGAGATGGGTAACCAAGAAACATGCCATCATTGGATCTGGCTTCAAATTTATCAAGATTTCCATGTTTCCTAACAAAGAATTTGTATCCAAAAACCCTAAAGTGTGAAACACAGGGCTGATGTCCAAACCGAAGTTCATAAGGTGTTTTACCAAGCTTAGTGCGCAAGAAAATATGTTCTGAAACATAACAAGCTGTTGCAATTGCCTCTGCCCAAAATTTTCTAGGAGTTTGATATTCATCAAGCGTAGTCCTAGCCATCTCAACTAAGGTTCTGTTTTTCCTTTCTACAACACCGTTTTGTTGAGGTACATATGGTGAAAAAAATTGATGATCTATTCCATTTTCAGCACAAAAGTGTTCAAAAGATTGATTTTTAAATTCGATTCCGTTATCACTTCTAATTGCTTTTAAAGATCCTGGCTGGTCAATTGATAATCTAAGAAGTAAATTTCTGAAGTGACTAAAAGCTTCATTCTTAGATGCCATAGAGTAAACCCAAGAGTATCTACAGTAATCATCAACAATCACAAGAACATAGCATTTACCTCTGAAGGATTGAATACGTGAAGGTCCTACGGTGTCAAGGTACAAAAGTTGACCCGGTTCAGTTGTCATGATCATTGTGAGAGGAGTATGTGAACCTACAACAATGTTAGCATGTCTACAAGAAGAGCACACAATTTATTTGTCCCCTTTAAGCTTATGCAGTCCACGTATGCGATCAAGAGCACTAACACGCGTTAGATGATGAAAGCCTACGCGACCAAGTCTAATATAAGTCCTTTGAATCATTAGGAACTAGACACCTATGCTTAGATGAAGACATATCAAAATCAGCTTTAAAAACTCCTCCAAACCGTGACATGTTAAAAATCAACTCACTATTTGAATTTACAACTTTGTAGCAATTTTTAGTGAAAATAATTTCCAGATTTTCATCTAGTAGTTGTGAAATAGAAAGAAAGTTGTATTTAAAATTATTATCAAGTGCCACATCCTTCAAAGTGTATTGATCATTTACTCTAACCGAACCCTTAGCAATTATAGAAGTTGAAGAATTATCGGCAAAAGTAACATTCTCTACACGTGACAGAAAAGAGAGGGAGAATAACCATTCTTTGTTATCGGTCATGTGGTGTGAGCACCTTGAATCCACAATCCAAATGTTCTCCTTACTCAAGCGTGTAACCTACAAAGAAGGACAATACGTCGATGACTCAATACTAGGGTTAGTCAAAAGGCATTTAGGAATCCAGTACTGAGTCACACAGTGTGCAGCAGGAAAAACACGCAAAAACTGAGATAAAACAGTAGGTTTATGAGTCAAAGTTTGAGGATTTTTGTACCCAACTACTGCCCTACGAGATGTTACATGTGTAGCACAAAAAACAGTAGGTTTGGAAGTAAACTTTGCATGTTTTCGACTCATTACAGCAGATTGCATATTCCTATCATTTGGTTTAGCAAGTGCAGCAAATTTTGTATGAAAGTTATGAGATCTAGCAATCATTCTTTCCTTTTTCTGTTGTTTAGCTAGTCTATAACAAAAATCTATGACATGACCATCTCTACCACAGCAGGTACAATGATATTTAACTTTGTGTTCATGTCCAGATGAGCAAGCAATATTTTTATTTGAAACCAAATGAGACAACACTCCTGCAGATTTGAAAACCACTTCTTTTGTTTAGGAACTGTTTGAATCAAACCACTTCCTAATGACTTTACAATTTTAGGTGGATGTGCCTTAGCATGAGCATGAGAATCAAAACCTAAACCAGTTTTATCATTGCAAGACTTGGAAGAATTCAGTAGCAAGTTTAGGTTCTTATTCCCATTATAAAACCGCTATAGTATCCTATTCATGTTGTCAAGTTTCTTAGACAAGTCCAGGGTGATTTGACATGAAGTTTTTCCTTTTAGTTTACAATTGGAACAATATTTAACTTCATGAGATCATAAAGCGTTGTTCAATATAGAGATTTCATTCATAGCATCATGCAGTTTCTTATCAAGATCATCACAAGTAGAACAATGCAAATCAATTGTAGAACAACTAGCATCTTTCAAGGTTTTATCATTAAGTGCAGCAAGCTCTCTGTTCTTTTCAATTTCTAACTCAAGTTTATCAAGTGTGGAGGTGTGTGCACTTCTTAATGAGGACAATTTTTCATATATTAAATCACATGAGGAACAAGAATCATCACTAGGAATCAAGGATTTCAAACGATTAATTTCAGATTCTAGTGACTCAATTTTAACAACATTGTCCCTAAGCTTTTTGTCCTTTTTCTTAACTATAACAGTGGCACGAGAAATAGCATCACACATTTCTTCGTAAGTAGGACATACATCATCGTCGTCACTGTTGTGTTCTGCATCCTCCTAACTTGACCTTGATCTTGTTTTGCCCGCCATAAAGCATAAGTTTGCCAAATCATCTTCATCTTCGTCACTTCCAATGTCCACATTACTTGAGCCAAGTTCATGAAGTGCGGAGATAAAACTGCTCACCAATTGATGTCCCGTAAAACCCTTCTATTTCTTCGTATCTTTTGCAGAGGAGTGCTTCGTCCTTGTTTGCTTTTCATCCTAGGAAGTAGGACCTCAAAGGTTAGGGCAATCTGAACGAAAATGTCCTGTCTTACAACATTCGAAACATCGTTGAGGTCCAGAGCTTCCTCTCCTTCTAGTTCTCACATTTTGCAATGCTTTTGAGAACCTAGTAGAGAGAAGTACTAGCTCCTCCTCTAAAAACTCCTCAATCTGTTCAAGGGTTTGAGAGGACAACAAATCAAGTGTACCACAAGATGAAGATTGGCTGGAGCTAGACATATCACGTTGAGAAACAAATGCAAGAGACTTGTTGGGGATCTTACGTGAGATTATGTCAATTTCATGAGTTTTCAATTTAGAATATAGTACATCTAAAGTAAGTGTACTCATGACAGTAGATTCATGAATAGATGTAACCTTCATCTCCCAAATTAACATGTCTAATGCACTTAGTAATTGCCTAGCATTTTCAGCATCTGAAAAATTAACATTGATGCTACGCAAGTTGCTGAGAATTTTATTAAAGAGAGCAAAGAGGTCATCAATGGACTCACCGGGTTGCATCTCAAAACGCATGTATTCCTTTTTGAACATATCTTGTTTTACCTCCTTGATCGTGTTAGATCCTTCGTGGTAGTCGCAAAGTGTTTTCCACACATCGTATGCAGATCGTAGGTGTGCAACATGGTCGAAGTCGCTTTGAGTTAATCCTTGTATGATCAAGTTCCGAGCCTTGTTGTTGTTGTCGACATCTCTCAGATTCGTAGCTGTAACTTGATCATTTGATTGCACTTCGTAAGGCTTGTATACCTTCTCCTATTATGCGAAGCCTTGTGCCTGGATGAAAGCTTCCATACGTTCCTTCCAAACCTGAAAATCAATACCACTAAACACACAAGTTTTGACAGAGTATTTCTCCATGATGATTAGTCAAAAGCACGTGCAAATCACAAATATTAGAGCACCGTGGCTCTGATACCAATTGTAGGGTCCAAGAGCATGTGGAAAGCTACCATAGGGGGGGTGAATGGTAGATTCAAAAATCTTACGCAGCGGAAACAATTAAATCCCAACCCCTTCGGTAGAAAATCAAACAATTTATAAACCGTGTGTGCACGTGATATTAAACGTGTTCAATCGTGACAAAAACTGTAGATATCAGAGAAAATCAAGTCACTATGACAACACAATAAGAATCACTCAAATCCATCGAGAAAAACTCAAGTTACTATCAAAAGATTGAACTAATATCAATCTATTCTACCGAGTAAAAACAGTTCTGTTTTTGTCAAAGAAACTCATGTAGATTAGGAATCACAAATCCAATGACCGTGAAATTTTAACAGATGATAGAAAATCAAGTTGTGAAGAAAACTCCAAAAGAATCATGTCAATCTGATCTGTAAAACTCGAGGTATGATAAAACCACCGGCGAAAGGTAGTGCTGTGCAGAAACTCGATGAGCAAAACTTGTCTGGAACAAGTCGAACAAGCAAGGCACAAAAGTTCTTTTCAACTACAAATTTTATTCAATAGAACTCAAGAGGAACAGCCCAAAAGTCATCTACCACGAGTTCTGGCCTCCCTTGCTTATATAACCAGCCCGAAGGCCAAACCAACTCAAATGAGGACTCTAATCTTACTCAAATCACGAATCGAAACTTTCCATAACCGCTCAAGATCTTCCTACTTACAGATAGAAACAACTCAAGTGTGTAACCTACATAGAAGAACAATACGTCGATGACTCAATATTGGGGTTAGTCAAAAGGCATTTAGGAATCCAGTACTGACTCACACGACGTGCAGCAGGAAAAACACGCAAGAGCTGAGATAAAACAGCAGGTTTATGAGTCAAAGCTTAAGGATTTTTGTACCAAACTAGTATACTACGAGATGTTACATGTGTAGCACGAAAAAAGTAGGTTTGGAAGCAAACTTTGCATGTTTTCGACTCATTACAGCAGATTGCATGTTTCTATCATTCAGTTTAGCAAGTGCAGCAAATTTTGCATGAAAGTTATGAGATCTAGCAATCATTCTTTCCTTTCTCTGTTGTTTAGCTAGTCTATAACAAAAATCTATGACATGACCATCTCTACCACAGCAGGTACAATAAAATTTAACTTTTTGTTCATGTCTAGATGAGCAAGCAACATTTTTATTTGAAACCGAATGAGACAACACTCCTGCAGATTTAAAAAACCACTTCTTTTTGTTTAGAAACTATTTGAATCAAACCACTTCATAATGACTTTACAATTTTAGGTGGATGTGCCTTAGCATGAGCATGAGAATCAAAATCTAAACCAGTTTTATCATTGCAAGACTTGGAAGAATTAAGTAGTAAGTTTAGGTTCTTATTCCCATTATAAAACCGCTCTAGTGTCCTATTCATGTTGTTAAGTTTCTTAGACAAGTCTAGTTAGTTTTGGCATGAATTTTTTCCTTTTAGTTCACAATTGGAACAATATTTAACTTCATGAGATTGTAAAGCATTGTTCAATATAGAGATTTCATTCATAGCATCATGCAGTTTCTTATCAAGATCATCACAAGTAGAACAATGCAAATTAATTGTAGAACAGCTAGCATCTTTCAAGTTTTTATCTTTAAGTGCAGCAAGCTCTCTGTTCTTTTCAATTTCTAACTCAAGTTTATCAAGTTTAGAGGTGTGCGCACTTCTTAATGAGGACAATTGTTCATATATTAAATCACATGAGGAACAAGAATCATCACTAGAAATCAAGGATTTCAAATGATTAATTTCAGATTCTAGTGACACAATTTTAACAACATTGTCTCTAAGCTTTTTGTCCTTTTCTTAACAATAACAGTGGCACGAGAAATAGCATCACACATTTCTTCGCAAGTAGGACATACCTCATCGTCGTCACTGTTGTGTTTTGCATCCTCCTGACTTGATCTTGATCTTGTTTTGCCCGCCATAAAGCATAAGTTTGCAAAATCATCTTCATCTTCGTCACTTCCAATGTCCACATCGCTTGAGCCATGTTTCTCGAAGTGCGGAGATAAAACTGCTCACCAATTGACGTCTTGTAAAACCCTTCATTTTCTTCGTATCTTTTGCAGAGGAGTGCTTCGTCCTTGTTTGCTTTTCATCCCAGGAAGTAGGACCTAAAAGGTTAGGGCAATCTGAATGAAATGTCCTGTCTTACCACATTTGAAACATCGTTGAGGTCTGGAGCTTCCTCTCCTTCTAGTTCTCACATTTTGCAATGCTTTTGAGAACCTAGTAGAGAGAAGTACTAGCTCCTCCTCTGAAAACTCCTCAATATGTTCAAGGGTTAGAGAGGACAACAAAGCAAGTGTACCACAAGATGAAGATTGGCCAGAGCTAGGCATATCACGTTGAGAAACAAATGCAAGAGACTTGTTGGGGATCTTACGTGAGATTATGTCAATTTCATGAGTTTTCAATTTGGAATATAGTACATCTAAAGTAAGTGCACTCATGACAGTAGATTCATGAATAGATGTAACCTTCATCTCCCAAACTGACATGCCTAATGCACTTAGTAATTGCCTAGCATTTTCAACATCTGAAAAATTAACATTGACGCTACGCAAGTCGCTGAGAATTTTATTAAAGCGAGCAAAGAGGTCATCAATGGACTCTCTGGGTTGCATCTCAAAACGCATGTATTCCTTTTTGAACATATCTTGTTTTACCTCCTTGATCGTGTTAGATCCTTAGTGGTATTCGCAAAGTGTTTTCCACACATCGTATGCAGATCGTAGGTGTGCAACACGGTCAAAGTCGCTTTGATTTAATCCTTGTATGATCAAGTTCCGAGCCTTGTTGTTGTTGTCGACATCTCTCAGATTTGTAGCTGTAACTTGATAGTTTGATGGCACTTCGTAAGGATTGTATACCTTCTCCTATATTGCGAAGCCTTGTGCCTGGATGAAAGCTTCCATACGTTCCTTCCAAACCTGAAAATCAATACCACTAAACACACATGTTTTGATGGAGTATTTCTCCATGATGATTAGTCAGAAACACGTGCAAATCACAAAGATTAGAGCACTGTGGCTCTGATACCAATTGTAAGATCGAAGAGCATGTGAAAAGCTACCAGTGGGGGTGAATGGTGGATTTAAAAATCTTACGCAGCGGAAACAATTAAATCCCAACCCCTTCGGTAGAAAATCAAACAATTTATAAACCGTTTGTGCACATGATATTTAACGTGTTCAATCGTGACAAAAACTGTAGATATCAGAGAAAATCAAGTCACGATGACAACACAATAAGAATCACTCAAATCCGTCAAGAAAAACTCAAGTTACAATCAAAAGATTGAACTAATATCAATCTGTTCTACCGAGTAAAAACAGTTCTATTTTTCATCAAAGAAACTCATGTAGATTATAAATCACAAATCCAATGACCGTGAAATTTTAACAGATGATAGAAAATCAAGTTGTGAAGGCAACTCAAAAAGAATCACGTCAATCGGATCTGTAAAACTCGAATTATAATAAAACCACCGACGAAAGGTAGTGGTGTGCAGAAACTAGACAAGTAAAACTTGTCTCGAACTAGTCAAACGAACAAGGCACTTTCAACCACAAATTTTATTTAATAGAACTCAAGAGGAACAGCCCAAAAGTCGTCTACCATGAGTTCTAGCCTCTCTTGCTTGTATAACCAGCCCGAAGGCCAAACCAACTTAAATGAGGACTCTAATCCTATTCAAATCATGAATCGAAACTTTCTATAACCGCTCAAGATCTTCCTACTCGCAGATAGAAACAATCTCGAGACTTCCTAACAAACCAGGAACACATCATGTATTCCTAAATAGCTTGACTTTCGTGCAGCACACAAAAACTACCATAACCAACTCAATATTTTCCATATTGAGCCATAACCGACTCAATCAGCAGCCGAAGTCATAATGCGATACGATCCGATTCTTCAGATCTTCCTTCCATAACCCGTCTTCAGAATCATGTTGCCACGTCATGCACCGCATGCATACGTGCGGACACCTTCCTACGACGTCCAGTAACCTTCATATGCACTGCCCTTGTTTCAATCATCCCACGCGACCTCCTGACCCGTTCAACCACAATTCCTCCTGAATTTGGTTGTTGGAACCTCATCTCCTCCCTGAGACTAGTCCAAAGGATCCTGTCACTAGCCATGACTTGAACTCAAGCAACACCTGCACATGAACAAACAACCAATATGTACGAGCCCAAGTCCGCGACTTGACTCAAATTAGTTCTGAACACAACACCTTAAGTGAGCACCTCACATAAGCCTGTTGCAAAGCCACAGTAAAACGATATCAGCCATATCAATCAAAAATGCACCAAAATCTTAGCAAATGAATACTAAGCAATCTTCCAACAAAGTAAAGCAAGTTTGAAAAATTTTATAGTAAAAGCAGGAACATTGCGATCAAGCTCCGAATCTTGCCAAAGCTAACCGGAGCTTGAGCCGGAGCTTACCAAAGCTAGTACAACCTAGCGCCGGAGCTAGAAAAACATGTCGAAGCTAACCAACATATGTCGGACCTAGCAAAACATATCGGAGCTTAACAAAGACATGCCGGAGCTATCAAAGACATGCCGGAGCTAAAGACAAAGCTCACCGGAGCTACCCAAAAAACATGTTGGACCTTGACAAAGCAAATCAGACCTATTGTCGGACCTTGCAGAAGATCTGAGCTAGAGTCGAACCTTGCTAAAAAGGTTGTTTTGGCAGAATTTTAGAACTTATATCATCAAATCCAATGTATTCAGTGCAAGCCAATATATTCAGCACACATAAGTCTCACAAAATGGGGAAAAGAAATCAAAAGACAGTTGAGAAATTAAATCAATTCAAGCTTCAATAGAAGGGATTTAAAAATTCAAATTTAGCTCCTGTTCAAACCTTGCCAAATTACAAATTTTAGTTCACCAATAACATCCAAATATTCCAAATAGCCTCTCTGCCACGTTTCAAATTTTTTGGAGCTCATTTGCTATTTAATTCAGTGACTCCATTGAATTCCATTCAAATTCAAATTTGAATTTGAATTTGAATTTCATTTGAAACTTGTCCAAATTGGAAATCCAATTTTAGAATCATTCCCATGTTTAAGTTGGCCTCTCCACAAAAATCTGGAATTTTTGGACAATTCTAGGTGGGAGAATTGAAGTTGCAGAGAAGGGATGAGGATGAGAACGGTGGGACCCACTAGTCAGAGGGACATACGTGAGTGCTCTGTTTCCCTGACTCCCCGCCGTTCAACACCATGTGCGGCAAACAGCTCACCATCAGCAAGCAGCTATGTGGCACCCCGGTTGCGTGTTCTCCCTCCACTCTACTCCTCGTTATCTTCACCTCTCTGGCCGAAGGGAAAGGCACCAGTTCATTCTTCGCTTCCGAGCGCAAAGCACCGCCGCCTCCTTGCTCGCCCGACGAGCTCGAAAGTCTTGTAGAATCTCGTCATCCTTCCAACAGCAAAGTGGTACCTAAGCCTTCCCTCTACCTTCTCAAGCTTTTGGCTCCTTGTTTCGTCGGCTGCAAGGCGGCCTTTTTACAGTTTTGCCGACGCAGCTGTTCGACCGCCGCGAGGACGTTGCTGCCTCCCCGTTGCGCTGATGCCACAGACCCTCTATCGAGCTGCTCCCGGAAGCAAAAAGGATCGCTAGGACACAACCCTTCTCACGGTACAAACCGTTCTTCATTTCACTGCATATCGAGCAAATGATTCATGATTTGTTTTCGGCCTTTGCCCATGAACTAGCTTGCTTCTCTGTTTAATTCGCTTTCCATGTGGAACCATTTTTTAATCAATTCATGGATATTAATCCATACCTCCTAGCGCACCCCTCTGCCAAGAATCAAGGGAGATAATCGAGTAATGACCGAGCTATTTGAGTTTTCCCCACCGCCGATGAAAATCCGTCGGTCCACCATCGGAGTCGACTTTGCCAGTGATTTCGTTCCCTTTGCACCACCTAGTCATCTTGCTCATGCTTCCAGGAATGTTCCCGACCTTTCCCCGAGCCTCTTGCGCCATTCCCGTGCGATTCTGACGATTGCCGAAACCCTAGCTCCGCCGCCGCCGTCGCGCCGCCACCTCCGGCCGTCGCCACCACGATTGGACCCTACCATCGTGTTGCGCGATCGATTTTAGGGCTAGGCGGTCATGGCTATGCCGAGAGGAGGTCGATGCAACCGTTCCCGCGAGCTCGCCGACGCTGCGCCGCCGCGGTCGAGCGACACGTCGGGAGGTAGACGAAAACCCCCTGGGTCCCGCTTGTCAGCGACTCTCCCTCTCGCGTGGGATCAGCTGCAGCATTGGATCGGGTGCGGCTACGCGGGTTAACCCCGTGGCCCCCGGTGTGGCCCAGATGTGATTGGTCCAATTCAAAGAAGTAGGTCCGGGTGGATTATTCAAACTTTCCTATTAGGAAATAATTCTAGATTTTGAGCAAACTTTGAAAATCAATTTCTTCTAGGAGATTTGCTCAAAAATTTCCAAAAAATTCTGGTAGACTCATCTCAATATCAACTTTGCAGTGGTGAAATTTGTTGGACATGAAACTTCAAGAATTTTCATAATTAATTCCTGTGATCTAACTGCTTGGGAAATTAATTACCCCTGTTCTGTTAATTGCAAAATACCCAAATTTGGTCAGGACACTCATAAAAATATGCTTGACCCCCAGTAAAGATTTCACGTTCATTGGACTTCATTTACTGGGTTGATCAGTGTTCCAAATCTTTATGTAGTTAAAAAATTGAGAAAAGTTGAGAATCAATTTCAGTTTTTTCACCAAACTTGTAAAATCAAATTCTCCATGTAGGAAGCTTAGAAAATTGTGAAACAAATTTTCCTAGAACCAGTGAGAACCCCTCTGTATGGTACAACCACTGGTGGCCATGATAAACCTCCAGAATTACGACCAAAATTCATAGAAGGCTTTTAATTGTTGGAATTTTAGAGATAACAAGCTTCCTTGAGCATCTCCAATTTTTGGTCCAGATCTTCCTCATAGCACCTATTGTCCAATGTAAAAATCCTAAAGCCAATTAAGATCATTTACCTACCTGATCAATCCTAATAAGATCTTTTCTATAGTTTCTATATCACTCATGTACTTTATATATTGCATATCATATAGTGACTGAGATCGAGGAGGACCCGAAGCCTTTGGAGAATCTTCTTTCAGAAGCTAACTTTCCACGTGACTCACAGCCAGGCAAACCCCGGTTTGCATTTAAGCGCAATTTCAAATTTTCTATTTATATCACTTATGTCTAGGGTGAATTTTGTGCATTAGGGCTAAGGTGCTTGTTACTCCACTTGCATGACCCAAAATTCCAATGGAGTACTGGGTAGGTCTAGAGCTTGACGAGTAGACAATGCCATGCTAATGTTTAAAGTAATCCGGTAAAAGTCGAGTAGTTGGAATCTACTCGCGAGTTAGGATATTATCTCACGGGATGAATTGAATCCAAGAATGGTTTCAAATTGTGAAATTGAGACCGAGCAGCGGGTAGGATGCAGTGAGACGTGGTCTCATGTGTGTAGCCCTGCTTGTGTAGATTGAGGTCCGATCCGTGTGCGGCCCTGCTGAACAAGTTTGAACAGTACCAGATGTATACTGGGCATATGGAACCCAGGAAACTGATGTAACTTGAGAACATGGATGTCGAGGCATTGCCCATTGTTCATAGGGGTGGGCTGAGGGTAGTAAGTTGTAAATTCACCGGCAGGCACAGACACGCCCCGTGCGGGAAACTTATGCCCGTGATGGTGGCACCGGTTCTGCGTTCGAGTTCTCTTGTGAAAGGTTGCTGCGTATGACTTGATGACAAGCACGACATGCTCCTTAGGCACAGTGTACGTGACGTGTTATTTGGGTGTGTCCTGATTGCGATCACTGTCCATCGCGGTAATAGAGTACCACTTGTTCACTGCGCTGTGACATAGTAAATACTGAAAAAGTCAAGAGAATACAATGTGTTGAATAATAATTGTTTTGGAATTTTGATTTGCTGTCCATTATGATCACTAAAGTTACTTTCATTAAACTGGTAAGCTGCTGATAATAACTTGAAAGCTAAGGATCCACTTCTAGGCGAGTCCTTTACTGCTTCACCTTACCTATGCTTAGTATTCACCCTGCATATGTCTAGTGAGACGAGTTAGTCTTGCTGAGCCTTAAGCTCATGTTTGCAGTTAACAAGTTTTTGCATATTACACAACTGATGACGGGTTCGACGACGAGGCTGCACCCCCTCTAGGGTTTACAGCCGAGTGGGAGCCCTGCACGCTGCCGTAAGTTTGGTGTTGCTAGTGCGAAGCATCCATGACATGGATGACTTTGTTTTTGCATAGCTAGTGCCGAGAGTGTAGCTAGGATGTATAAGTCAGTTTCCTTTTCGCTTAGTATTGTAAAACTTCTGCTGTGTTTATAAGTAAAGACTTGGTATTGTATTTTATTCTCGTTCTTTTCTTGTATACTGTTGGGTGTCACATTGCACGACACCACCTAATGAGATCCTTCGATGTCGGGACCCCGGTCCCCATAGCATGGTATCACAGCATCATTGGGAACAGTGTGCTTGAAAAAGGCATATTTTCAAAAACATAGAATTAATGAGTGAGGAATTAGCTATATGCCCATATAAGGAGTATTATTAGTATAAGATATAAAGGTGGTAAACTAACTTATGTGTTATTATATTCTGTAACAACGCTTCGACGTCAGGTAAGAGGTAAGGTATGCCACCTCAAGCAGATCAATTGCGGTAAGCTCACCATGCGATAGATAGCATGTGATTATTTCCGTGGCTTGGCACGGAAAGGTTAATATGTGTCTCTAAAACTTTCCATGTTTCTGAGAACATATGACACGCGGTACCCCAGCGTGCTTTGAAGTTAGTGGGAGCCCTCGTCGGGTGGTGGATAACCCAATAGTATGCATCTCTAGAACTATTCATGTTCTATGGGAGCATGCGAAACACGTATGCCCGAGCGTGTACAAGATGGTTCGTGCAGGAGTCTTTGCTGTACAGACATAGTAAAGCCATGTACCTCGAGACATGACATCGCTCGAGGGCGACTCACACCAGAGTCGTATGCATTTACTTTTAAATATATATCTGTGTATTGTGGCTTTCTGTCGTGTTTCCCCGAACCGCTCTTCTGGTGTGCAGGTGTGACAGGGGATTGTTTGTCTTCTGCAGCTACACTGACTACGATAGCGACCTGTGTAGAACACATTTGCGAGTGAACGATACTAGGGTCACCTATAAACGTATCCGGATATAACGGTTATAATTTTCTTTGGTGAGGCACGTAGTACAATCAGTATCAATTTGATACTTGACCATCCACAATGACAGAATGGATGCATTGTGTTTGAAGTCCAACTATCAGTTGCTGGTATGTTTGGACTTGTGTCATTGGTTATCGGCATGACAAAGGGTTAGAACCAAGATTCTTAAATTCTGGCAGAAGTTTGCTCAACTTCGCTGGATTATGATCTTGGTTATTTTTTAATTAAAATAGGTGTATCTTATATGGATGGAAATCTCTTGAAGACCTCTAAAACTTTTCGGTTGACCATCAAGGCAGAAAAGCTTGATAATATGTTGAAATTCTGGAGTATATTTAAACTGCTCCAGATGACCATACCATTGTACCAGTCTCTATATTTTTTCCATAACTAACTGTAGAAAAATCGTCTGCCTTATTGTGATACATATCTGGAAAGGGTAGAAGGATATCTACATATTTGTTATTAAAAGTTTTTCCTGATTCCAATTTGAGTCAAATCAAATTTTGAGTTCAAAACAGTGAACTTCAGGACTGCTGGTGAAAACCAGTCAATTCATCTGTTAAGTTTGGATAGCTATAGCTTTTAATCCAGAATAGTGACATGGTCACATATATAAATTTCTGAAAATCTTAAGAAGTCCTTATCAACTTTATATGTCACTCATGGCCTTAATATTGGTGTAACTGCGTTTAATTCCTATTGTCGCAAACTTGGTTCCGGCAGACCAGAACTTGAAACAGTTTGCGCATAGTTTCGAATTTGGGTGCTATACCTGTATAAAATTTTTTTCAAGGATGAACTCTTTTACTTATGGATTGTTAACTAGATGTTATACAATGTTTATTTTGTCATTACCTCAATATATTGTTATGATATACCTGTATAAATTGTGAAAATAACCACATATCCAGGGGAGGTTCTGTCAAAATTTCCAGAAAACTTGGGTCAACTTTAAACCTGTATAGATTCTACTTCCTAGCTCACCTGGATCTTTATGAGTACAATGTAAAAAATTTTTAAAGTATAGTACGATTTTTGTATTCAACCCAACTTCTGGTTCAAACATTTCCTGTATGAAAATTTTGAATCTATACCGGAATGTCAGCTGGAACAGACTGTGATTACTACTCCAGTTTTAAATTTTTCTTGAACTATTGGAAGTTGGATACCTTTTCATTGTTCAAGTATCCTTTCCACAGATGGCAGACTTGATGGTACCCTTACCGAACAGATGGGTGTTCACGACGTGTGCTCTTCGAAGGGGTTTTCCGGAGTTGTTGATAGCGCTGCTTCAACGGTTCGGGTATCGCGAAATACTTAACTATTGGGGCAGGGAATTCGATGACGGAGGCGTGACAAGATGCACCATCTATGTCGATGTGCCCGCTGGTCCATCATATATTGGATGGGCTCCTTTCTCCATCTAGGTGAAAGGGACTCAGTTGGAAGACACGTGGTGTTTTGCCGCGAGTGTTGCTATTGCGAGGTTTTGCAAGCTTCATTATCGTCATATGGTGGGCATCCCGTTCGCGCTCTTTCCAGTCGACAGTAGAGCTGGTGATGAGTGGGTTAGTCGAATGGGTGCAGCTTATAGAATTCACGAAGAGGTACCCAAGATAATCTTGGCGTTATATGCAGCATCATCGTGTCAAGTGAGCTTTACACATCATGCTAGCATTGAAAGGTTGATGGGTGATCTGAAGCAGGCTATGATTCAAGGAGATCATTTTGAGTGGGCCAATGACTCACTTAGAGCCATGATTGCTCCTCTCAATCGACGTTTAAACATTAAGGAGAATCAATGGCACCGAGCTGTTCAAGATCTATCGAAAGCTCGCCAGGAAACGCACTGCGCAGAAAGCGAGTTGGAGGCGTGTCAACTTGAGGTGCAGCTGCTGGATGATCAGTTGAGTACGGTGACTCATGAACGGGATCAATCCAGAGAGGAAACTCAGGATTGGAAAGCAGTTGCGAGCATGTACAAAAGGAACTCGAAGACTATAAGATGTTTCTTATACAGGCTGATGTGCAATCATTAGTTGTCGCGACATCATTGATGGCGGGTGAGGCAGCAGCTCCTGCTCCAGCACCCGCACATGTGGCACCAAATCCTGAGGACAAGGATGAATAAGATCTTGAGATACTCGAGTACACCGGAGAGGGCGTATCGGAGTAGGATGGGGCAGCACTCCTGCCATCACGGGGCAACGTATAGTTAGTAGTTGCTCGTGTTTATTTTGTGGCCATGTTTGTGTCATATTAAAAATAGTAGTGGGTGTGTATAAGATGACAAGGTGTGTATGACATCTCATGGGGATCAAGTATAGTAGAGATGCACTTCCGTAGTGGGAGTCCGTCATTTTGGAGTTCACTACTATAAAATTGGTCATGAGATAATATATCTTGTATAAAGTTTGCACTTTATCAATATATGTGAATGTTATGCACTTATTTACTTGTCAAGATTCGCACTACTGTAATATGAAATGGATGAAGGAAAAACAAATATGTTGCTGATTTTAAATCATATGGATGCAGAATGGTGCGTACACGCTCGACGCCCAAGATGGGAGGCTTGAGCCGTGGCCGTGAGGACGAAACTCCGACCACCTCCTGAACTTCCGAGGAGTCTTGTGGAGGTTCTCGCCGCAGTACTCGGCTCGCGCGACGAAACCGAGTTGCTGCGGACCTTGGTTCAACATTCGTCCCGTCAAGGGGGGCGACCAGATGCGAGTCCACGACATCCCTATCCGAGTTCATACTCGGACTTCATGTCAGCGCACCTGCCGGTCTTCATGGAGGTCGATGAGCCGTTGGAGGTGGACAACAGGCTCTGCTCCATAGAAGGAAAGTTCGGTTTGCTGCGAATAACCAAACAGCAGAAGACCCTGTTCGTGGCACAACAGTTGCAGGGATCTGCTGGTGCGTGGTGGGCGAATTATCTCGCCGCACGACCAGCAAACTATGTCGTGAGCTGGGAGGAGTTCCGGGAGGCGTTCCACGCCTATCATATACCTCCCGGTATCATGAGGAGGAAGCTTTAAGAGTTCTTGGAGCTGAAGCAAGGAGGAAGGAGTGCTTACGAATACTCCAAGACCTTCAACCACTTGGCCTAGTATGCTCAGGACCAAGTGAGTACAGAAGATAGGAAGCGTGAGTGCTTCTACCGAGGTTTGAACCCCAAGATGAAGGAGAAGCTTGCCTTGTTCAATCGCGGTAGCTTCAACGACATTGTCAACACCGCGATCGTACACGAGGATGCTACTAGGGAGTTGTTCTCTGACAAAAAGAAGAGGAGTGCTCCGCTGGGCAGCGGAGGTGGTGCTCCTCAGAAGTACCAAATGATGTATCGATCACCATCCGACTAGAGGTGGCAACCGCCATCGCGACCATCGATGTTTCATGGTCGCCAGTTCAACAACACCGGCCTTCGTCTGCAGCAGCAGCAGGGGATGATTCCGTGTGCACCTCCAACTCTAACGCGTGCACCAGGATTCCGTCCGCAGATTGGGGGGAACCCGACAAAGTACACGTGCTATACGTGTGGCCATGTCAGGCATTTTGCGAAGGACTGCCCTGAACAGTGACAAGGCAACGTGCAAGCACCATATCGGGGTGCAGCTCAACCCCGCAACCAGCCCAAGAAACCAGCACCAAAACCCGGCAACGTCCACCACTTAGATCTCGAAGACGTGTCGGAAGGCAAACCCATTCTCGTGGGTACGTTTTCTCTACTCCAAAATCCCGTAGTCATACTTTTTGACTCCGGTGCCACCCATAATTTCATTAGCCAATATTATGTTGTCAAGCACCAATTATCTATCACTCCCACAGAAAGTCCATACTTGATTTGCTCTTTGGATGGGAAAATAGCAGCGGACATGAAGGTCCATAAAGCACAACTTAAGATGGGTGGGAATATCAATCCGACTTCTCTAATTATGTTAGAGGGTCAAAAGCTTGATGTCATCTTAGGGATGTTGTGGCTGCACCGCCATGGTGCTGTTCTCGATATTGTTCCCCGTGTGGTCCATTTGAACTCTCCACTATACGAACCACACACTCTTATTCTAGACCGCCTTATCCAAGAAATTCCAGCCACCTACAACATGGAAGCCACAAAGCTTGAGGACATTCCTGTAGTCCGTGAGTATCCGAACGTGTTTCCCGACAACCTTCCAGGTATGCCAATGGATGGAGACATCGTGTTCAAGATTGAACTTATTCCGGGGACCACGCCTATTCCTCGAAGGCCGTACCAGATGGCACCAAATGAATTGGCAGAATTAAAGGAGCATTTGAAGGACCTGCTGGACAAAGGTCTCATACGCCCAAGTTCATCACCTTGGGGCTGCTCCGCATTATTTGTGAAGAAGAAAGACAAGACGTTATGCCTATGTGTGGATTATCGTCCGCTCAATGCCGTGACGATCAAGAACAAGTATCCACTACCGTGCATTGATATCTTAATCGATCAATTAGTGGGTGCCAGAGTATTCTCGAAGATGGATCATCAGTCCGGATATCATTAAATAAAAATCCGACCAGAGGATATACCGAAGACGGCATTCTCAACAAGATACGGGCTCCAAGAATATCTCGTCATGTCGTTTGGGCTTACCAACGCGTCGGCTCACTTCATGTACCTTATGAATTCGGTTTTCATGCCGGAGTTTGACAAGTTTGTCGTGGTCTTCATAGACTATATTCTAGTTTATTCAAAATAAGAAGGACAAGAAATACACTTGCATATCGTGCTCCAACGATTGCGAGATCACAAGGTTTATGCAAAATTCAGCAAGTGTGAGTTTTGGATCAAACAAGTACCATTTCTTGGTCACATTATTTCAGCGGAGGGTATCTGTTGAAGTGTGTGATACAAAACTTCTCCCGGACCCACTAAGAAGCAGCCTGCGGAGGTTCTTTTGTGGTTGGGACACGCAGAGATCAAGATCAAGATGATGACACCAGAGATTTACGTGGTTCGGGCCGCCTGGGCGTAACACCCTACTCCACGGGATTTGTGTTGTTGTATTGTGCGAGTAAGTTCGCTTAGGATCAGCTTGATTAGTCTGTCAGCTAGGATCAGAATGAATCCGTCCCTGATGTTTGTATGGTACAAACCTTTTATAGTTCTAAGGACTGACCCTTACAAAGCTTCCCTGGCCCGACATGTGGCTCTAGCGTATTTAATGGCCTAATACACTATCTAAAGAGTATTAAGCATAATTAATAGTGTGATAATGTGCCTTAATGGCTGTGTTACCACTATTAACAGCGCTCTTGATCGTGTATCATTAATACAGCATTAACGACACGTAATTACATCTTGTAACTGTCGCTTTAATTTTGCTTGATGGCTCATGCTGAAGGAGATCTGCCAGTGTACGCGTCGTTGAAGGTCCGGAGACTCCACACATGGAAGCTCTGGAGCTTTCCCTTACATGAAGTTAGGTCTGGGGCTACTGTACATGTGTCGACACCGGAGCTCCTCTCTGCTTGGGGTTAGGTCTGGAGCCGTTGTACACGCGTTGACGCTGGAGCTTCCCTTTACACGTGTTAGCTCAGGAACTAGCCATATGAGGGGAGCGGGTCCGGCGCAGCGTGATATGTGGGACCTAAGAATACCTTCAACTCTGTCGGGTAGAATTCTCTTGTACTCTTCGCGGTACTAAAGGGTACCCGATAAGCAGGGTACCGGCAGTGGCCCCCGGGCCCACCTCTAGGAGAAACCCTTTGGGTTAAGTTATTCTGTGGGAGGTGGGCCCATTCTCGATTCTCGCGCTTCGATTTCAAGAGCCTTCTGATGTGTTGTTGGAGTGATGGTCCGGGAGTGAACGATCAACGTGTGGCTTGTTATGAATGTGACAGATGGGATCTTTGTGTGAGTATCTCGCGCAATTGAAGGTTGCCGATTCCCAATATGAAAACCGTATCGGTTCCACGCGCCCTGTCAGGGTGCCGCCATCGGTTTTCCCGCCGCTCATCATGACAACGGTTCGCCTTGGGTAAGAACCTCCATTTCTTCATTGGGGTGGCCCCATGCCCACTTGTCATTGACGGGGTATATTTTTGAAAAGTTCCTTCGATCTCACTGCAGTTTCCATCCAAGCGTCGTGGAGGCTTACTTCGGAAGGAAAGTGTGCACGGTTTGAGGACTCTTTACGCCTTCGATCATTTTTGCACTCAGAGCCTCCCAAACCCTGCCTAACATACCTTCCTTTGCTCCACTTTGCTGCGATGGAGTTGGGTCTCCCCAAGAGCCGCCTCAAAAGCAATGATGATCTGAAGATGGTCTGGACTACATGGGGTGGTCCAGTGACTCCTTCAAACATTTGGTACGCGCCGGCAAGCTCCCGTTCAAGAAGGAGTGCAATTGCGATATGGTGTACTTCACAGCGTACACCATGGTGGGATTCATTCCACCTTTCTCTTCCTTCCTTTTGATGCTGATAGACTTTTATGGTCTGCAGCTGTATCACCTTGGCCCCCATTCCCTTCTCCTCTTGGCGACATATATCCACTTTTGCGAGATGTGGGTGGGTATTCCCCCTGCGTCGAGCTATTCCGCACCTTCTTCACCATCCACACCACTGACAAAGGGAGTGAGTTTCTTAGCTTCTACTATTTTGTGAAGCGCAAGAACTGCCCCTACAAATACTTGAAGTCGTTTCCTTCCGGCAAGTGGGACGACTGGAAGAAAGATTGGATCATCATTGTGGCAGAGGATCACGAGAAGTTGGAGTTGCCCGAGGGTCTCCCCAATGTTGACACCGACGCCTAGAGTGTAGTTCCGGTGTTGTCAAATGCCTTCAACCCTATCTTGACCAGGATCCGTGAGTGCGTGGAAGGTGGAGTGACCCCCCCAGATGGTCTTTTGCAACTTCCTGGTCAACAGGTGGGATCCGCTGAAGAAGAGGGAGAAGATCGCATGGGCCCTCAACAGCGTGATGGATGACGACCGGATTAAAACCGGTCTGAAATCCAACTTGGATGATGAATCCTTGGAGTTTCATTTGAAGAAATTCCAGCATGGGATTAACGGCAATGGTGATGACCTGGTTCCGCCAGCAGCTTCTCTCCCTCTAAACATGGAGGCGCAATTCAGTAGGCAGCTCTAGAGGAGTATGCCGGTGCTTGACGATCTTGGCGAGGTAGAGAGGCGTCCGACCACCAGATTGGTGATCCCTGGAGCTTTCAAGGGTGGTCCTTCCTCCGCCCCGAGCCGGAAGACTGAAGACATCGGCAAGGGCAAGGGCAAAGAGCCTGCTGAGCCCTCCAACCGGAAGAGGAAGTTGAAGCACGCTGACGGGATGTCCGTCAGACCTGCTCCTTCCACAACGGCTCATTCTCCCCGGCGGGGAAGGTCTTCTACAACTACTCCTGCTCCGGTACAAGCATCTTCAAGAAGCATGAGCTCCGGGCAGTTGACCCCGGCCTCAGTACCGACTAAAAGCTCCAAGCCTGGGAGTTCTTCCCAGCCAAGAGAAGCTCCGGCTGAGAAGACTCCGGCTACTGCAAGCGGCCCTCAACTGAGGTCCGTAGCTGTAGTCTCACCAGACTTCGTGGGCTCTAGCTCCGGGCCTCAAAAGAAAAGATTCCGAGGCGACTGGGGTGGTAGCATCCCTAGGTAAGCATTGATTGCTCGCCCTGAAATGCTAATCTTGTTTTTCACATGTTTTTAATCTTCTCTTCCCTTTATTTCTAGGGTGTTCAGCGCCTATTGCTGCAGCCAGGGTAGCGCCTGCCGAAGCTCCGGCTTCAAGCGCTAAGCCTCCTCGTCAAGCGGAAGCAGAAGTTGCAACAGCTACAGCGCCAGCTGTCGTGAGCTTGGACTTGGAGTCCTCGCCCGAAGCTCCTGTGGTAGCGCCAGACAACATGAGAGAAGTTGAAGATTTACCCCTAGCAACGGTGGCGGAGGTTGATGCTTCAACACCAGTGATGCCAGAAGTTTCGGCTTTTGAGCCAGAAGTTGTCAAAGCCCTGGCTGCTGAGCCAAAAGTGGTTGAAGCCCGGACTATTGAGCCAGAAATCACCCAAGCTCCGATCCTTGTGCCAAGAGTGGTTGAAAGTCCGGCAGTTGAGCCGGAGGCGCCTGAAGCTCTAGTCGTTGAACCGGAAGTAGCCACGTGCTAGTGCCTGAGCCAGTGGTGGTTGAGGCCCCAGTTGAAGCCCCGACTGCTGCTCCGGAGATAGTTGCCCTGGAGGTATCTGGGATAGAGCCGGAGCAGCCTGAGGAGGTGGCGACAGGTCCCCCATCCTCGGAGCCTGTGACTGAAGACCCTAAAGCAACACCTTCAGCTGCTCCGGAGGTGGAAGTTCCCCCAGTGGGTTCTTCTGCTGCCGCTGAAGGGCCCCCGGAGAGCGGCCCTAGCGCTGCAGGAGTCCAGGAGACCACTATTACAGAGTAGGACCCAATTTTTGTGATGGAAAATCCTTTTGAGCCTGCGGAAATGGTCCCAGCAGGCCCAGAAACTATCCCTCTAGCGTTGTCCATAGACAACGCCTGCTCAAGTCTCTGACAGGTCCAGCTTGCCTTCGATCATGAGAGCAAAGCCTTGGAGGAGGAGCACAACACCTTGAGGCGTTGGCGCAACAGACTCCATTTTGATACCAGGCTTGCCCGGACGAGGTTGGCTGACCAGAAGGAATGGATAAAGGGGGAGAAATCCCTTAGAGTACTGGGATAAGCTGATGGAGGAGAAGGGAGCCGCCATCTGGGCGCTCGATGCTAACTCCAGGGAAATCCTGGAGCAAGCCAAGGAGAGACGTGACACTGCTGATGAGCGTCACGAAAAGCTCACTGAATTGAATGAAATTCTCCTGAAGCACCGAGCGGACCTAGAGGCAAGGGAGGAGAAACTCTTGGAGCAGCAGGAGGATGTGGTGAAGAGAGAGGCGGTGGTCACCCAGAAATTGGCTCTGGGTGAGCAAAATTTGGCAGATCACAACAAAAAGATGAATCTATGGAAGGAGGAACAAAGGAAGAAGAACTGGAAGGTGCGGCAAGAGCTCTCGAAAAGAGAGTCTGACATTGCCGCTAGGGAGGAGAGAGTTAATGGCAGGGAAAGGACCTAGCTGAAAGGCGGAACCGCATCCACCTCCAAGAGATGGAGCTGGCTGACTGGGAGAAGCAAGTTTTTGAGAACATGCAGCAACATGCTAGGTTGGCCGAGCACCTTGCCTGTGAAGGTTCGAAGCTTGCGGCTGCCCGGAGGTCACTAGAAGAGTTGCGGAGCTCAAAGGAAACCGAGTCCTTGATGGTATGGGACTTCTTGGGACGTGCGTACAGGGCCCTTGTGCCTCTTGGTTTTAGTCCAATACGCCCAGAAGACCCAGCGCAGGAGCTGGACCAGACGCTAGCGGCACTTGGCTCTGCTGGCAGCAAACTCGATGCGATGGGTAACATCATTGCCGATCAGCTGGAGACAGAGGGTAAATCCTTGGCCAAGAACGTCGCTGAGTATGTCCTAGCATGTTACAAAAGCCGAGACCCACAATTCTCCCTTGATCCAGTCTTTGAAGGAATCATCGTCGAGGAAGAGGATGCCGCCAGAGCTAGTGTCCAAGAAGCTGCTGAGAAGGTTACTTCGTTTTTCCACATGACTTAGATCCTCCAGTAGCTAGGACTTTTCTCCTTTTGTCCCTTGTAACTCCAATTTTGTAATCCACTACTTTTTATTAATGAAATCCTCCTTTCTGCCTTGAATTTCACTTTGTCTTCGATATACTGTGTCGTATCTTGTTGGCCCCCTGGTACATGTGTACAATTGAAATGTGTACATGTACCAAAGGTTGTGGCAGTATGTTGACGACTTGAATGCTTCGCACTTGTAGATTTTAGGTCCGAAGTCTTCAATTCTGAGGCATCGAAGACAGGCCCCCTGGGATGGTCGGAGCTTGGTAGCTCCGACGTCATCCACTGTCAACATTTTAAACGTTGACTGCAGACCCATCTTGGAGGATGTTGGAGCTTAGTAGCTCCGGCGTCGTCTACTATCGCTATGAATTTATGCTTTTCCTGCACATTAAAGGCAAGAGAGAAAGTCAAATTCATCCTCTTGTCTATAAATTGGTTGTGACTTATTGTTCTTATTTGGACTTTAAATCCGAAGAACTCCACATGATAACGAGCATTTTTATATAATATTTCTAGATATGCATGCCTTTTTAGTACTCATCCTACTGAGGCCTGCCGGGGTGTAGGTAGAGCGGCGTACTTAGGGTGCATGACCAGACTAAGCCGATAGCACACTCCGGACCTATGTTGGCTTGGCGTTCAGGCAAGTAGACTATGTAGCAATGTCAAGATCCAAAAATACTATCAATAAGGCTTGTAACACATGTGAATTACTTGGAACAAAGCTCAAAAAGATTTGCACAACTTCATTATATACAAGTGGGGTAAAAATAATTTGATATATTGAGCCTTGCACAAAAGGTAAATGCACGTGGAGTCTGTTTTCACACAACAATGCCTTTCATTATATGTCCGCATTATAGGGGAGACAAGGACATACTTAGGGTATGGACCATGCTAAATACGCTATACATCTTGTACTAGCCCAGAGCAAGTAGTTACACTTTTAGTGTTGTGACTGTCTCAAGTGTTACTTGAACTTCCCGGACCCTCCCGGAGGGGTCCGGATGTTCTCCCGGAGGACTTGCCCGTCTCTGTATAATGACTCTACAACATGCATTGTGTGTAATTACAGACTCACCTTCGTGATTCGAAGCATAAAACTTACGGAGGTGCTCGATGTTCCAAGGATTGGGAAGCGGGGTACCATCCTCTGTTGCCAAGCAAACGCATCCAGGCCGGGATACTTTAATTACTCGGAAGGGATCCTCCCAGTGGGGGGAACATTTGTTCATCCCTTCACGGCTTAGTATCTTCTGAAGCACCAAGTCGCCTTCTTCAAGCTGTCGGTCGCGCACATGCCTTTGATGATAGTGCCAGAGCGCTTGGCAATAACGTGCGTTCCGAATAGCTGCTTGGCCCCTTCCCTCATCGAAGAGGTCAAGGTCTTCACACCGGAGCTGGTCCTGCATGACTTCGTCGAAGGTTCGGACCCATAGGGACCCCAAGGTGATCTCTGGAGGAAGGACTGCTTCAGCTTTGTACACCAGGAAGAATGGAGTTTCCCCAATTGAACGGTTTGGAGTTGTCCTGTTCGCCCATAATGTGGATGGAAGCTCCTCAATCCAGTTAGATCCATTCTTTTTCAAGCGCTCATATGTGCGCGTCTTGAGTCCTTTTAAGATTTCTGCATTTGCTCTCTCGGCTTGTCCATTGCTTGCTGGATGATCTACTGAGGCGTAGCTAAGTTGAATGCCGAGGTCTTCGCAATATTCTTGGAATGCAGCACTTGTAAATTGAGTTTCGTTGTCAGTTATGACTTTGTTTGGAACTCCAGATCTGCATATAATGGACTTAAAGAACTTGATTGCTGATTGTTTGTTGATTGTTACTACTGGCTTCCGGCCACTTGGTGAACTTGTTGATGGCTACATACAGGAACCTGTAACCTCCGACGGCTTTTGGGAAAGGTCCCAAGATGTCCATGCCCACACAACGAATGTCCATGTAGGAGGTATCATTCGTAATGATTGAGCCGGTGTGTGAATCTGTTTTGCATGAAATTGACATGCTTCACAATTTTTCACTAGCTCAATCGCATCCTGAAGTGTTGTAGGCCAGTAAAAGCCATGCCAGAAGGCTTTACCGACCAGCGTGCGAGAAGAAGCATGGTTCCCGCACTCGCTTCCATGGATTTCCGCGAGGATCTCGCGGCCTTCTTCCCTTTCAATGCACCGCATTAGGATGCCATTGGCACCACATCGGTAAAGATCCCCTTTTACTAACGTGTATCTTTTAGCCAATCTGACTATCCAGTCAGCGGATACACTGTCTTCAAGAAGGATGTTGTCTTTCAAGTAGCTCCGGATCTCCGAGATCCATACATCGGATCTAACTTGAGCTTCTGAGTCTTGCGTGCTAGGTTCCTCGGAGCTTACGATAGCACCTACGACCCTTGGTGGACGCTATGGTAGCTGGGCCACCGGGACCGCCAGCTTCGAGGTGGTGATCTCGCCTCCTTCGTTTAGTTCGGCAGGCTGAGCTGTTGGTTTTGACAACCTCCGGACGAAGATTCCGTCAGGAGCCGGAGCTCTGGTTGAGGCTTTCGTCAAGAGTTCGTCGGCTTCAGAGTTATGAAGACGCTGAACATGATGGAGATCCAGAACTTCGAAGTCCTTCTGAAGCCTCTGGACTTCAAGGAGATAAGCAACTAATTGAGAATCGTTGCAAGAACATTCACCTTTACTTGTTTGATGATGAGTTGTGAATATCCCTTTGACACCATAAGATAGTGCCACCTTGAGTCCATATATGAGGGCTTCATACTCCGCCATATTATTGGTTACCTTGAAATCAAGGTGTACCATGTACTTGACCTCCCCAGTCGAAGCCAGGAGAAGGATTCCAGCTCCGGCCCCCTGCTTCTGCACGGAGACATCAAAGTAGAGGGTCCAGTGAGGCTCGGTGAATATCGGAACTTTGAATTTTGGTTTCTGCTCACTGTGGCCCCCAGGGTTTGATGGAGAGGGGGTCCATTCCGCCACAAAGTTAGCCAAGGCTTGACTTTTAATTGCTTGTCTTGACACGAATTCTAGATCGAATTCAGCCAGTTTCGCTGTCCACTTTGCAATGTTCCCAGTAGAATTAGGGTTATGCAAAATTGCACGTAGTGGAAAAGAATTAACCACTAATATTTTTTGGGCTTGGAAGTAGTGACAAAGCTTCCTTGATGCGATAAGAACTGCGTAAAGCAGTTTATGCACCTCAATGTATCTTGTCTTGGCGTCGTGGAATACTTAGATGATGAAGTACATAGGGCGTTGGATGGTACAGACCCTTTCAGAAGGACCCGTAACTTCCTCTCCATCGACTCGGAGCCTGCTGGAGGGTCCCAGACCTTCAGGTTGTGCTTCTTGGACCCTCCCGGAGGGGTCCAAAACTCCTTCTTGTTCAACCCGGATCTCACTAGGAGGATCCAAAATATCTTGGTTAGCCAGGTGAACCTCTTCAGACGAAAGAGGTTGATCTCCTAACACTTCGTTTTGAGGTTCCATGTCTGGGAGCTGAGACCCAGTCATGTCTTCAGGTGATTCCGGACCCTCCCGAAGGGGTCCGGATGTTTGAATCGGATGTGGCTCTGGTTTTCTGCAACTAGGACCATACTAACAACTTTGGTGGTTGCCGAAATGTAAAGCAGTAAAGGCTCAACAGGATTCGGAGCTACCAAGATTGGTAGTGTGGTGAGGAGTTGTTTCAGTTCTTGAAACACCTTTTCTGCCTCTTCGGGCCAAAGAAATGGTCTGGATTTCCTCAAGAGTTTGAAGAAGGGTAGCGCCCGTTCTGCCAGTCTTGATATAAATCGGCTAAGCGCAGCTAGACATCCAGTCAACTTTTGTACATCTTTAATGCGGGTTGGCGGCCGCATATCTTCTATAGCCTTGATCTTTGCTGGATTTGCTTCAATTTCTCGGTGAGTCACCAAGAACCCCAGAAGCTTCTCGGAGCTAACCCCAAAGACACACTTGTCCGGGTTCAGCTTGGTGCGCGTGGTGCGCAGCTTGTCTAAGACGGCTTGTAAGTTGTCAAGGAGTGACTCCTTGTTTTTTATCTTCACGACAATGTCATCAACATACACCTCCACCAAGTCTCTAATTAGCTCTCCAAATGTTTTGTGCATAGCTTGCACAAATGTTGAAGCAGCATTTTTAAGACGGAATGGCATGGCAGTATAACAATACAATCCATCTACTATTATGAAGGCAGTATGCTCTTCATCTTCCATAGACATTTGGATTTAATGATATCCAGAATATGCATCTAAGAAACATAGTAGCTCACACCCGGAGGTGGAGTCCACTATCTGATGTATTCTAGGTAGTGGAAATGGATCCTTTGGACATGCCTTATTTAAGGTGGTGTAGTCGATACACAACCGAAGCTTCCCACCGGCTTTGGGTACAACAACTCGGTTTGCCAGCCATTTTGGATGGAAGACTTCCCAGATGAATCCAGCTTCGAGCAACTTCTTGATTTCCTGTCGGATGAAGTTTTGTTGCTCAATTGATTGCTTCCGGGGCTTCTGGTGTACAGGCCGAGCGTCTAGGTAAATCTTCAGGTTGTGCTCAATCACCTCCCTAGGGATCCCAGACATTTGTGATGCTTGCCAGGCAAACACGTCGACATTAGCCCGGAGGAAAGTGATGAGCGCGAGTTCCTATTTGTTGTTCAGACCCCCTGATCTACAGGCAGTCTGAGCAGCATCAGAACCAATTTGGATGACTTTGACGGGAATGTCGGCGTCGCCGCTTGGTTGCACACGAGGTGCGTAGGTAGAGCCTTTGTGACGAATGCTTGGAGGATTCAAAGTTGGCTCCTTACCAGATGGTTCCTCTTGCGATGTGGTAAGCGCATAGAGTTCTTCCTGTGCAGTAACTACTGCGGTACGATCTTTGCGGATACGGAGAACGCCCGTGGGTGTTGGTATCTTCAACACCAAGTAACCATAATGGGTAGCAGCCATAAACTTGTATAAAGCTGGTCTACCCAAAATGGCATTGAAAGGCAGACTGATCTGCGCGACGTCAAAAACCAGTTTCTCGGTTCTGTAGTTCTCCCGGGTCCCGAAGGTTACTGGGAGTGTGATGGAACCGAGAGGAGTAATGGTTCTCGGACCTACTCTGGAGAAAGGTCGGGATGGGAGAAGGTCCGAAGGTTGGAGCTGAAGCTTAACGAAAGCTTTGAAGCTTATGAGGTTTAGCCCGGAACCTCCATCCACCATTACATGGTGGATTTGGATATTGTTAATTGTGGGTGGCACCATCAACGGGAGTTGGCCAGCCCCGATCATATTTCTAGGGCAGTCTGAAGCATTGAAAATGATGGGTGTATCCATCCACATCCGATGTGGTTCCGCCTTAGCAGCGGGAGCTGCCACGGCCATGTCCCGCAGCATTGTCTTGAGGATGCAGCGATAGGTGATGTCCCAAGAACCACCATAGATGGTGTTCAAGGTCTTCTGACGTTCGTTGTCAGAGACGTCAGGGTCGTCGTTAACAGTGTTGTAAACGAATTTAAAGACTTTTTTGGGGTCCTGGAAACCTAGCTCCTCCTCAGCCGGAGCTTCTTCGACTTTTTGTTTTCCTTCCCTTTGACAGAAAGGAGCTTCTTCCCGACGCTTGTTATAGCGTTCGGCAAGGTTCTGGATCTCCCGACACTCTTCCAAGCTGTGTCAGTTCGTCTTGTGAATCGGACAGCATGCTTTGGAAGTGTTGCCATCTTCTGATGAAGGTCGAGGTCACTTCTCAGGGCGCAGCCCCTGTTTTCCAGGAGCTGCAGCAGCAGCAGCAGCTGGAGCGTCGGTCGTTGGCTTCTTTTTGCCGTTGGGCTTCTTTTTCTTCTTGCCACTACCAGAGGTAGCAGCATTAGTTTTGGAGGACTTCTGGCTAGCCTTTGCATCTGGCTTGGAGTACATTTCACGGCCCTCCGCAGCCCTAGCACATTTGTCCGCTAGGCTGAAGAGTTCCATGATGCTGGCAACTTCTTTAATGGCCAGCTTCTCTAACATCTTCTTATCTCAAACACCCTGTCTGAATGCAACGATAACAAAGGAGCTCGAGATTTAAGGAATGGTATTTCGTACCTGAGAGAACCGCTGGATGAAGGATTGTAGCGATTCCCTAGATGTTTGCTTTACGGCAAATAGGTCCAATTCAGTGTCGGGCCGGGTGTAGGAGCTCCCGAACTTGGCAGTGAATTGTTGGCACAGCTCTGCCCAGCTATTAATGGAGTCAGGCGGTAGACTCATGAACCAGGACCTTGTAGTCCCAGTTAAAGCCACCGGGAAGTAATTGGCCATTACAGCTTCATCACCTCCCGCTGCCAGTATGGCAGTGGAGTAGATTTGAAGAAATTCGGTGGGGTTGACAATCCTGTCGAATTTTTCCAGCAAGTGAGACCAGAACTTCTGTGGTCATATGACCATGCGTAAGTGCATGGCCAGGGAAGAACGGCCTCCTCCTACTCCTTGAGGAGCAGGGTTGTCCTGAGCCTCTCGTCTCTCAAGAGCATGCTCGATGTGGACACGATCGTCCTGCTGCTGGTAACGGCGATCCAGTTCCGATAGTAGGTCATGAGTCGGTATCCTAGTGATGGTATGGGTGCGTCGTTCCCCGGGAGGCAATAAAGTCACCTACTGGGAGGCAACAAGTCTCCTTTGTTGAGAGGCTTGTGGACCAAGCCGGCCGGATAAGGTCCGTCATTGTGAAGGTGCTCGCCCTGAAGGGGGGGGGGGACCTTGGTTGCTGATGCCTGCAGCCGCGGCTGTGACCAGATGGTCAACATCAGCCCTCCACTGTTTCATAGCACCCTGGGGTGCACCTGGAGGCGGTGGGCATTGTAGAAGAGCTCGCGCAGCAATGAGCGCGTGCTCGGGGTTGTTGTTTGTCGATGCAGTGATCGACGCAGATGCTCCATCTTGTTGACCAGCATTGTTTGCTGGAACGGATGGTGGTTGTGGTGCCACAGCACCTGCTGAAACAATGGCACCTGCTGGTTGTTGGACGTTGGAGGGATTGCCTTTAGCGGGTTTTCCAGCGTGGTTGCCATTGAAGGATCCAACAGCTGAATTCACCATCTTGTCATCTCAGGATTGCCCCCCTACCTGGCGCGCCAAAGGTCGAAGTGTGTGATACGACACTTCCCCCCGGACCCGCTAAGAAGCAGCCCGCGGAGGTTCTTTTGTGGTTGGGGTACACAGAGATCAAGATCTAGATGATGACACCAGAGATTTACGTGGTTCAGGCCGCCTGAGCATAACGCCCTACTCCATGGAATTTGTGTTGTTGTATTGTGCGAGTATGTTCTCTTAGGATTAGCTTGATTTGCCTGTCAGCTGGGATCAAAATGAATCCGTCCCCGATGTTCGTACGGCACAACCCTTTTATAGTTCTAAGGACTGACTGTTACAAAGCTTGCCTGGCCCGACATGTGGCCCTGGCATATTTAATTGTCTAATACACTATCTAAAGAGTATTAAGCATAATTAATAGTGTGATAACGTGCCTTAATGGCTGCGTTACCCCTATTAACAACACTCTTGATTGTGTGTCGTTAATACAACATTAACGACACGTAATTACATCTTGTAACTACCGCTTTAATTTTGCTTGATGGCTCATGCTGAAGGAGATCTGCCAGTGTACGCGTCTTTGAAGGTCTGGAGACTCCACACGTGGAAGCTCCAGAGCTTTCCCTTATGGGAAGTTAGGTCCGGGGCTACTGTACACGTGTCGGCACCATAGCTCCTCTCTGCTTGGGGTAGGTCTGGAGCCGTTGTACACGTGTTGACGCCAGAGCTTCCCTTTACACGTGTTAGCTCAAGAACTAGCCATGAGGGGAGCGGGTCCGACGCAGTGTGATATGTGGGACCTAAGAATACCTTCAACTCCGTCAGGTAGAATTCTATTGTACTCTTCGCGGTACTAAAGGGTACCCGGTACGCAGGGTACTGATAGTATCGCTGTAGATCCAAGCAAAATTGTACAAGTGCTGAAATGGATGTCTCCAATGTCCGTCCACGAAGTTCGCAATTTCTTCGGGTTAGCGGGATATTATCGGAGGTTCATTCCGAGCTTCTAAAAAATCGCTAAACCAATGACGGAGCTGCTGAAAAAGGGGACCAAATATATTTAGAGCAAGGCATGTGAGGATGCATTTCAAGCTTTAATGAAACATCTCACAACAGCCCCAGTGCTAGCTCAGCTGGATACGACGAAATCTTTTGAAGTTTATTGTGATGCGTCCAGCATTGGTCTCGGCTGCGTGCTAATGCAAGGAGGCCGCATGATAGCATATGGATCACCGAAGCTCCGAAATCATGAACAGAATTATCCAAATCATGACCTTGAACTCGCTGCCGCGGTACTCGCTTTGAAATTGTGGAGCCATTATTTACTCGGAAATTTAGTGCACCTCTACACCGATCACAAGAGTCTGAATTATATCTTCACTCAGAAGGAACTGAATATGCAATAGCGAAGATGGTTATAACTGATCCAAGATTATGATATTGAAATATATTACTATCCCGGCAAGGCGAATGTAGTTGCCGATGCGCTAAGCCGCATGTCTCACGTCAACAATCTGTCCATCACTCCGATGGAAGAAGACGAGCCAAGTTTATATTTGGTTCCATATGGAGCGCTAGATAATCTTGCTCTCATCCCTACCATGCGAGAGGATATTATGGATGCTCAAAAGGAAAGACGTGGGTATGTCGCACATTCGGAGGAGAGAATGAAGAATAGGGAAATTAAGTGCTTCCAATGTGATGAACATGGTACTCTATGGTTCAAAGACCGTATAGTGGTACCCTGTGATATGACACTTCGGAAGAAAATCTTGGACGAAGCTCACTTGTCCAAGTACACTATTCATCCGGGCAGTAACAAGATGTCTCAAGATCTGAAGACAAGATTTTGCTGGACAAGGATGAAAAGAGAGAATGCAAAGTACGTATCCGAATGTGATACGTGTCGGCGGGTGAAAGCCGACCACATGAAAAAGGCAGGATAGCTGCAACCATTAAAACTCCCGGCGTGGAAATGGGAGGATATTAGTATGGATTTCATTGTCGGGTTACCTCTCACATTCGACAAGCATGATTCAATTTGGGTGATAGTCGATCGACTAACCCAATCAGCTCATTTTTTTCTGGTACATACAAAGTACATTGCCATGAAATATGCAGAATTATATATTTCAAGAATCATGTGCTTGCACGGAGTTCCCCGGACAACTATTTCAGATCGCGGTGCGCTGTTCATTGCTAGTTTTTGGGAGCAGCTGCACACGTCATTGGGGACGAAACTGATCCGAAGCTCCGCCTATCACCCGCAAACCGATGGTCAAACTGAGCGGGTAAATCAAGTTCTCGAAGATATGCTACGCGCTTGTGCCATCTACCAAGGTAAAAATTGGGATGATCATTTACCGTTGGAGGAGTTCTCATACAACACTGGCTATCAAGAGAGCATCAAGATGGCACCGTATGAAGCTCTCTATGGCCGGAAATGTCGCACACCACTCAATTGGTGTGAATCCGGCAAGCGGGTTATATACAAAATTGATCTTGTAAATGAAGCCGAAGAACAAGTACGAGTGATCCAGGCCAATCTCAAGGCTGCTCAATCTCGTCAGAAAAGCTATGTGGATAAAAGACGTCGACCTCTCCACTTCGACATCGGAGACCACATTTATCTCCGTGTCTCTCCGATGAAAGGGATTCATCGTTTTAGAGTGAAGGGAATGCTTGCTCCATGATTCATCGGTCCGTTCACTGTCATTAAAAAATGCGGACCTGTGGCCTACCGTTTGGAGTTACCGGCATCACTCTCTGGAGTTCATAATGTATTCCACATTTCTCAGCCTCGGAAATGTCTTAAATCCTCAGCTGAAATCCGCACCGAAGACATTGAGGATCTCCAACCGGATCTCACTTATTCTAAATATCCGAGCCGTATTATTGAGGAAAAGACTCGCACCACAAGAAATCGAACTTTGTACTTCTACAAATTATTATGGAGTAATCATACCGTTGAGTAAGCGACATGGGAAAGCGAGGATTATCTCCAATCAAACTACCCGGAATTTTTATCATCTTATATCCGGTAATCTTTTTACCTCCGTCTCTTTTATTTATAATCTCGGGATGTGATTCTTTAAAGGGGGGAGTAATGTAAAGGCCCTAAATTCAAGGTACAAGTTCATACAAGAGAAATTAAAATTTTGAAATGGGGAAAAGAAATCAAAAGACAATTGAGAAATTAAATCAATTCAAGCTTCAATAGAAGGGATTTAAAAATTCAAATTTAGCGCCCATTCAAACCTTGCCAAATTACAAATCTGAGTTCACCAATAAATTCCAAATATTCCAAATAGCCTTCCTGCCAAGTTTCAAAATTTTTGAAGCTCATTTGCTATTTAATTCAGTGACTCCATTGAATTCCATTCAAATTCAAATTCGAATTTGAATTTCATTTGAAACTTGTCCAAATTGGAAATCCAATTGAAGAATAATAATTCCCATATTTAAATTATCCTCTCCACAAAAATCTGGAATTTTTGGACAATTCTAGGTGGAAGAATTGAAGTTGCAGAGAAGGGATGAGGATGAGAACGGTGGGACCCACTGGTCGGAGGGACATATACGTGAGTGCTCTATTTCCCTGACTCCCCGCCGTTCGACGCCCGGTGCGGCAAACAGCTCACCGTCGGCAAGCAGCTGCGTGGCACCCCGGTTGCGTGTTCTCCCTCCACTCTACTCCTCCTTTTCTTCACCTCTCTGGCCGAAGGGAAAGGCACCAGTTCATTCTTCGCTCCCGAGCGCAAACCACCGCCGCCTCCCTGCTCGCCCGACGAGCTCGAAAGTCTTGCCGAATCTCGTCATCCTTCCAACAGCAAAGTGGTACCTAAGCCTTCCCTCTACCTTCTCAAGCTTTTGGCTCCTTGTTTCGTCTGCTACAAGGCGACCTTTTTACAGTTTTGCCGACGCCGCTGTTCGACCGTCGCGAGGACGTTGCTGCCTCCCCGTCCCGCTGACGCCACAGACCCTCTCTCGAGCTGCTCCCAGAAGCAAAAAGGATCGCCAGGACATAACCCTTATCACGGTACAAATTGTTCTTCGTTTCACTGCATATCGAGCAAATGATTCAAGTTTTGCTTTCGGCCTTTGCCCATGAACTAGCTTGCTTCTCTGTTTAATTCGCTTTCCACGTGCAGCCATTCTTTAATCAGTTCATGGATATTAATCCATACCTCCTAGCACACCCCTCTGCCAAGAATCAAGGTAGATAATCGAGTAACGACTGAGCTATTCGAGTTTTCCCCACCGCCGATGAAAATCCGTCGGTCCACCATTGAAGTCGACTTTGCCGGTGATTTCATCCCGTTTGCACCACCTAGTCATCTTCCTCATGCTTCCAAGAACATTCCCGACCTTTCCCCGTGCCTCTTGCGCCATTCCTGTGCGATTCCGACGATCGCCGAAACCCTAGCTCCGCCGCCGCCGTCGGGCCGCCACCTCCGGCCGTCGTCGCCACGATTGGACCCTACCATTGTGCTGCACGGTCGATTTTAGGGCTAGGCGGTCACGGCCAAGCCGAGAGGAGGTCGACACAAACGTTCTGGTGAGCTCACCGGCGCTGCGCCGCCGCGGCCGAGCGACGCGTCGGGAGGTAGACGAAGACCCCCTGGGCCCCACTTGTCAGCGACTCTCCCTCTTGCGTGTTATCAGCTGCGGCACTGGATCAGGTGCGGCTATGCGGGTTAACCCCGTGGCCCCCGGTGTTGCCCAGATGCGATTGGCCCAATTCAAAGAAGTGGGTCCGGGTGCATTATTCAAACTTTTCCATTAGGAAATAATTCCATATTTTGAGCAAACTTTGAAAATCAATTTCTTCTAGTAGATTTGCTCAAAAATTTCCAAATAAATTCTGGTAGACTCATATCAATCTAAACTTTGCAATGGTGCACTTTGTTGGACATGAAACTCCTATAATTTTCATAATTAATTCCTTTGATCTAACTGCTTGGGAAATTAATTACTCCTGTTCTGTTAATTGGAAAATTCCCAAATTTGTTCAGAACACTCATAAAAATACACTTGGTTTCCCGTAAAATTTTCAATTTCATTGGACTTCATTTACCGGGTTTATCAGTGTTCCAAATCTTTATGTAGTTAAAAATTTGAGAAAAGTACAAAATCAATTTCAGCTTTTTTCCCAAACTTGTAAAATAAAATTCTCCCTGTAGGAAGCTTAGAAAATTGTGAAACAAACTTTTCTAGAACCAGTGAGAACCCCTATGTATGGTACAACCACTGGTGGCAATGATAAACCTCCAGAATTATAACCAAAATTCAGAGAAGGCTTTTAATTGTTGGAATTCTAGAGACAACAAGCTTCTTTGAACATCTGCAATGTTTGGTCCAGATCTTCCCCATAGCACCTAGTGTCCACAGTAAAAATCTCAAAGCCAATTAAAATCATCTACCTACCTTATCAATGCTAATAAGATCTTTTCTATAGTTTCTATATCACTCATGTACTTTATATATTGCATATCATGTAGTGACCGAGATCGAGGAGGACCTGAATCCTTTGGAGACTCTTCTTCCAGAAGCTAACTTTCCCCCTAACTCACAGCCAGACAAGCCCCAGTTTGCATTTAAGCACTGTTTCAAATTTTCTATTTGTATCACTTATGTCTAGGGTGAATTTTGTGCATTAGGGCTAAGGTGCTTGTTACTCCACTTGCATGACCCACAATTCCCAGAGTACTGCGTAGGTCTAGAGCTTGACGAGTAGACAATGTCATGCTAATGTTTATAGTAATCCGGTAGAAGTTGAGTAGTTGGAATCTACTCACGGGTCAGGAGTTTATCACACGGGATGAATTGGATCCAGGAATGGTTTAGAATTGTGAAATTGAGACTGAGCAGAGGGTAGGATGCAGAGAAACATGGCCTCACGTGCGTAGCCCTGCTTGTGTCGATTGGGGACCGATCGTGTATGGCCCTGCTGGACAAGTTTGAACAGTACCGGATGCATACTGGGCATATGGAACCCAGGAAACCGATGTAACTTGAGAACTTGGATGTCGAGGCATAGCCCATTGTCGATAGAGGTGGGCTGAGGGTAGTAAGGTGTAAATCCGCAGGCAGGCACAGACACGCCCCATGCGGGAACCTTATGCCCGTGATGGTGGGACCAGTTCGGCGTTCGAGTTCTATTGTGAAAGGTTGCTGCGTATGACGTGATGAGGAGCACGACACGCTCCTTAGGCACGGTTGTATGTGACGTGTTATCCTGGTGTGTCCTGATTGCAATCACCGTCCTCCGCGGTAATAGAGTACCAATTGTTCACTGCACTGTGACGTAGTAAATACTGAAGAAGTTAGGAGAATACGATGTATTAAATTATAATTTTTTTGGAAGTTTGATTTGCTGTCCAATATGATCACTAAAGTTACTTTCATTAAACTGGTAAGCTGCTGATAATAACTTGAAATCTAAGGATCCACTTGTAGGCGAGTCCTTTACTGCTTTACCTTACCTATGCTTAGTATTCACCCTGCATATGTCTAGTGAGACAGGTTAGTCTTGCTGAGCCTTAAGCTCACGATTGTAGTTAACAAGTTTTTGCAGATTAAACGACTGATGATGGGTTCGATGACGAGGCTGCACCCCCTCCAGGGTTTACAGCTGAGTGGGAGTCCTGCACGCCGCCGTAAGTTTGGTGTTGCTAGTGTGAAGCATCCAGGGCATGGATGACTTTGTTTTTGCATAGCTAGTGCCGAGAGCGTAGCTATGATGTATAGGTCACTTTCCTTTTCGCTTAGTATTGTAAAACTTCCGCTGTGTTTATAAATAAAGACTTGGTATTGTATTTTATTTTCGTTCTTTTCTTGTATAATGTTGGGTGTTGCATTGCACGACAACATCCAATGAGATCCTTGGATGTCAGGACCCCGGTCCCCACATAGTAATAGGTGCTTTAGTGCAAGTTATGGCTGGAATTACTGGTCATTGTAATGCACGCATTAGTGAAGCAGTTTCTCTTGTCCTTGTAGCCTTTAAATAATGCAAGAAATTTCAGAATGGCTGTCAAGTCAGTTGAGCACCAAAAACTTGAGTGTTTTTGTTCCTCCTTGTGTGAGAATTATCCAACATTTGGTATTAGATCAATGTCGAATTCGAGGACTCCGGAAGGCAGCCTCCCTCCTCGACGACACTAGCTCACCACGTCGACCACGGTGCCAGGATACTGGCTGTGAGGTGATCATCGAGCGAGTCGTCGAAAGGAGTTCGATGTCCGTCGTATACCCCATCCTCACACGGACCAACTACGCCGAGTGGTCGCTAGTTATGCAGGGGATCCTACAAGCACAGGGCTTGTGGGACGCAATAACCCCAGGGACTGACAACTTCTGGGAGGACCGAAATGCGCTTGCCGCTCTGCTGTGTGCCATGCCACAAGAAATGCAGGCAGGCCTGGCCGTGAAGGAGTCTGCAAGAGAGGCATGGGAGGCGATTAGAGCCGTTCGAGTTGGTGTGGAACGGGTGAAGGAGTCCAACATCGAGAAGCTGCACCATGACTTTGCTGATATGACAATCAAGCCCGGCGAGATGGTTGAAGACTTCGCGCTGCGCACCACCACTCTAGCGAATCAACTACGCATCCTCAGCGACAACATTACCATCAGGGATGTTGTCAAAAAGATGCTGCACTCTATCCCTGAGCATTTGGAACAAGTGGTGATCTCCATCGAGACGGTACTTGATCTCAACATCGTCTCGATCGAAGAGGCGGCTGGATGGCTACGCTCTGTCGAACAGCGCAAGAAATCTTCATCCACCGCTGTCAAGGACAGCAGCGGGAGCCTCCTTCTCACAGAGGAGGAATGGCTTGCGCGCCTCAAGATACATGATGGTGAAAATGTTGGCTCCGGCTCCAGCTCCGGCAGACGTCGAGGTGGTAGCAACAAGTCCTGTGGCCACGGTCACAGCACTGGGTCTCGTGGTGGCAAGGCGCAGTCTAGCCAAGCTGCCCGCGATGGCATCTGCACATGTTGTGGCAAAACAGGCTATAAGGCTCGAGAGTGCCGCAAGAAGAAGAGGGATGAGGAGGCTCATCTGGTCCAGGGAGAAGAAGAGGACCAAGCCGTGCTGATGGCCCATGCCTTCACCATCAATACTGCTGTAGCATCGATCGCTCCTACTTCCGCCATTGAAATCAAGGAGCAAAAAGTGTTGGCCGAGCTCGGCCCACCAGAGGAACAAGGTCATCATCGATGGGTCCTGGATACAGGAGCCACGAACCACATGACTGGGTTCAAAGGTTTCTTCGACGAGCTCGATGCTAGGGTGTGAGGCACTGTCAAATTTGGTGATGGCTCCATTGTTCAGATTGAGGGCCATGACACCATCATCACCATCACGTATCTTGAGGCACACAAGCAATTCATCTGGTCTAGGGAGAAGAAGAGGACCAAACCTTGCTGAAGGCCCACGCCGTCACCATCAATACTGCTGCAGCACCGACCGCTCCTACTTCCGCCATTCAGTCGAGGAGCAAAAAGTGTTGGCCGAGCTCAACCCATCGGATGAACCAGGTCATCATTGATGGGTCCTGGATACAGGAGCCATGATCCACATGACTTTGCTCAAAGATGTCTTCGCTGAGCTCGACGCCGGGGTGTGCGACACTGTCAAATTTGGTGATGGCTCCATCGTTCAGATTGAGGGCCGTGGCACCATCATCTTCACTTGCAAGAATGGTGAACACCGTGTGCTGACAGGGGTGTACATCATCCCATGACTGAAGACCAACATCATTAGTGTTGGCCAGTTAGATGAGGCTGGCTGTCACGTGGTGATCGACGACAGCATACTACGCATCTTCGACCAGAGTCAATGCCTGCTCACCAAGGTGCTGCGATCATCATCACGCCTCTACTACCTCGAGCTGAACATCAGGCATCCTGTGTGTCTGTCTTGCACGAAGTTCAGACGTGGCCTAGCGATGGCATGCCAGGCTTGGGCACCTCAGCTTTGCCTCGCTGCGCAAGTTGGCAAAGATGGTACGCGGGCTACCACTACTTGATCAGGTGGATCAGGTGTGCGACAGCTGCCTTGTCAGCAAGCAGTGTTGCAACTCCTTCTCGACACAGGCACGACATTGTGCAGAGCACATCATCGACCTCGTCCATGGCAACATATGCGGTCCAATCAAACCGGAAACTCCAGGTGGCAACAAATATTTTTTGTTGTTGGTTGATGATATAATCAGGTACATGTGGCTGCGAATGCTATCCAGCAATGACCAAGCAGCACTAGAAATAAAAAATTTCCAAGCAGCTGTCGAGGTGGAGAACAGGAGGAAGCTGAAGGTCCTCCGCACTGATCGTGGGGGGCATTTTACATCTGTGGAGTTCGGTCGGTACTGTGCAAAGCGTGGTGTCGAGCGGCATCTCACTGCCCCATACTCGCCACAACAAAATGGGGTAGTTGAGTGCCACAACCAGGGCGTGGTGGCCTTGGCTTGATCCATGCTCAAGGTGAAGAACTTGCCCGGCTACTTCTAGAGTGAGGCTGTGTCCGCAGCTGTCTACATCCTCAACCGTGCTCCAACACGAGCACTCGATGGAAAGACACTTTATGAGGCATGGCATGGCAAACTCCCTGCTGTGCACTACGTCCTCACCTTCGACTGCATCTCCCACATCAAGAACATGCTGCCACATCTTAAGAAGCACGATGACCGCAGCTCCAAGGCGATCTTCATCGGGTATGAGAACGGCACCAAGGCGTACAGGTGCCATGACCCCGTCAACAAGTGCATCATCATCACACGTGATGTTGTCTTTTACGAATCTGCTCAGTGGTGCTGGGAGAACGACGACTGTGAGACGGTGAACAACCACGAGCCATTCATCATCCAGTACAACACGGAGGTCGTCACGACATCAAGAGTGGCAGCACCCACTCCCACACCTTCTCCAGCTCCTGCTCCACCGCGCACTACACATGATGCCTCCACCTGCTGCTCTTGTGGATTTTGTCTCTCCAACAGTAGAACACAATAATGAGGACCTGGATGCAGACTTCAACAATGCACTGCTTTGGTTCTGTACTCTTGAAGCTCTGCACTTCACCACGGAAGACGAACCGACCTCGTTTGTTGAGACTGAGCAAGAAGCAAGTTGGCGAGAGGCTATGTGTGAAGAGATCAAATCAATTGAGAACAACAAGACATGGGAGCTTGTTTCCCTTCCTGCAGGTCACTGCCCAATTGGACTCACATGTGTCTATATGGTGAAGCGGGACGAGAACGGCAACATCGTGCGGCACAAGGCACGACTGGTGGCAAAGCGGTACATACAGCATGCCAGAATTGACTTCAACGAGGTCTTTGCGCCTGTGGCTCGGTTGGAGTCAGTACGCATGATGCTGGCGCTGGAAGCACATGAGCACTGGACGGTCTATCACATGGATGTCAAGAGTGCGTTACTCAATGACGATCTCAAGGAGGAGGTCTATGTCATGTAACCACCTGGTTTCATCATCGCCGGCAGCGAGCACAAGATATTGCACCTGCACAAGCGTTGTACGGTCTTCATCAATCTCCGAGTTCCTGGAATGCCAAACTTGATGCCACTATGGTGTCATTTGGTGTCCAGAAGAGCAGCTTCAAACAGAGCATCTACACACGCAGTAGAGGAGAAGGACAGTTGGTAGTGGGCATCTATGTAGATGATTTGATCGTCACTGGCAGCAGCAAGAAGGACATCACAACTTTCAAGCAGGAGATGAAGAGGAAGTTCCAGATGAATGAACTTGGGCTGCTATCATACTACCATGGCATCGGAGTAAGTCAAGGTCCAAAAGGAATTTTCTTCAGTCGATCTGCCTACATCAATAAACTTCTGGAATGGTGTGGCATGGGCTCGTGCAATATGAGCCTAACACCCATGGAGAATCATCTCAAGCTGAGTAAACTGAGTACTGGTGAGAGGGTGAATGCCACGAAGAGTACATGAGCATCATCGGGGCTCTCCGCTACCTGCTGCACACTCAACCGGACCTTACCTTCTCGGTCGGGTACTTGAGATGTTCATGGAGGAACCACGTGGAGATCACCTGACTGCAGTGAAGTGTGTGCTACGATATGTGGATGGAACACGAGGCCATGTGATACACTACACCAAGCGCGAGGAGGGACAAGCAAAGCTGGTCGGCTACTGTGACGCGGACATGGCCGACGGCATCGACACCCGAAAGAGCACCAGTGGCATCGTGTTCTTCCTCGGCGGTAATCCTATAACTTGGCAAGCTACAAAACACAAAGTGGTAGCCTTATCTTCGTGTGAGACGGAATATATTGCGGCAGCTATGGAGGCTTGTTAAGGCATATGGCTAGTTCGGCTCCTAACCGACATGATCGGGATTGATTCGGGAGCACCAGAGGTACTAGTGGACAATCAGTCTGCCATTGCCTTGAGCAAGAATCCGGTCTTCCACAATCGGAACAAGCTCATTGATGTGCGTTATCATTTCATTCGAGAGTGCGTTGATGAGAACAAGATCATCCTCAAGTACAGGGCAACTGAGCATCAGCTGGTGGATGTTCTGACCAAGGCACTTGAGATGGTGTGCTTCGAGGAGCTGTGTTCTAAGATTGGCGTCATCAACATTTTCCATAGATAGATTAGGGGGAGTAATGTTGAATAATCTAGCTCTGTTAATGTGTTTAATAGTCAGTTTTTTCTGAGTTATGGCTCCTCTAATATTTGCATTTTAGTGCAGTTTATTGTTGTTGTTACTAGTCTAGAAATAGGTACTTTAGTGCAGGTTATGGCTACAGTTACTGGTAATTGTAATGCATGCATTAGTTCAAAATTTTCTCTAGTCCTTGTGGCCTTTAAATAATGTAAGAAATTTCAGAATGGCTGCCAAGTCAGTGCAACACCAAAAATTCGAATGTTTTTGTTACTCCTTGTGCGAGAATTATCCAACATTTTCTCGGCCACCCACCCACATACGACCACTTGCACATTTTTGGTTGTCTCTGCTTCCCTAATACGGCATCGACAGCTCCACATAAACTCGCTCCTCGCTAGGTCCCTTGCATCTTCCTCAGGTATCCATCCCACACCAAATGTTATCGTTGCTACAACCCTGAAACTCATCATGTGATCACCTCAAAACACGTCAGTTTTGACGAAAACATTTTTCCTTTCAGGAACCTGCACTTATCTCCGGCATCACCACAAGGAGGTTCGTGTTCTTCCAACTCATACCCTCTGTCTGTTCCGATGTAACATCGCGCACAAAATGCTCCATGCATGCACCATGTCCACCGCGACAACAGCCTTCCGGCACCCCTGTCACAGCACGACCTCCGTCCACATCAGCTGCTCCAATGGCTCCATCAACAGACAAACAAACTCCACCACCTCGCAATCCGATGGTGGTGTCGTCGGTCCCACCAGTTTGCCCAGTCTGTGCAGATCCAGATCCTCTGAGAATGGTATCCTTTCATAGGCCATGCATCGTGGAACCGCGTGCAGCCCATCTACTTTCATCGTGTATGTCCATGCATGAGACATGCAACGATGATCAACGTGCGGCTGCTGCACAACAAACTCCTCAACGGCATCCAATGGTGACTCATGCCCGTGCAGGCATTTATCTCCCTAATCCAATATATGCCAACATTGCTACAACTCAACCGGTGCCTCTTCCATCTTTTGTTTGAGCCACACTAAGGGATCCTGCATGGTTGTCTGCCATGAAAGATGAAATTCAAGCACTCCACACAAACCGAACGTGGACACTCATTCCACGGCCTCTAGGAGTCAATCTCATCACTGGGAAGTGAATTTTCAAGAACAAGTTCAATGCTGATGGAAGCTTAGAACAGTGCAAAGCAAGATGAGTTGTGTGTGGGTTTAATTAACGACTGGGGATCGATTTCAATCAAACCTTCTCCAGTCATTAAACCAACCACAATTCGCAACGTACAACACCTGGCTGCAACAAGGCATTGGCCCGTTCATCAACTTGACATGGAGAATGCTTTCTTCATGACGATCTCTCTGAACGATCCCTTTACAGTCTCAAACAGGCACCATGGGCTTGGTTCCATACCTTTGCAGCTGAGATTCATTGCATTAGTATTCGACTTACAAGTTCTGACTCTTCAATGTTTGTGTACATAAAAACAATGATATGGCATTCCTTTTACTCTGCGTCAATGATATTGTTCTAACAGCATATTCTGAGAAAGTTCTTCAGAGTATCATCCAACATATCAGTCGGCATTTTGCATTAAAGGATCTCGGGCCACTACATTTTTTCTTAGGCATCAGTGTCCAAAGATCAGACAAATGATGCTTCCTTCACCAAAGCAAGTATGCAGCAGACATTCTTGATTGCGCGGGTATGACAAACTGCAAATCAGCTCCCACTCCGGTTTCATAAAATGATGGCCTTCTAATGATCAATCCTTCATTAGAAGCATCACATGTGCTCTTCAGTATTTTACACTCACTTGACCGGATATTGCTTATTTTGTTCAGCAACTTCATCTTCATATGCATGCGCCAAGAAGTTCTCATCATGCGACGTATACTTCGGTATATCAAAGTCACTCTCCATCATGGTCTTCAAATTCACTCATCATCATCATCATGCACGTCATTAACAGCCTACTCCGATGCGGATTGGGCTGGGTGCCTCGATACAAGACGTTCTGCATCTGGATATTGTGTGTTTCTCGAGGATTCTCTCATATCTTGGTCATAAAAAGGCAAACGACGGTGTTACGATCGAGTGTGGAAGCTGAATACAGGGCTGTTGCAAACGCAGCAGCTGAATGTTGCTGGCTCAGACAACTCCTTTAGGAACTCTACGTACTGGTTCATAAGGCTTCCATCATTTATTGGGACAGTGTCAGCCGTATATCTCATAAAAAACCTGGTACATCATTAAAGGATGAAGCATGTAGAACTTAATATCCATTTTGTACGAGAGAAGGTCGCTCTACAACACAACTCAAAGTGCTCCACGTCCCCGTTCCCGCACATCTACAATTCGCCTACATAATGACCAAGGGTCTGCCGACGATGTTGTTTGAATATTTTCGGAACAGTCTACGCATCATCGACGCACACACTGAGGGGGGGGGGGGGGTTGTGGTTGTAGAAATAACTGAGTCAACTATACTACTGAATTTCAATGCTTGTACCGAGTCCCTAGTTGATTCGTTGCCGAGCCTAGCAGCCAGCCTAGATCTTCTCATCACGTAGTGTATTTGGTTACAACTGAGTTGTATAAATCTCTTTGTGATGAATAAACTTAATTGAGCAGAACACTTTCTATAAGATCTGGGAGAGCATTATGCCTTCGGTGACTGGCAGAGCAGGATTACCCCGAATCTGCCAAGGATTGGAATGGACCTCCCGGTGGATGACATTGACAGAGATTTGTTTGCTGCAGCCGCACGGACATGGATTTGTTTGCTACAATGGAAAGTCTGCCGCCTTCTGGCTCCAAGGTTCATCCCCAGCAGCGTTTCTCCCGAATCATTATAATGACACGAGGTAAAGGCAGGGTGGTAGCGGATGCACTGACTGATCAATGATGGCTACGTGACCTGCTACCTATTCCATCGATTGAGCTGATGCACCAATTAGTGGAACTGTGGTTCTTAATTGATAGACTGCAAATTGTTCTGAACCCTTCAGTCGGTGATGAAATTCAATGGAAATTCACGACATCAGGACAATACAGGGCTAAATCAGCATATGAAATACAGTTTCTAGGTGTCCTTGACTCTCCTTTTCCGGCAAATGACATGGGCTCCATGCAAGTGCAAAGCGTTCCTTTGGTTACTGCTGCAGAACAAAATCTTGACAGCCGATAGGTTGCAACGAAGAGGGTGACAGAATAACTACTTTTGTGCACTTTGTTACCGCAATCTGGAATCTGCCATACACATCTTCCTCAATTGTACAGTGACAAAGAAATAGCGGCTGAAGTAAGCAGATGGTGTGGAGAAGAGAAATTGAATCCGCAGCAATCGGAAGATCACTCTTCAGTGCTACAGGGAGTGATGTATTTTGGAAGGTATACAAGCAAGCAGGAGGAAAGGTCTAAAGTCCCTGATCATTGCAGTCCTCTGACAAATATGGATAGAATGTAATGCATGAGTATTTAGAGGCTCGGAGAATTTTGTTACTGCTGTTATAGTAGGCATTAAGGATGAAGCAGAACTTTGGTCTCTAGCCGGGTCGAAGCACCTTGCTTCCACTGTACCCTGCTTAGATAACTGATTATGTAAACAAGCCACCTCATCACCCTAAACCCTCTTGTATTTATTCTCTTCAATTCTTATGATGAATCCTGGCAATGCCAGCTTTTTCGGAAAAGAATGAATCTCCAGTCGGGTGAGCTAAATTAAATTAATAACGGTCGGGGAGCTTCATGAAACATTGGAGCGTGCCAACATGCCTCAACAAATATGAAAGTTCCTCTTGCTAAATTAAACTTCCGGATATAGTTAGGCATAACAACTTTGATAAGACATATATATTCGGTATATTTTTTTTCGAATACACACAAGAGTTGCATATCTTTGAATTAAGAAGATAAAATTGTGTCTTCGAACAACGAAGCAAGGTTCAAACAAAAGAAGCCTAAGCAAAATGAGCTCTGACCCATATACAACATCGGACTACCCACTAAACAAATATTGGTATACAAAATTAATGACTAGGGTTATAGATTGAAATCATATTATTTGGAACTAAAACTAGGAGCAATTCATCATTAACATGAGTAGACCACCAAATTGTGCACACGAATACAATAAACATAAATTAGAAATCAAATTACCGGTAGAAGAATCGGCGATGGAAGCTTTAACCTTATTGATGTACGGAAACCCTTTCGGCCTCCACCTGCGATGTCTGGTCTTTCCCATTTGGTTACTGCGCTCATTCAGATCGATAGTGTTGGGTGTATTTGGGTCACAATAATATGAAACGTCTCTTCCTCTAAGTATTTATAGTGCAATATGACAGAGGAACCAACCCATATATTTGGTAATGCGCCTTCGATTAGGGCACACAATCTCTTTTCCTTTTATTCATTATTTCTTTCCTTTTATTTATTATTTCTTTCTATGTCATATTTTGTCATGGAATTATGTACCCCGGATACCAGAGAGCATTGATCGACAATCGAGCTTTGACAGGATTCTGTGCGCGGCGATATCCGACTACCAGCCCGAACGACACACAATACCCGAACCCTGATGCTGGAGGTCGGCGACAAACCTGCCCGAGCCCCAACCATCGAGGTCGGGGCGAGCCCGCCCGAGCCCGAGCTCGGGAGCGGGGTAGGCTGTGGCATTTAATATGGTGTGAGCCGCACAGATGCCTTAATTGCGAAAGGACATCCACACTCAAGCGTATCCTGGCATAGGGCAAGGACCCTGCCGGCACCTTCCATACCCCGTCCGATCCGACACAGTGGCAGGTGTGCACTGCAATGTGGTTCTGTCGAGCGACAAGACTGGAGCAGGCACTACAACGACTTCCTTGAACTGACCTCGCCCCAAGGCACGCTGGAAGATACGCCAAAGAGATAAGGAGCGTTGTAACCCCCACCTCAATTATGAGGAGACCTGGGGGTAGATATGGCAATTAGACAAAGAACACCCGAGCTGCCTAAAACAGCCTGATGGCCACATTCGCAAAGAAAAGAGACGTCTCATAGAGGATGCAAAGGCGTTTCAGATGAACTCAGACGATGAACACCCCACGCACACGCGACTTAGGGCACATACAATGATTGCTTCTAACCCCATTTTCCCTCTTTCGATCAGCAAAAGAGCATTTTCCCTCTTTCGATCAGCAATAGAGCAAGAGAGCAACACTAGCCATAGGGCACTAGCTTGAACCAGTATAAACTTTTATGCCTGTGTAGCTAGTCCACCTTGAGGACAAATGCACAGTGAAATCAATAATCATCGGTAGCACGAACACTGATAGTTGTGATCTCTTTCTCCATAATGTTGTGATATCTTTCCTTATGGGTTATTTTTTCCCCATAATATTGTGATCTCTTTCCTTAAGGGTCAAATCGAGATCAATTACCAACACATCTATTTGACTTTAGTTTTATGTATTGGTACACTCCATCTTCCCCATGGTCTCTCCCCATTTGCCATTGGGGGCATCATTTGGCTCCAACGACGGTGACGAAGGGAGCAAGCATCCCTCTCACCGGTGCCACGCCATCAAAGCTAGTGATGGCTCCAACATCAGCACAACTTCCAACACCCCACCATAGCTCAACCCCGAGAAGCAGGAAGCACGAAGCTCGTGACCTAGCCGACCAGCTCATGGCGCGATGTGTTGCCCTTGAGGTTGAGCGGGCTCAGCTGGACGCTGACGCCACAACATTCACGATGAAATTGGGTACCCACCGCAACACAGGCAGAGCGTGCCTTCGTGCGTGCCAAGCCCAAGTGAATATCATCAATGACATCGATGGCCCCCCACATTTCGAGCGAGCGATCCAGAACATGGTGGCCATAACAGCGATGATGTGCAGCATGCCTGAGTCCACTAACCCCGAAGCCTGGCACACGTACCGGAACCTCCAAACCCTGTAGGATAGGGACACCACTAAACAGGCAAAGAGCTCCCTAGCTCGGTGGCAGGATTCGTCAACCCATGGCTGGAGCCGAGGGTACAGGAAGAGTGGCATAATCCTTGGTATGACCCACACATCTAGGTAGGTGGTCGAGATCAAGAGGGTCCGATCGTTTACCCCTTAGCACAACTCGGTCCGCGAGCGCGTAGAGCCCTGGAAGGCGACATAGGCTTATGACCCGAACCTTGATTGCACCAACTCCGTCGTGGCCGCTATGACGATAATGATTGTCAGGGCTCGAGCCCAGATTCCCTTGGGCCCAAGAAGTTTGTTAGATGACACAACTACAAATAGGTCTCGATAGTGGTTGTGGAGGCCGAGCTTTATGAACTCTTCTGATCCACTATGAAGTGATCGCTCGACTCCAACAGAGCCTCATCCTCAGGTGCCTTCAAACCAGCGGAGGACCTGAGCCCGAACCATACCGAAACCAAGAACCTGGTCGAGATGGCCGGAATCGGTACCTTGCTGCCCGACAACTGGGGAGCTAAGTACTTTTCCCTTTCCTCTATCGATAAAATATTTATTTTATCACAAAAATATACCGCTCTTGAGCCCAAGCATGGTCAAAAATACCCACCTCGACCTCGACAGTTCGGTTTTGAGTCAAAAGTTGCTATATGGCTCATGAGCTGTTAGATCGCAACATCGCCCTCCTGTGGTCGACCAAGTACCAATAGGCTCTACACCATCAACACATGCAACGAATTTGGCCTCGAGCTTTTTAGTCAGCAATCTGGTCCTATAAATGGTCCAAACCAGCACGGACAAACAGAAGCAATCCTCCTCGTGGGAGGGCCCCTACGTGGTGGCGGGCTCGGGCCTGTCTCCTGAAGGACATCGATGGCAACATCTTCCCCAACACGGGGAATATCGAGCATATCTACCTTTGAGAACGCTAAGCTGTGGATATGATAACGAAGCTAAGTGCTTTCTTTTTTTTTTACTGCCTACTTTATTGCAAAAATAAAATATTTTCTCAAGCGCCGCACGGTGAAGGATTGAACCAACCGTCCCGCGCAACTCTGGGGCTACCACCCGCTAAAAAGCTCGGCTATAAACTCAGAAGTTCTTTTTCTAAAACATTTTTTCACTTCTAAGTACTCCCTTCGTGCCTTGCAACCTATGGCCAAAAAACGACGAAAGTCCTAAGAGCTAGGGATCAGACAAGACATAGGGACTGAAAAGTAAATGTAGAAAAAACTTTTACTATTATTAATAGATTAGAGACCATGATGGATCGATCCATTACACAAAAAATAAGGAAATTACATCATACGCAGGTGGTATGTTATAGGGTTGGCAACTTCGATGGCCTCACGCTTCTCCTCCAAGTTGTCAATCCTCTTCAACAACCTGTCTCATATCAAATACAGAGTTGACGACGGAAGCTAAAGTGGTCGACATATTTGCTGATATAGCTTAGTGACTTTACAGAGATACACTAAGGCTCTGATCACACAGACAAGCGTTCTGCATTAGATTGGATCCCCAACCAATGAAGGTACAGAGGAGGGCTTCACCTCTAGATGGCCTCTCTGCCTTCAAGCCTCTAGACGACCCCTCCACCTTCAAGCCTTCCAAAGACCCCTCCGCCTTCTAGCCTCTGGATGGCCCCTCTGCTTTCAAGCCTCCAGACGACCTCTCCGCCTTCAAGCCTCCAGACAATCCCTTGCCAACCAATCCAACAACGCAAGTTGAGCAGGCATGGGAACTCACCCGGGACACTATGAGACAAAATAATAGGATTACAGATTAAATGAGGGAGGAACACAAGGTGGGGAGAACCCAATGAGGAAAAATGCAAAGGTATGGGAGGAGACACGGACAACAACAGGCTATTTATAGCCCCACTGGGTCGACGTGGAGATAGGCATGGCAGGAGAGATGCACTGTGCCTCATTGAAACTGGCACCACCATTAAGTCCCACAATGATCGAAGATTTCCACCACATGCTTGATCTCCTCCTCGTAACCAGCAAGAACTTGAAGCTGCACGCTCCCCCACAATCTGCATGATGCAGAGGTCAAGTCATGCAGTGCCCCCTCGTCGCCCACAACACCGGCCCACCATGGCGAGGGAAGGCAAGTAAGTTTCCAGCCCACTTTCGATTCTATATCTAGTCCGTGTTTGAAGGACAACCCATAGGGTCCAAGGACACACAAAACAAACCAGACTGAGGGATGGATAACATGAGATGGCATGCGAATGGCAACATAGGGGCTAGCGAATGCCTCTATCATCTTTGATGCTCAATATCTGAGTCACAACTCAACGACTCCACAATTGCCCCTTGAAGGGTCGACATCGATCCGCCTGGGCGCCGAACGACGCGAGAACTACGCTAGTGTCCCAAACGATATTTAATGGAACACGGTCAATGAGAACTGACCAGGTCTCCCCCATGAAACTGGATGAATGGTTCCGCTCATATTCACAAAACATGACAACCAGATTCTACTCAGATCGACCGGATAGGCAACTCACCAAGCTTAGGAATTCAGCCATCTGAGAAACTTCGAGACCAGCTCATCCCTTCGAGCCACGAACGGCTCGCAAACGAGGCATGAAGCGGATTCATGAAAATATTAATCCGACCCTTGCAAGAGGGCATGGGGGCTCGTAGTAGAGCTCAGGGCATGGATGTTGCCGTTTCGACCCCGAACACCATGGCAATTGTAAGCAAACCACAAACTCGTGTGTTTGTATTATTTTCCTCATGGGACGCACCGCTGCACTAGCTTCCGACCAATCAGGCTACTCGACCAGAGGCTCACGGGCTACGGATGGGGTTTTGTACCTTGAATGCCAGAGAGCATGAATCGATAACCGAGCTTTGATAGGATACAGTGCACCGCTGTATATGGCTACCACTCCTAACGACACACAATAATCGGACCCTGACCATTGAGGTCAGCGACAAACCTACCCGAGCCTGAGCTTGGGAGTGGGGTATGCGGCGGCATTCAATACAGATTTAGCTGCACGTATGCCTTCATTGTCAAAAGGATGACCACACTCCAGCTTATCCTGACATAGGTCACAGATCGTGCCGACGTCTTCCATGCCACGTCCCATCCAGCACAGTTGCAGGCATGCGCTACAATGCGACACTAGCAGGTGACAAGACTGGGAGAGGAACAACAACGACTTCTTTTAACCAACCTCACCCCAAGGCATGGTCGAAGATACCCTGAGGAGATAAGGAGCATTGTAAACACCAACCTATTTATGAGGTGACACGGGGGTGGATAGGGTGATTAGACAAGGCACGCTCGAGCTGCCTATAAAAGGACCTGAAGGCCACCTTCGCAAAGGAAAGAGGCATCTTGCAAAGGATGAAGAGGCATCGCGCAGATGAACTTAGACAATGAACACCCCACACACATGTGACTTAGCGCGCAGACACCAATCACTTGTAACCCCATTTTCCCTCTTTTGATCAACAAAAGAGCAGGAGATTGACACTGGGTGTAGGGAACTTGTCAGAACAAGTATAATCCTTATATCTTTGTAGCTAGGGCACCTCGAGGATGAACACACGGTGAAATTGATACTTGTCGGTAGTAAGAACACCGACTGTTGTGATCTCTTTGTCCATAATGTTGTGATTTCTTTCCTTATGGGTTAATCTTCCCCGTAATATTGTGATCTCTTTCCTTATGGGTTAAACCGAGATCAATTACCAACACATCTATTCGAGTCTAGATTAATCTGTTACTGCACTCCATCTTCCCCATGGTCTCTCCCCATGTGCCATTAGCGGCATCATCTGTTTGTAAAAATGGGGTTTTACATTTCAAGAATCTAACAACCATTTTTTCATATAGGTGTCATGGTTTTCCATGTATTTTGGGTGTACTTTTTCGTATATGTGTCATAGTTTTCCATGTATTTTGGGTGTACATCTCAGGCATGAATCTTATTTTGCTCAACTAATTATGGGCAACATAAAGGTCCACACTCTCTTGCATACGAATCAGAGAATTACCTTAGAGTCCATCTCTAACCACCAAACCTCAAATTTTCTTACAGTTTGGTTATCTAGCAAATTTTCACCGTACTTATTAACATCCTCTTATACTTTAAAGCAACAAGCTTAGCATGTTCACTTGTTTTTGGAAATATCATATTTGAATATATATATATATATATATTATAACAAAATAATTGTTAAGGACCCCTAGCGGGTAGATTACGGAGAATACTAAACATGTGGTGGAAACATATATAGTTTGTCGACGGCTCGGTGCACATCCAGAGCGGTGCCGGTGTGGAGGACGTCATGGAGGTGCTTGGGCGATTCCCTTCGCTTTTGCACCCTCAAAGATCAGATCTAGAGGAGGGGGATTAGGACAACCTAACTCACATACTTATGTCCCCAACCAGCTGTCTTATAGCAGGCACAACGCAAAAGGGGGCCTGCAGCTCGAACGTGATGGATGCCCCCGATGAGGGTGGTACATGGAGCCAAAATAGGTACAACACCTATTATATTGGAGATCAAACTTTAACATTCTCCCCCTTGATCTCAAGGATAAAGACTTACCTAATTACTTACTCAAAATACATTACTTATTCCTAATCTTAGTCTTAGCTTTGTTCATGTTTGACATATAGGATACACCACAACAAGAATAGCTAATTACGTACTACTGGACTTGAGTGACCATGATAAATATCGCATTCAGAAACAACCTTAATCTCAGTGGCCCCTTAGTATCCTGATGATCATAGGCTCTTCCGTATACTCATGTTCGCTACTTGCTCACTCAACACTTGGGTGGAATACCTTTGGTAACCGGATCCGCAAGCAATTGCTTGTTATTGATTTGCTCAAAACCAATAGTATGATCCTAGATTTCATCCTTCGCAACCTAATGTTAATGTGTTTGGCAACATACTTGACTATTGAATAAAACAATTTAAGTGGTTTTATGCTGCCGAACACTCTCAAAACTGGGCAAAATAATTCTTTGCCCATTCGACGGCCTCATATATAATGCAAATTCGGTATGCATCGCTCATGATGCAGTGACTGCTCGATTGGAGCATTTCCACAATAAAGCTTCAATTGCTACTGCTAGCAACTATTTGTGAATTTCGCTACACATCCTACGGAATCCGAGTCCAAGTAGCCCACAATCTGAAGGGTATCTCCACTACTCAACTTATCATGAGACCTTTCACTTGCAAAACTGCAAAACATTCTTACCTCCATTCCAGTCTTCAATGTCTGGTTAGGACTTACTTACGCCAAAAATCCCTGCTACCTAAACTATGTTAAGGTGAGTTATTACTTGAGAAAACTTAAAGCTTACGACAACTGAAGCATATAGAATAGACTTTATTTGATCAAACTCTTATTGGTTCCCGTACTTATCATCCTTGACCATTAGAGCAACCAAGAACTTATACACATGCATACTACAATCTCTATAAAACATTAGTAGATATGCATTATGTGATGGTCTAAATACCCCCTTATTATATCATGATGAAACTAAATTACCAACAAACTGGAAACATTACCAAGATCTTAGTTTCATAATTATGAGGACATAATTCTTATTCTCTAATAGTTGATCAATGTTATTGCTTACTGTAGGATGTCATCCTCGTGAAATAAGGAAAATGAACTCTCTTCTCTTAAACTCGGTGTATATACAATTGTCCTTATTGTATTATAAAACCCAAATCTCCTTATACTTTTATTGAGTATGAGATATCATTACTTATATACTTACTTCAATCCTTAAATTGATTTTATTTATCAATGTCTCATATTTCAGTTTCCATGACAAAACTCTTGGGTTGAGTCATATAGAGATTCTCAAGTAGATCCCATTGAGAAATGTCTTTCTTATTAACATCTAACATGATGTCACACTAATGCATGATACCGAATCCAAATCTTTCACTATTCCTTTGGAGTCACGTTAACTTTTGTAGACCCACCATTAAAGTCTACTGATTGGGATCCTTTAGGAATGCATAATTCTTAGATCACTCGGATGAGTAAGGATCACTCGGATGAGTGAGAATCACTCATGGCATGTGCAAATGATGTGGGATCACCCACAATTTGAATTTCTTAACACGTTTGTTGGTTCATTATAACCTAATTGAGGTTGTAGTCATTCTTCATCATCATTGGTCACTAATGATGAAGAATCAACCACAGGTATTATGAAAACAATCTCTTCATTGTTCACACAACAATGGCACAAGATAATAAGGAGTGCTCCTTGAATATAGGAGTGGTTACATGCACCACTTCTTTTCATGGTTAGTGTTTTCAGATGCCAAGTCCCTCTGATTTTGCTATCTTCTGACTGCAATGTCTCATTTCAAAACATATAAATGAGAATTCTTACTCTTACCAAAAGTTAACAAATCATAATTTACTTTATTAATGTGAAACTTACCATATTTTGCTTTGAATGTCTCAGTCTTAGTTTAAAAGACCCTACACTTCTTAAGCAATTGAGTGTGGGTTTTCATAATTGCATAACTTATAAGAGTTTTAAGCACTAACTTAATGAAGCTTGATTAAGATAAAGAACTTGATCCGTGATGTGAAAATTCTTATTACACATCTTACCATATTCACTCCATTAATAATGTTATATTCCTTAACGGACTTAGCAATATGTCTAGAAAATAGTTATAATTTATTATCATTTGGTGTATTAGATGGTAATAGTACTCCCCCTTACCTTATAGATCATTTTTATTATAATGCATACGATGAATTTTAATCATCTAAAAATTCAAAGAGGTAAAAATATCTTACTTAGTTATTTCACGACAATCTTATGTTAGTGATTTTACAATCCTCTCCCTCTAAATATGGCCTATATGATAGTGTCATAATTTCAAAGATAATTCAGAATACTTACATGAGGAGATAATCATATTACTTAGTTCATATTGTAAAATACCTCTTAGTACTAATGGGAGTATATCCACTACAGGAAACTCGCAACTTTACATCAGCCAAAATAACTTATGTAGGCCGGCCGATAAAAGTCACCAAACTTACGTCGTCCCGTGGCAGTCGACGTAAGTTATGTAACCTACGTCGGCCACGTGCCCGCGACCGACGTAAGGGGACCGACGACATTTAACGCACTACGTATGTCGGCCTAGACCTGGACCAACATAAGTAATTGGATCGACGGAAGTTGTGAACTAATCACATCGGCCCAACCCTAGGTCAATGCAAGTTCGACGACCGAAGTAGGTAAACGCCTTAACCATACCCCGCGTGGGCCACATGCGCTGCCCATTTCACACACCAGACTCCTTTCGCCCGTCGTTGCCGCATTCGTCCTCCTCATGCTGCCGCCACTTGACACGAGCGTCGCGACCTCCACCTCACCACCGCGCTGTGCCGCCCGAGCGCCACCGCCTTACCTCGCTTGAGCGTCTCGATCCACCTCGTCGGAGCATTGCAGCCCCACCGCATTGCCGCCACCATGCCACGCCACCCCCACCGGGCGCCCGCCTCCCTCCACTGAGCAGCCGCACCGAGCACTCACCAAGCCGCCTCCCTCCACCGAGCGCCCACCGAGCGGCCGCCTCCCTCCGTCGAGTGCCCACCGAGCCACCAGAGCTGCGCCCCACATCATGCCGCCTCTATCGCGGTCTCCCACCGTGTCGTGCTGCCCCCGAGGTGAGATGCATCCCAATTGTTGTCTACATTGAGCGAAATTCAATGTAAATTTGTAAGCACGCTCAACCATTTAGGTGCTAGCATGGTGAGACATCAAGAAGATGCAGTCATTCTTGAATTTCAAATAATTAGCAATTGTTGATTGTTGCTGGCATGGTAGACATGAACCACATTGCAACTTTTGATTATTATTGCTATAAAATGGAGAAACTAGAGTAAGGTTTCATGAAAATTCCATTTTGATTCCCATTGATAATTTGTCAATATGAAATCTTTTTTATTTCAGACCGACCTCACTGCACGTTGCTTCCACCTCGCCATCGCACATCGTCGCCAGCTCTCCATTGCATGTCACCACTGCCTCGCCACCGCACGTCACTTCACCTTGCCGCCGTAGGTATGTCGCAAGTCGCCATCACCTCGTGTTATGATGATTGTCTACGCTATGATGGTTATGCCGATTGTCTATGCTATGTCACTGCTGTAGTTATGTCAATTGTCTATGCTATGTCACCGCAGTTATGCCAATTGTCTATGCTATGTCGCCACCGCAGTTATGCCGATTGTCTATTCTATGCTTTATGATTATACATTCATCCAAGGCGTGATGAACAGAAGTGGACATGAAGATGTGGCCAGAAAGGTCCAACCGACTGGTTTATGCCTCAGGCTGCGGTTGAGGTGGTTATGGTTCATTTATGAAAGGTTTAGAGTTTGTTTCGGTTGTTTTTGTAAGTTTAGTTTTTTTAGGAACATTTGGTACACTCCAAAGGTGTTTGAAATCTTAAGATTGCTTCTATTTGCCTATAGAAGAGTCTTGAGCAGTTATGGAAAGTTTCATTTGAAACTGAGTAGGATTAGAGTCCTACATTGGATTGGGTTGGTCTTAGGACTGGTTAGATAAGCAAGGGAGGCCAGAGCTTGTGGTACACGACTTTCATTGCTTCAGGTTATATCAAATGGATGTTAAAAGTGATTTTCTTAATGGCTACATAGTTGAGGAGGTTTATGTCAAGCGACCACGAGGTATTGAAAATCCAAATTTTCCTAATAATGTTTACAAACTGTCCAAAGCCTTGTATAGTCTCAAACAAGACCATAGAGCATGGTATGATAGGTTAAAAACATTCTTACTTGAAAAGGGGTTTACCATGGGCAAGGTTGATAAAATTCTTTTTGTGCTTAAGCATGTCAATGACTCATTATTCGTTCAAGTGTATGTGGATGATATTATCTTTGGTTGTGCTTCTCATGATCTCGTGTTCATGTTTTCAGCTATGGGAGTTCAGAATTTGAGATGATTATGATGGGAGAACTCAATACTTTTCGGGGTTACAAATCAAGCAACCCAAGGAGGGTACTTTTGAGCATCAAATAAAGTATATACAAAGGACCTCCTTAAGCGCTTCAACATGGGCAAAAGCAAGCCTCTTTGGACACCAATGGGAACAACAACAACACTTGAACTTGATGAAGATGATTGAGTCACTTTTGTACCTCACGGCTTCAAGACCGGACACACAATTCGGCGTATGTCTTTGTGCACGATTTCTAGCTTCTTAAAATGCTTCACATCGTCAAGCCATCAAAAGAATTCTCAGTTTCTTTCATGAAACTCAAGAATTTGGCAATTTTCTTCCTTCTTCTTCAACCGTTACTTTGAAGGTTTTTTTGGATGCTGATTTTGGGGGTTACAGGATTGATAGGAAAAGTACTTCAGGTGCTTGTCATTTTCTTGGTAATTCACTCATTGCTTGGTCCTCTACAAAACAAAGTTCAGTTGCTCAATCCATGGTTGAACCTAAATATGTAGCTGCTGCTAGCGCTTGCTCCCAACTTTTTTAGATTGTTCAAACACTTAAGGACTATGGGGTTGACCTAGATAGTGAACCACTGGTTTGTGATAACACTAGTACCATTTGCATTGCTAAAAACCCCGTGCAACATTCTAGAACAAGGCACATTGACATTAGGTATCACTTTGTCCGTGATAATGTTGAAAAAGGAAACATTGTGCTTCACCATATAAATATCGAACAACAATTGGCTGACATTTTTACAAAAGCTTTAGCTTTCACTCGTTTTGTTTCATTCGTAGTGAAATAGGGGTTATGCATCCTCATGGCTTCAATTGAGGGGGTGTTTTGAAACTTGGGAAGTCTATGTGTGAATCTAAATTTAAGATAATATGAGCATAGTATTTCATACATATATGACTTTGTGATTCCTGTTACATTTTCAAAGTTCTTACTACATTACTCGTGTTAGACATCTTGTAGTTTTTTCCATGACTAGTAATTGTAATAATTACTTACACTAAATCTGGTCATGATCAAACTTTCTTGTTGTTTTGAACTTGTTGCATGCTCACAAGTGTTTTTTAATAATGAAAAATTAATCAATCAACTATGCACATGTTGAGCTTTTATGATCAAATAAAAAAATGAGAAAAGATCAAGACAATACGCATGCATCACAATTCTTTTTTTGAGATGGCTTATCATTGCGCTTAGATATGAACTTGGAAGAAGTTGTGTATGACTAAATGCATGTCCTTAAGCTTCTTATTATCAAATGACATAGGCTTGGCTTGGTTGGTTAGAATAAGACTGATGTGGCATATAATCTCTTGCAAATGTCATATTATCTGAATTTTTTCTTTGAAAAATAATATAAATGCAGAAACATGTGTGATGCTTTTAGGTCTTGAAATAGTTAAATTTGTGAGATCATAACTTGCTTAAATTGAAAAATTACACTTGATCTCTAGCATGGCCTACACTATTTTATATATCTAATTGATGTGATAGTGTAAGTTACATGATAGTATGACTTGGATGAGCTTTGTTTTATATGTATATGTTATAATATGCTCATAACAATTTAAATTTCTTGCTGAATACATTGTCAAGGGGGGGGGGGGTATGTCACACATTGCACGTTCTTGTCAGGGGGAGAATTTGTTTTTTGAAACTTCTTTCTCATTTGATTGTTTGATTTTCAAAAGGGGGAGAATTTTGTTTTCAAAACTTTTCACGTGAATAAGCCAATGTTCGAATTTTAATTGGTGTTGCCAATGCATTCATCAAAGGGGGATATTCCTATGTGTGTTGAATACATTGGCAATTTAAATAAAAGCGAGGGTTCCCACGCAATGTATTGAATGTTGTTGAAAAACCCACTTCGGATTGTATGAACTTGTGGCAATCCATTTTGCACTGTGTTTTCTCGCTTCGGATTGTTCGAACTTTTCTCACGTGACTTGCACATGTTCTACACTTAGGGCTGTCCAAATATTCGCACACGTGAGATGCACGTGAGTCGACATAGGTTGATCTTTACAAATGTGTTTTTAGGAGTACCCTCGCTGCTTTTGGACTGCCCGAACTTTCTCAGTGCATATCGGGAGTAATAGTTACTGCGCAGAGTTTTCATATTGAGTTCGGTTTCTCTGTTTTAACTTGCAATGTTTTGAACTTGCTTTTAGCTTATGGTAAAGTTTGCATAGTATTCATTTACTAAGTTTTTTTGGTATGTTTTGGTGGATAAGGCTGGTATTCTCTTGCAATGGTTTGCAACATGCTTATGTGAGGTGCTCACATAAGGTGTTGTGGTTTTTGGACTAATGTGAGTGAAGTCGCAGACTTGTACTCGGAAAGATTGGTTGTTTGTTCATATGCATGTGTTGCTTGAGGTAAATACATTGTTGGTGATGGGATCAATTGAACTAGTCCTAGGCAGAAGATGAGGTTCAACAACCAAGTTCGGGAGGAATTGTTTGAGTTGATCTCGAGGTCACGCAACATGTTTAGGTCATGAACAACGCATATGAAGGTATCATAGACGTCATTGGAAAGTGTTTGCACGTGTGCAAGGGGTGCATGGATGTGGTAACATTGTTCCAAGGCATGATGGAGAGAAGTGGATGTGAAGATGTGACCGGAAGGTCCAACCGGCTGGTTTATGCCTCAGGCTACAACTGAGCTGGTTATGGTTTGTTTATGAAAGGTTTAGAGTTTGTTTTGATTAAATTTTGTGGAGACCATGAAGTTGAGTTTTTTTAGGAATGTTAGGTATGCTCCTAAGGTGTGTGGAAGTCTTAAGATTGCTTCTATCTGCATATAGAAGTGTCTTGAGCAGTTATGGAAAGTTTCCATTGAAACTGAGTAGGATTAGACTCCTAGTTTGGATTGGGTTGGCCTTAGGGCTGGTTATATAAGCAAGGGAGGCCAGAGCTCGTGGTGCACGACTGTAACACCCGGTTCTGATAATGAACCAAGTGAAGCGCATATGTGTGCCCAGGACGTTCATCACACATACACGGAAACGTCACAACTGATATTTAGCATTTAACCGCGTCTCAAATAGTGGTTTTCAAATGACAAGTCTCCAATTATTGCAGCGGAATTAAACTAAGTAGCACAACTCCACTCCACAGGCATTTGACGGTATCACACAACCTATTACTCCACGTGATCCTCAGGGGACTCTCAAGTGTCTCCTATAGCTGTTTTAGTATGGAAATACCAAGGGTGAATATTGTACTCATCAAGTGTGGGAAAGTATGACATGTAGCTAAAAACAAGGATAAATATAAATGTTTCATTGCAGCAAGCCAATTTTAGTTTGTAACACTTAAAAGCATCATAGGATGTCTAAGTGTGTTTAAATCCCAACATAACCAAAGTAATTATCATATCACATATTCAACATCGTCATTTATCATCATAATTCATTAATAACCAGCCAACAATTAATATCATAATGATACACCAATTCCATAACTTCTCATATCCAACCATGCTCATTTGACTTAACAAAACCCATCCCGGAAACCCAAATCCAATTCTAATCATGGAAGTTGTCCAAGTGCTCATAACCGGGAGCATGGCTATTATGATAGTTTTACACTCTGTAGAGGTTGTACCACTTTACCAACAAGTTCGTGATTTCATCACCCGTCGGCGACTAAAGAACCTCCATTATGCCAAATACATTACTGTTGGTGTATGGCCAAGAGATCACAAAATAGACTTTACAAAGGGACCACCAGTATGTGCAGGCCCACTAAGGTTTCGCCGAAGGTGATGTCTCACAACTGAGCACATCCATCCAAGGGCTCTCTCCTGTGCCATTTGGATCCCAGAGCAGTCCCGCCACTAATGAAAACCCAACCACCGCCAATTTCCCGCTCCCCCAAATGATCTGACAATGCCGTCGATACACCTAATTAATTGGCTAAATCGTGCCCATACTTGGCCCTGTGGTGGCACTGTTGTCCTGGCGTACTCTTGCACCGGTCCTTAGATCTATAGGAAGCAAAATCACCATGCCATCCAACCCATTCCACATAACCAAGCTTGCCTAGATCACCTAAGTTCCATGTTGCCAAAAATAGTCATCATCCCATTACCATCATCAATCCTCATGATTAAAGTTATTAGGCATGTTAATTAGGTTATCCATAACCCATGTAGTGATACAGTGCAAAATAGAAAAATATACCCATACTCGACTCATCATGTATAACCCAGCGACAAGGAGTGGCACACAATCACTAGTAACCTCCTGCCATAGGTTTCCCATAAAGTTCACACAAGCATGCAGTTTTGCAAACAAAACATTTCAAAAACATAGGTTCAATATGTTCAAGGACACATGCCTTGCTCCGATGGTTTGGTTACTCAAGCGCTTCAAAGTCTTGGTTTTGGAAATCCCCGTAAACGGCCTCTTGAGCAGGTCCCTTTACTCGCAATAACATACATACAAGAAAACATATGCGAATCAATGCAATGCACACATATTACGGGAATCAAAATAGATGTGACTATGATTTAATTCCAGTTAATGGATCTATTCCGTCGTGGAAACAAACAAGGAAAATTATCTACTATAGGTGCAGTGGCTTCGTCGTACATGGTACGGAGGCGTAGACGAAGTAGATGGTGCAGCAATCTTCCACCAAAGAGACGACGAAGGTGCAACGATCTTCAGCGAAACGGCGGCTCCTTCCCTCTCCTTCTCTTCCTCCCTTCCTTTCCTGGTCGTGCCCTTATCCTTCCCTGGCTGCCGGCGGCTAGGGCTTTGGTCTTTTTTTTTCTTCTATCGCAGGTGGTGCTCCCGTACGAGAGCAATGGCGGCGGTGGTTTTTATTGTTGCAGGAGTCACATAGGGCGGCTTGCTACGGGAGAGGCGCTGCTCCTTTTATAGGTGGCGGGGGTAACGCATGGGACTTTGAATCCCGCTTGGGTGCAGCACCCGGCCGCTCGGCCGGCACGTACGTGCGTCGGGCTCGGAGGAGTCCCGAGCATCCACAGGACGCACGCGGTGAGGGAGCCCCCGCTCGGACTCGAGTCCGAGTCGGGTGGCTGGCGGCCGACGGTTGTTTCTCTTTTTTTCTACATATATATTTTCTTTCTTTATATTTATTTTCTATTCATTTATTTAATATTCTAACCTATTTTTCATATTACCTACATATATATATATTATCTTTTATTTTTCCTTCCTTTGTTCTACTCATTGATTTATGCATGAGAATGTAAGCACATGGTATTAAAAATGAGGGTATTACAAACCTACCCCCTTAAAATGAATCTCACCTTCAAGATTCAATAGAGCGGAGAAAACATGAGGGAATTCTGCCTTGAGGTCTTCTTCACGCTCCCACATACCCTCGGCTTTTGTATGGTGGTTCCATTGTACTTTGCACCAATGAACTCTCTTATTCCTCGTGACTCTTTCTTTTGCATCCAGGATTTTGATAGGTTGCTCGGCATAGGTTAAATCCTCCTAGAGCTCCAACTCGTCCATCGGTATTTGTTCTTTCGACACTCTCAAACACTTCTTTAGTTGAGACACGTGGAACACGTCGTGCACATATGAGAGGTGCGCCTGCATCTCCAGTTGATATGCTACCTCTCCTCGCCTATCCAATATCTTGAATGGTCCGATGTAGCGACGTGTCAGCTTGCCTTTAACATTAAATCGTTAGTGACCTCTGATAGGCGATACCTTGAGATACACAAAATCTCCAACTTCGAAGGCCAGATCCCTTTGCCTATTATCCGCATAACCTTTCTGATGTGATTGAGCAGCCCTTAGATTTTTGCGTATTATTTGAACTTGCTTCTCAGCGTCTCACAGCACAACAGGTCCAAACCCTTGGTTTTCTCCAGTTTCATTCCAGAACAAAGGTGTCCTACACTTCCTCCCACAGTGCCTCATATGGTGACATTTTCAGGCTGGCTTGGTAACTATTATTGTAGGAAAATTCAGCACACGACAAACTCTTGTCCCAACTTCACCCACATTTTAAGGCGCAAGCTCTCAGCATGTCCTCCAATATCTGATTTGTTCTCTCGGTTTGCCTGTCGGTTTGCGGATGATGCGAGGGGCTGAAATTGAACCTTATACCCATAGCTTCATGTAGTTTCTCCCAGAACCTAGAGGTGAATTGTGAACCTCGGTCAAAAACTATCCTTTTCGGAATTCCATGCCGACATACAATATTCTCTGTATACAACTCGGCTAGCTGTGCCGCGGTGTACTTGGTCTCGACCGGAATGAAGTGAGCAGACTTCGTCAACAGATCCACAATAACCCATATAGAGTCATAAAAAGACTGAGTACTTGTCAATCTGACTATGAAGTCCATACGATTTCTTCCCACTTCCACTCGGGTATTTTCAGCGGCTGCAATAATCTAGCAGGTTGCTGATGCTCAGCCTTCACTCGTTGACATGTGTCACATAGGGTAACACATTCGGCTATGTCCTTCATGCCATCCCACCAATAGCAAGTTTTCAAGTCCTTGTACATCTTTGTACAACCGGGATGGATGGAATAAGGTGAGTCATGTGCCTCCTTCCGGATTGTGTCGCGGATACGCTTCACGTTAAGCACAACAACCCGTTATCCAAGCCATAGCGTGCCACTATCGTCTTCGTCGAATCTGCAATCCATTCCCTCTTGGATCCTTTCCTTGATCTCCTGGATTTCCTCATCCGTTGTTTGACCTTCTCGTATCTCTTTTTCTAGTGTTGGAGTTACTTCCATTACTCCCATTTCGTTTACGAACACGAGACGCAACCGTTCGATCTCCTTGCCTTGCTCGGTGGTAACCCCCGAACAGTGAGTTGGCATCTTGCTCCTTTTCGACTCAAGGCATCTGCCATTGCATTGGCTTTCCCTGGATGATAGTTGGTCCCTACACCGTAATCTATAATGACTTACAACCTTCATCGTTGCCTCAAATTTGGATCCATTTTCGTGAATATGTACTTGAGACTCTTTTGATCCATGTAAATCTCACATTGGTGACAAGGAACATAGTGTCTCCATATCTTCAAGGCGTGCACCACGGCTCCAAGTTCAAGATCATGCGTAGGATAATTCAGCTCATGTTTCTTTAGTGGCCTTGAGGCATAATCTACCTCTTGACCTTCTTGCATGAGCACACATCCAAGTCCCCATCTTGCGGCATCACAATATATATCAAAGCTCTTTCTCACGTCTGGCAATACTAACATCATCGGTTGTCAACCTCTTCTTTAACTCCTCAAAGCTATCCTGGCAAGCTTGAGTCCATTGGAATGCCTTCCCTTTCATTAGTAATTAAATCATGGGCATCACTATATTAGAGAAATCCTTGATGAATCTGCGGTAATATCCAACCATTCAAAGGACACTCTGAATTTCCTTCACATTCTGCAATGACTCCCACTTTCGAACGTCTCTCACTTTCCCCGGTTCAATCGATACTCCTTCTCCAGAGATGATATGGCCCATGTATGATATTTCCCGTAACAAGAACTGGCACTTGATGAATTTGGCATATAACTGGTGTTCCTGTAGTTTTTGCAATGTAGACTTCAAGTGCTCCTCATGTTCTTCCTCGCTTCTTGAGTATATTATAATATCATCGATGAACACCACAATGAACTTATCCAGATACTCCATGAAGACCTTATTCATGAGATACGTAAAGTAATCAGGTGCGTTCGTCAATCCAAATGACGTAATGGTATACTCATAGGATCCATACCATGTCCGAAAAGCCGTTTTGGGTATATCCGATGATCTAATATTCATTTGGAAGTATCCTGACCTCAGGTCAATTCTGGAGAAAATACAGGCGCCCTTCATTTGGTCGAACAAATCCTCTATACGGGGTAGCGAGTACTTGTTCTTGATCGTCACTTTGTTGAGAGACCTATAGTACGCACACATCCTCTGGGTTCCATCCTTCTTATATATGAAGAGCACTGGTGCTCCCCATTGTGATGAGCTTGGGTGTATAAAACCCTTCTCTAGCTGCTCTTGAATTTGATTTTTGAGCTCTGCTAATTCCTTAGGAGGCCTCTGATATGGACTCTTAGCTATAGGTCCAGTTCCAGTATTAAATCAATGACAAACTCTATGTTACCGTCAGGTGACATACCTGACAACTCCTCCGAAAACACATTCGAGAACTCGCACACTGCCAAAATCTCCTCTAATGTTGCATCGTCCATCTGATTCAGCACTACCATCTTTGTTGTGGGTTCAGATGCTTCAAACTCTTTGCTGATCCCCTCATCATTCGTCAATTGCACCGTCTTTGTCGCACGCTAAATTTTGCCATTGTGCTTCCACAACCAATCCATCCCAAGTATTATATCGAGTCATTGTGAATCCAAAACAATGAGATTGGCAAGAAATCTACCCACCTTATTTTAAGGCTTACTTTTGTACATACTATATTCGTCCTCATTTCCCCTCTAGAGGAGCTAATAAACATAGTATACTTCATGTGAGATATAGGCAGACTATACTTGGCAACATACTTTGATGAGATAAATGAATGAGATGCTCCAGAATCAAAAAATATAGTTGTTGGGTTGGAGTTTGCGAGGAACATACCAATCACGAAATCATCAGCTTACTGGGCCTCCTCAGTAGACACATGGTTCACCTTGCCACGAGCAAAATTCTACGGTCCACGACTACCCTGGGTTGCTCCTCCATTCTGCCTTAGGTTATTCTTTGCAGCATTGTTCATCTGTCCCTCACCTGACCTTGGGCACTTATTTGTAAAGTGTCCTACTTCACCACAAGTGTAGCATGTCTTGTTGCTAGTAGCACCAGAGAAGTTGGGGCTAGGCTGATTTTGAGCATAAGCGGCCATGTTAGGACAAGGTGCAGGTTGCATTGGTAGGCAAGGTGCTTGCATGGCTTCGTTGCTGCGGTTGCTGATTTGGGCTTGGTGGATAAGCGGGGCGGTATGCAGGAGCAGATGAGTTGCAGTAAGGTGCGGATTGTGGTGCATAGTGGGGACAAACGTTGCTTCCTTACGGCTATCCCTGATATGGCATCTTCCTCTTGTTATCTTGTTCCATCTCACGAACCTTGTTCTCAACCACAATAGCCTTGTCCACAAGCTTCTGGAAGTTTGCATAATCACTATTAAGCAGCTGAATTTGAATCTCATTGTTCAGACCCTTTATGAACAAGTATTGCTTCCTGCTATCTCTGTTAATATCTTCTGGAGCATACCTTGAAAATTACGTGAACTTGTTCAGGTACTCATTAACGCTCATCTTCCCTTGCCTGCGAACCTCAAATTCTTGTCTTCTTAGTATCATGACACCTTCAGGAACATAGTGAGAATAAAAGCTCTTTTTAAATTCAGCCAAAGTGATTGCCTTCTGATTAGCATGAGCGTTGCAAAGGGCATCCCACCAGTCTGCAGCTGCTCCAACCAGCTGGTGTGATGCAAAAAGAACCTTCCCTCGATCGTTGCATTGGACAATAGCTAGTTTCCTCTCAACAGATTTCAGCCAATCATTAGCTTCCATAGAGTCGTTGGTTTGAGCAAAAGTAGGTGGCCTAGTTTTCATAAACTCCCACAATCTGTTGTGAGGCGGTGGTGGCAGTGGTGGGTGGCGGTGGTGACGGTGGTGCAGAAACGCGGTTGAGGTTGTTATTGATGTTTGCCTACAGCTGACCCAAGGTTTGCATCATAGTTTGCATGAGCTGGTTCCGCACAGCCATCAAGCGCTCAAGGTTGCTTGCATCATCTCCAAGGTTAATGTTCTGAGGAGCTTCCACGTTGTCATCATCACACTTGTATGTTCCGCTAGTTCAAGCACCACGAGTGTTCCTTCATTTGTGGTTAGGATATCCCCTCGACATCCGAGAGAGAGGAGACGATGAGATAGAATTCAGTTTTGCAAGAACGATTCCCCAACTATATGCATTAAAGTATATGACACTAATCAATACTTTATTAATATAAACCTATATAAGGATGTGAATAAGTGCCAAAGCATCCCACAACTCTCTACTAAGCACACAAGCACAAGCAAACACCATATAAAATTCAGGACACCACACTATTTAAAACTAATACGATCTAAACATTCTTTTTGCAAATACGCGAACATAAATACCTAATTGTGAGGCGGTGGGGGCATCCTTGCCTGTGCGGATGTGATAGGATTGTGCCATGGTTATGTAGGTGACCAAATTGGCTTGGGTGACTATGGTTCTTCTTTTTTCTCACACTCCTTCATCTCCATGTTGATTTCCAAATGAGGTAGCTCCTTGCGAAGGTAGTGGATATCTCCTTGTGCGGTTGCATAGCGATTGCTCGTGTCCAGTAGTGCCTTTTGAGACCTATCCATTGTAAGCAAGTTGGTTGTAGCTTCTTGTGGTCCAATTATCTTCCCCGTACCATTCTCCCGTTGAGGGTGCAGATCAAACATGGTATCCTCAAGCTCAAAGCGGCGAGTATGGCACAAACCTGTGAGTGCTTCCCACGCAGCATCATCAGTAGCATCCCTCTATGTAGACCTCCAAATGGGTGCATAGTGCTGTGAGACCACTTTGTTGGTGAAGAAGATGATAACATCAGCATGCCATTTGTCACGTCTGGGACGAGGGACTTTCTTCAAGAAGTAATCTGCGTACATGCCACGAGAATGGAGGAATCCCATTAGTTCCAGGAATGCATGTCCTTCTTCAGCTCCGGTGGTTCGAAACTCCTCAACTTGGCAGAATTCCATGTTGTGTCCATTCTCATTCGCACCTAGTGGTGGCTTCTCTTCATGTCCCTCTCCGTGTTCCCCCTCATGTGGGGAGGATGGGTAGTACTCTTCCTCATAAGGTTCATCTCCCATATCCAATTCTTGCGGTTCTACCTCATATGGTTCATCTTCCATATCTTCTCCATACGTCTCAAGCTCCTCCAGATCTTCCTCCATAGTGCTTTACGGATCAGTTCCCTCCACCTCGGGCTTGACATTCCCATCCTCTTGAATCGGATCGTCGTGGTTCTTGATGGGCCTAAGCGCACATCCAAGGGGACCCGGGCAAGTGCTCATGCGCGCTGTACTCCTAGTGATCGGAATATATAGATAACAAGAGAACATTAGAGAAGAGAGTAATATAATCCGGAAATTGCAGCAGCCATGAGCAATAAGAAAGAGAAGGTGCGGCTGTCCAAAAGAAAAGAAAAGAAAAGAAAGAAAAATGCAGCAGTTAGCAAAATAAGTTTACCCACGCATAGAAGCAGCAAAAGCACAAACTTTGCAAAACAATATGATTGGTAATTACAGCAGCAAGCGCAATAAACCATGGCTGAAATCACATTAAAACGCAGCAGCAATCAGCACTTTATGGTGGCTGAAACGACAAAATAAAAAACCAGCAGCAAGAGATTTCAAAAATAGCATACTACAGGAGTATTCCTATGTGCTATAGAGTGTCTATTCTACCTAGGCTTGCATCTTACGATCGACGCGGATCTGATACTAATTTGTGAAACCCGGTTCTAATAATGAACCAAGTGAAGCGCATACGTGTGCTCAGGACGTTCATCACACATACACGAAAATGTCACAAATGGTATTCAACATTTAACCGCGTCTCAAATAGTAATGAAGTACCTTATTACAATAATCCAATGATTCTTGAATGACAAGTCTCTAAATATTGCAGCGAAATTAAACAAAGTAGCACGACTCCACTCCACATGCAATTGACGGTAGCACGCAGCCTAGTGTTCCACATGACCCTCAGGGAGCTCCCAAGCATCTGCTGTAGATGTTTTAGAGTGAGAATAGCAAGGGTGAGTACATGTCGTACTCATCAAGTGTGGGAAAGTATGACATATAGCTAAAAACAAGGATAGATATAAATGGTTCATTACAGCAAGCCAATTTTAGTTCGCAACACATAAAAGCATCCTACAATGTCTAGGTGTGTTTAAATCCCAGCATAACCAAAGTAATTATCATATCACTTTTTCAACATCATCATTTATCATCATAATTCATTAATAACCAGCCAACAATTAATATCATAATCATACGCCAATTCCATAACTTCTCATATCCAACCATGCTCATTGGACTTAACCAAACCCATCCCCAAAACCCAAATCCAATTATAATCATGGAAGTTGGCTAGGTGCTCATAACCGAGAGCACGGCTATCATGATAGTTTTATACTCTGGAGAGGTTGTACCCTTTACACACAAGTTCATGATTACGTCACCTGTCGGCGACTAAAAAACCTCTATTATGCCAAATACACTATTGCTGGTGTATGGCCAAGAGATCACAAAATAGCCTTTACAAAGGGGCCACCAGCATGTGCAGACCCACTAAGGTTTCACCGGTGGTTATGTCTCACAACTGAGCACATCCATCCAAGGGCCCCCTCTCGTGCCGTTCGAATCCTAGGGCAGTCCCGCCACTAATGCAAACCCAACTGACTCCCATTCCCTGCTCCACCAAATGATATGAACGATGCTGGCGATACACCTAATAAATTGGCTAAGCCGCACCCATACTTGGCCATGTGTTGCCACTGTTGTCCTGGCATACTCTTGCATGAACCGGTCCTTAGTCTAAGACAAGCAAAACCACCATACCATCCAACCCACTCCACATAACTATGCTTGCCTAGATCACCTAAGTTCCATGTTGCTAAAAATAGTCATCATCTCATTACCATCATCAATCATCATGATTAAAGATATTAAGCATGTTAATTAGGTTACCCATAACCCATGTAGTGATACGGCGCGAAAGAGAAAAATATACCTATACCCGACTCATCATGTATTACTCGACAATAAGGAGGGGCACACAATCACTAGTAAACTCCTACCATAGGTTTCCCATCAAGTTGACACAAGCATGCAGTTTCGCAAACAAAACATTTTAAAAACATAGGTTCAATATGTTGAAGGACACTAGCCTTGCTCCGATGTATTGGGTTGCTCAAGCGCTTCAAAGTCTTGGTTCTGGAAATCCTCGTACACGACCTCTTGAGATTGTCCCTCTATTCGTGATCACACACATATGCAAATCAATACAATGCACACATATTACTCGGGTGGCTGCTGGCCGGCGATTGTTTCTCTTTCTTTTTTTTCTTCCTTTTTTCTACATATATACCTTCTTTCTTTATATTTATTTTCGATTCATTTATTTAATATTCTCATTTATTTTTCTTATTACCTACATATATATGTTTTATCTTTTATTTTCCTTCCTTTGATTTACTCATTGATTTATGCATGAGAATGTATGCAATGCATGGTACTAAAAATGAGGGTGTTACAACGACTTTTGTTGCTTCAAGTTATATCAAATGGATATTAAAACTGCTTTTCTTAATGGCTACATAGATGATGAGGTTTATGTCAAGAAACCACTAGGTTTTGAAAATCCAAAATTTCCTAACAATATTTACAAACTGTCTAAAGCCTTGTACGGTCTCAAACAAACCCTCAGAGCATGGTATGATAGGTTAAAAACATTCTTACTTGAAAAAAGGTTTACCATGGGCAAGGTTGATAAAACTCTTTTTGTGCTTAAGCATGGAAATGACTCATTATTCATTCAGGAGTATGTGGATGATATGGTCTTTGGTTGTCCTTCTCATGATCTTTTGACCATGTTTTCAGCTATGTGAGTTCAGAATTTGAGATGAGTATGATGGTAGAACACACGTACTTTAATGCATCAAACAAAGTATACAAAAGACATCCTTAAGCGCTTCAACATGGGTAAAAGCAAGCCTCTTCGGACACCAATGGGAACAACAACAACCCTTGAACTTGATGAAGATGATCGGGTCACTTTTGTACCTCACAACTTCAAGACAGGACATACAATTCAGTGTATGTCTTTGTGCACGATTTCTAGCTTCCCCACGTGCTTCACATTGTCAAGCCGTCAAAAGAATTCTCAGGTACTTTCAAGGAACTCAAGAATTAGGCACTTTTCTTCCTTCTTCCTCAACCATTACTTTGATAGCTTTTTTGGATGCTGATTTTGGGGGTTGTAGGATTGATAGGAAAAGTACTTCGGGTGCTTGTCATTTTCTTGGTAATTCACTCATTGCTTAATCCTTTAGAAAACAAAGTTGGCTGAATCTGAATATGTAGCTGCATCTAGCGCTTGCTCACAAATTCTTTGGATAGATCAAACACTTAGGGAGTATGGGGTTGATCTAGATAGTGTTTCACTGTTTTGTGATAACACTAGTGCCATTTGTATTCTAAAAACGCCGTGCAACATTCTAAAACAAAGCAGAATGACATTAGGTATGACTTTCTCCGTGATAATGTTGAAAAAGGAAACATTGTGCTTCACTATATAGCTATGGAACAACAATTGGCTAACATTTTTACAAAACCTTTGGATTTCACTAGTTTTGTTTCATTCGTAGTGAAATAGGGGTTATGCATCCTCATGGCTTAAATTGAGGGGGAATTTTGAAACTTGAGAAGTCTATGTGTGAATATAATTTTAAAATAATAAGAGCATAGTATTTCATACATATATGATTTTGTGATTCATTTTACATGCTGAAAGTTCTTACTACATTACTCATGTTATACATTTTGTAGTTTTTGCCATGTCTAGTAATTGGAATAATTACTTACAATAAATCTGGTTAATAATCGAACTTTCTTGCTGTTTTAAACTTGTTGCATGCTCACAGGTGCTTTTTAATAATGAAAAATTAGTCTATCAAGTATCCACATGTCAAACTTTTATGATCAAATAAAAAAATGAGAAAAGATCAAGAGAATATGCATGCATGGCACTTCTTCTTTTGAGATGGCTTATCACTGCACTTAGATATGAACTTGGAAGAAGTTGTGTATGTCTAAAACCATGTCCTTAAGCTTCTTATTATCAAATGACATAGGCTTCGCTTGATTGGTTAGAATAAGGCTGATGTGGCATATAATCTCTTGCAAATGTCATATTATCTGAATTTTTGCTTTGAAAAATAATAAAAATCAGCAACATGTGTCATGCTTTCAGGTGTTGAAATAGTTAAGTTTGTAAGATCATAACTTGCTTAAATTGAAAAATTACACTTGATCTCTAGCATGGCTTACACTAATTTATGCATTGCATTGATGTGATAGTGTAAGTTACTTGATAATATGACTTGGATGAGCTTTGTTTTATATGTGTATGTTATAATATTCTCATAACAATTTAAATTTTTCTTTGGAACCTTGTCGAGTACGTTGTCATAGGGGGAGAAATATGTCACACATTGCACGTTCTTTTCTGGGGAGAATTTGTTTTTGAAATTTCTTTCTCATTTGATTTTTTATTTTCTAAAGGGGAAGAAATTTGTTTTCAAAACTTTTCATGTGAATAAGCTAATGGTCGGATTTTAAGTGGTGTTGCCAATGCATTCATCTAGGGGGAGATTGTGAGACAGATGTGTGCTGAATACATTGGCAATTTAAATAAAGCGAGGGTTCACACGCAAAGTTTTGAATATTTTTAAAAAACCAACTTCGTATTGTCTGAACTTGCTGGAATCCGTTTTGCACTGTTCGAAATCCATCGCACGTGAGTTCCATGTGTTTTCTCGCTTCGGATTGCTCGAACTTTTCTCACGTGACTTGCACATGTTCGACACTTAGGACTGTCTGAACTTTCACACATGTGACATGCACGTGAGTCGACACAAGTCGATCTTTACTAGTGTGTTTTTAGGAGTAACATTACTCTCGATGGTTTAGGGCTGTTCGAACTTCCTCAATGCATATCGAGAGTAACCGTTACTGCACAGAGTTTTCATATTGAGTCCGGTTGCTCTATTTTAACTATCAATGTTTCGAACCTTCTTTTGGCTTATGGTAAGGTTTATTTAGTATTCATTTGCTAAGTTTTTATTGGTGTGTTTTGGTGGTTAAGGCAAGCATTATTTTGCAATGGTTTGCAATATGCTTATGTGAGGTGCTCACATAAAGTGTTGTGGTTTTCGGACTAATGTGAGTGAAGTCACGGACTTGTATTCCGAAAGATTGGTTGTTTGTTCATATGCAGATGTTGCTTAAGGTCAGGACATGGCTGGTGATAGGATCCATTGAACTAGTCTTAGAGAGAAGATGAGGTTCAACAACCAAGTTCGGAAGGAACTGTGGTTGAGTTGATCGGGATGTCACGCAACAGGTTTGGATCATGAAGAATGCATATAAATGTATCACGGACGTCGTGAGAAAGTGTTTGCATGTGTTCAAGGGTTTCATGGACGTGGCAAATTGTTCCAAAGCGTGATGAAGAGAAGTGAACATGAAGATGTTGTTGGAAAGGTCCAACCGGCTGGTTTATGCCTTAGGCTACAGCCGATGTGGTTATGGTCTGTTTATGGAAGGTTTAGAGTCTGTTTTCGTTAGATTTCATGGTGAGCATGAATTTGAGTTGTTTTAGGAATGTTTGGTATGTTCCTAAGGTGTTTTGAAGTCTTGAGATTGCTTCTATCTGCGTATATAAGAGTTTTGGGCAGTTATGAAAAGTTTCCGTTGAAACTGAGTAGGATTAGAGTCCTAGTTCGGATAGGGTTGTCCTTAGGGCTGGTTATATAAGAAATAAAGGCCATAACTCGTGGTGCACGATTTTGTGCTGTTCCTCTTGTGTTTTTTTATAAATAAAATTCGTAATTTAAAGGAGCTTTTGTGCCTTGTTCCTCTGACTTGTTTTTGTCAAGTCTTTCTCTCTAGTTTCTGCGTTGCCCGACCTTTCATCATTATTTTGATCGTAACTCGCGTTTTACTACTCCAATTGATGTGATTCTTCTTGCGTTATCTTCATAACTCAATTATGTATTGTCTGTGAAAGTTTCAAAGTCATTGGATTTGTGGTTTTTAATCTACATGAGTTTCTTTGTAGCGTTGCTGATCTAGTTTTAAATTGGGTTGAACAGTTTGACCTTCGTGTAGTCTTTTGATCATAACTCAAGTTCTACTTAGTATTTTCACGTGATACATGTTGCATTAGTTTCGTGACTTGATTCTCCACAATCGGTACTTTCTTTGTCATGGTTGAGCACGTTGAAAACAGTTGCACACACGGTTTCTTTAATAGATTGATTTTCTACCGAGGGGTTTTCGTTGCTTCTGCTGAAAAAGTTTAAATCTACCATTCACCCCCCTCTGGTAGCTTTTCACGTGCTCTTCGTTGCTACAGTGTCATATTGAAAGAGCACTAAGATATTGAAACTAATGGTTGATAACAGGGCAAGGGTGAAGGGTGCATAAGGAAGTAGGATACTTCTCAAGTGTTTACTTTGCAGAGGAACACAATGTCAATACTTTGGCAATGTGGTACAATATGGATGAGAAATGTCCCTGTAGCGATATCTCCATTTTTTCAACAAGAGACACTACTGTTGGTAGTTTCACTTTCTACGACGTTAACGAAAAAGAAAGGAGTGCTACTTTTCTCTACATGTATGCTAATATAGATGAGATGAACAAATATTTTGAGTAAGTGTTTGTCCTACATTTATGCTAATCAGCATATTTTGCAACACATCTATTCTAAAAATTTATCTTTTGTACATGAGTTCTAGTGGCAAGATTGGACAAATAGACAGCAACCTACGAGCAAACAAGTAGAAGCGATGCGACGGGATGGAATAAATGAAGGACCTAATTTTCTATCCTGGTCGCGAGATCACGTAACATTTTCTCGTTAACATATCAGTATTTGCATCATTTTCTAATAACTTACTAATATTTACAAAGTTTTCTAAAAACATCATATCTTGGATAGTGCATGAAAGATGCCAACGTCCACGAACACTTCCGACAAATCCGATGGATTGGTTGAAGTTAGAAGCTACGATCGATATAACGTCAACGGCTTACGATTATGTACAACTCAATTTGGATCTCTTTGTCCTCTCGTGGCAACATGTATGTCACACCTGGTAATAAGAAGACAACCAGATGCTTTCCACATGTATGCCAGGATCAGTTCAACTCATACATGTGTAGAGGAAAGTGAAATACCAAATAAAATACCATGTTCGAGTACATCACCTTATTACATAAATGACCTTCCAGGTCTAAAATAAAAGTACACAAGCAGCGGAAAATCATAACAAAGGGCTCCAACACAGGCGTTGCACGGGGGAGCGCCAGCCTAGAACATCTCTTCGGGATCTCCGTAGAATTCCTGGTTCTCCACCTCAGCGTCTTCGTAGACTGGGGGAAAATATGCAACTAACAAGTTTGAGTACCAACGGTACTTGCAAGTTGGGAAGTTATGACATGTGTGGTTCACAACAAGGAAGGCAATTAATAGGTTAAGCAATATAGCAGTAACAACCTACTCTTAATTGTTTATTAAGCACCTACATCTAGGTGAAATCCCAACCAACATCCCAAAATGAATCCAGGTAAGACCAAACCCAAACCATCCATTATGTAACCATGTGCTAATTATGAATTTGGTTTCCAAGCCGCTCGTGTCCGTGAGCACGCCTGTCTAGACAGTTTGACAAAACTCTGCAGAGTGTGTATCCTTTACCCACAGTTCGTGATTTCGTCCCCTGTTGCCAGGTGAACTAAGGTAAACCTCCCTGATGCCCGTGGTAGCTAACCACAATTACACACTTCCGTAGGTGTGTGGCCAGGAGTTCACTACGAGGTGTATTCGATGGTTCTCCTGACTTGCAATGGGTACTCTAAGGTTTCACCGCTCCGGCACCTGGAGTCTATTTTCCCTCCGCCAGGAGAAGCCCCCTCTTGAGCCATGCGGATCCCAAGGCAAAGCCCATTCCCCACTTGATCAATTACCTATGCTACATCGGGAGAGACCAAATTACTAAACCAAGTTGTCCCATATACAATTCTGTGGTGATACTAAAAGGCTTAGTAACTCCTTCCATAAACCGGTCCTTAGAATCCGATAGGTGTCAAGCACCAAACCGAGGTCTTGTGCACGCATGCACCAATCCATACAAAAACCCCTATCAAATTCCTATCTACTAATTCCATTAGAGCCATCAATTCATGAATCAAAGTACTTCAAATATAATATTGTAGAATAGATCTTATTTCATTAAAGCATGGCTAAGCGTAAACTAATTTAATAGTAAAACACCCAAACCATGTTGACAAGGAATATTGTGGAAAATCTAGGAAAACATAACATAGGATTCATATTTTTAATTTAGCATGCAACTAACTAAAACTTAACAAAAAGGGTGCAAGATGGTCAAGGAACTTGCCTCCAAATTGTGCTTCGGGGTCGTCGGGAAATTGTTGCTCTTGCAGGTTAAAAGTGGGTTCTGGCCCCGACTCTAAATTACGACGATGCACGAAAAATAACATACAATAAGAACATAACAAAATGCAAACAATTCAAATAAATGCAAATTCCTACGCAAAAGGGATTTTAGGGTTGATTTATATTATAGACATACATCCATTGATGAGAATTTAAAGTTAAATGAAATTTATTGAGTAAAACATATTTTTATAAATTTTTATACCATTTTAATATTTATTAGAACCCTAAAATTATTTTATAGAAATTTTATCCTTCAAAATAAGCCTAAAATAGATTTATAATCAATAATGTAAATTTTACAGTTTTTACATTATTTTTACTAATTATTTCTATGTGCAAAACAATTTTTATGAACTAAATATACTTAAAAAGTATTTTTATGACTATTTCAGCAAATTAAATGAATTAATAAAAATAATACAGAAATGAAAATAAATAAAACATACTTAAATCTGTTTTCATAATTATTTTATACAAATTAAGGACTTTTATTTAATTTCTTGAAGTAACAGGGGTTTTTTTGTAAAAACAGAACTGTTCCAGTGGTTAAAAATAATTTTTATTAAGTCTAGGGTTTATTCTACAATTTTCCAAATTTTATTTGCTATTTTATAATACTCTAGGGGCTTAAAACCCCTTTTTATTAATTTAACCAGTATTTTACTAATTTCCAGAAAGTCCAGGGGCTAGTTTGACATTTCTAGGGGCTAGACTTGAATTCCAGAGAAACCCAGGGGTAGCCCGCAAGTTTCCAAGGGCTTGGGCGCAAAACAGGCGGCGGGAAAGGTGATTTGAACGTGGACCGTTGGATTTAAAATGGACGGCCTGGATTTAATGTATCGAAACGGTATGGGATGTTTTAATCTGAGCCGCTCGTTCATAATGAACAGCTGAGAGGGAGCCACGTCACCCTGATAGGCGGGAGCGACGGCGCAGGGCGGCGCGCGGCGACGGCGACGCGCGTGCGGTGGCGAACTCGCCGGAGTGTTCGGTATAAGCGATACAGTGGCTAGAGAGCAAAACTAAATGGCGCAAAATGAAGAGAGGGTCTAGGGGGACTCACTCAGGGTCGTCGCACGGCCAAAAATTGGACGGAGTTGGGTCAGCGACGGTGAACGGCAGCGGCGCTCCTTGGCGCCCGACGAAGTCAGCGACGCAGAGACGATATCCCCCAACGAAGTTGTCCGACAAACTCCTGAGGATGCGGCAAAGGTGTTAGAGAAGGTGGCATGGACGGAGATTGAAAGAACCGACGGGAACGCGATCGCCAACACTGACCTCGACAGCGGCTAGGGTTTGAGAGTGTCGGGGTGAGGAAATTGAGGGTGAATCGGGCGGTATTTATAGGGGTTCCGGTGTAGAAACGGGCGACGATCATCATGGGCACGATTCCACTCTTGATTGAGGTGAAACAGCCGGAAATGAAGAGGGGGGGAGTGAGTGGCTGGCGCAGTGATGGTGCGCGGCCGTTACAGAGCGGGTGCGGCGGGAGGTGGGCGAAGGGTCTGAAAAGCGGGGTCGGCTGGCAGCGAGGGGGAGTGAGAGAGCGGGCGCGGGCCAGCGCGGGAGAGAGGAGGAAAAAGGGCAAGGGGCGGGACTTCGGCCCAGGGTCAGTTTTTCTTTTTCTTTTCCCTTTTCTTTTTCTTTTCTGTTTTATTTTTCTTCTCTTTTATGTTTTGAATTTATAAACCAAGTTTCTAGCAAATTTAAATTTTCAAAAATTCACACAATCATTCAAACATGATGCAATTTGCCTTATATGAATTTTATTCCCAAGAAAAAGTTTTTATCTCATGAAAAATTCATTTTACAATTTTTTTTCTCTCTTAAAAATAGTGGGTGTTACAATTCTACCCCCCTAAAAATAAATCTCGCCCTCGAGATTTGGACGTCCTAAGAGAATAGACTGGGAAACTCTGCTTTGAGGTCTTCTTCTCTTTCCCAAGTCGCCTCTTCTTCTGAGTGATGTTTCCATTGAACTTTGCACATACGAGTAACTTTATTTCTCGTGACTCGTTCTGATGTCTCGAGAATCTTAACAGGTTGTTCTGCATAGGTCAGGTCCTCTTTTACGTCTACTGCTTCTAATGGCAATTGTTCTTCAGGAACTCTTAAGCATTTCTTCAATTGTGACACGTGGAATACGTCATGTACATCTGATAAGTGAGATGGTAGCTCGAGCCGATAGGCTACTTCTCCTCTTTTCTCCAATACCTTGAAAGGACCAATATATCGGGGTGATAACTTGCCCTTCACCTTGAATCGTCTCAACCCTCTCACGGGTGACACCTTGAGATACACATAATCACCAATCTTAAAGGATAAATCACGACGGCGAGTATCAACATAACTCTTCTGCCTTGACTGAGCCATCTTCAAATTCTTTTGGATTTCTTGTACTTGTCTCTCAGCTTCTCTTAACACTTTAGGCCCAAATATTTGGCTTTCCCCAGTTTGATTCCAAAACAATGGTGTTCTGCACTCCCGTCCATACAAAGCTTCAAACGGAGACATCTTCAAACTGGCTTGATAACTGTTGTTATAAGAAAATTCGGCATACGGTAGGTTCTTATCCCAACTCCTACTATTTTTCAAAGCACACACTCTCAACATATCTTCAGGAATTTCATTAGTGCGCTCTGTTTGACTGTCAGTTTGCGGATGATATGCCGAGCTGAAATTCAGTCGGGTATCCATAGACTCATGCAACTTTTGCCAAAATATGGAAGTGAACTGAGTACCCCTATCTGATATTATTTTCTTTGGTACTCCATGCAGGCATACAAATCTTGCCATATAGAGTTCTGCCAATCTTGAACCAGAATAGATTTCTTTTGCTGGGATAAAGTGAGCCACTTTGGTCAAACGGTCCACTATGACCCATATAGAGTCATATCCAGACTGGGTTCTCGACAATCCCACAATAAAGTCCATACTTATTTCTTCCCATTTCCATTCAGGAATTTTAATTGGTTGAAGTAACCCTGTGGGTCTTTGATGTTCTGCTTTGACCTTCTGACATGTGTCACACAGAGTTACATACTTCGCCACATCACGTTTCATTCCATGCCACCAATACCGATCCTTTAGATCTTGATACATCTTTGTGCTTCTGGGATGAATAGAATATGACGAATCATGGGCTTCTCTCAGTATCAGTTCTCGAATCTCCTTGATATCAGGTACACATATTTTCTTCCCCAGCCATAAAGTTCCCTGTTCATCTTCTTTAAAGTCTGGTGCTTTTCCTTCTTTCATTAGTTGCTTAATCTTCTGAATCCACTTATCATTCTTTTGTCCTTCACGAATATCCTTCTCCAACGTGGAATCTACTTCCATAGACACTACCTCAGTATTAGTCACGATACTAAGGTTTAGCCTTGCGAATTCCTCACATAACTGCGGTTGTTGACCTTGCAGTGCCAAGCTATTGCATTGAGCTGATCTGCTTAATGCATCTGCGACCACATTAGCTTCCCCGGGATGATAGTTGATTCCGACATCAAAATCATTGATAAGTTCCAACCATCTACGTTGTCTGAGATTTAGATCTAGTTGGGTGAAGATGTACTTCAAACTCTTGTGGTCCGTATAAATTTCAGTTCTTTTTCCAATCAGATAATGCCTCCATAATTTCAATGCATGCACTAAAGCTGCTAACTCCAAGTCATGAGTGGGATAATTTCTTTCATGCTTTATGAGTGACGTGAAGCATAGGCTACTACATGTCCCTCTTGCATTAATACACATCCCAGTCCTTAGCTGGATGCATCACAGTAGACTGCAAATTCTTTTTGCATATCAGGCATAATCAACACTGGAGCAGTGGTCAATCTTTTCATTAGCTCTGTAAAACTGGCTTCACATTCTGGTGTCCACTTGTATACAGCTCCCTTCTCAAGTAACTTTGTTAACGGACGAGATATTTTTGAGAATCCTTCGATGAACCGGCGATAATAGCCAGCCATACCCAAGAAACTCCTGATTTCCCCAACATTTTCTGGTGTCTTCCAATTCAGAACATTTTTCACCTTACTAGGGTCTACTGCTATCCCTCCTTGTGATATAACATGTCCCAGAAATGACGCTTCCTTCAACCAGAACTCACATTTACTTAGCTTTGCATACAACTGATGTTCACGAAGTTTTTGTAAGGCCAGTCTTAGGTGCTCCTCATGTTCCTCTTCACTTTTGGAAAATATTAAAATGTCGTCAATAAACACCACGACAAACTTATCCAGGTATTCCATAAACACCTTATTCATAAGGTACATGAAATAAGCTGGGGCGTTAGTCAAGCCAAAAGACATGACTGTATACTCATATAATCCATATCTCGAAACAAAATGTCGTCTTGGGTATGTCCGAGGGTCGTATCTTCAATTGGTGATACCCTGAATGTAGATCAATCTTCGAGAACACAGAAGCACCTCTCAACTGGTCAAACAAATCCTCAATCCTTGGTAAAGGATACTTGTTTTTGATAGTTACTGCATTAAGTGCGCGATAATCCACACACAACCTCTGTGTGCCATCTTTTTTGGGCACAAATATCACTGGAGCTCCCCAAGGTGAGGAACTTGGACGAATGTATCCTTTTGCTAACAACTCATTGATATGAACCTTCAATTCTGCCAACTGTTTAGCATCCATCCTGTATGGTCGCTTGTAAATTGGTGCTATACCAGGCACTAATTCAATGATGAATTCAATCTCTCTGTCAGGGGGCATACCCGGTAGTTCCTCAGGAAACACATCTGAAAAGTCACAAACAACTTTGATCTCTTGTACCCCTTCAACTTGATTGAGTCTATTTTCTGAACTGGTGCTTGCTCAGGACGAAACTCCACGTTTGTGCCATCTGTATGAGTTAAGCATACTGTTCTGGTGGCACAGTGGATCACTCCTTTGTACTTGGTTAACCAATCCATTCCAAGAATAATGTCTATTCCTTGTGACTCCAACACTATAAGGTTTGCTAAGAATGCTACCCCCCTAATGCTTATGCTTACATTAGGGCATACTTGCCTTGTCAACATCTCTCCTCTAGGAGAGTTGACTACTAATACTTGATTCATTAATGTAACAGTCATTCCATGTATTCTTATGAATTCTTTTGCTACATATGAATGAATTGCACCAGAGTCAAACAATACAGTAGAAGGATGGGAATCAGCAGGGAACGTACCGATCACCACATCTGATGCGTCTTGGGCTTCCTCCAAAACAACATGATTGACCCTTCCTCTGGACTGGTTCTGCTGTGATAGCATCTTCGGGCAATTGTTGGAGTAGTGTCCCTTGTCACCACATATGTAGCAAGCTCCCCGAGTACTGGTGTCTTGAGCCTTGTTTTGTTGTTGATTTTGCTTTGATTGCCCAGTTGGTCGAGGGTTTGAAGTCATAGGATGCTGTTGATACATTTGAGGGCGTTGCGGTTGCATCTGCTGGTACTGTGGACGAGCATACTGAGCTTGAGGCCTGAATGAAGAGTTGTTTATGTACCGCTGACCTTGATTATTGCCCATGGGACAGTTCACGTGTCTCGACTGTTGTGGGTTGAAGCGAGGACGATTGTTGCTTGAAGACTGCCCCATCATAATTTTCCTTTTGCGGTCTTCTCCTTTGCATTCCTTTTTCTTTCTTTCTACCGTAAAAGCTTTGTCCACCAGATGTTGGAAGCTAGCATAGTCACTGGAAGACATCATCAACTGTATCTCTTTGTCCAGTCCCTCCTTGAAATAAAATTGTTTCTTGGCATCAGTGTCAACATCTCCAGGGTCGTACTGAGATAGTTGTGTAAACTTGTTCAAATACCCCCTTATGTTCATGTTCCCTTGCTTCAGTGCTAGGAACTCCAGACGCTTGGCTTGAATTTCTCCTTCAGGAACGTGATGATTGTGGAAGCTTTCTCTGAATTCCTCCCAGGTGATGTTGTCTGGGTTGCCATGAGCTGCAGTATAAGCGGTCCACCAATCAGCTGCAGGTCCATGGAGTTGGTGTGATGCCAATAACACCCTTTCCCTTCCTTCGCATTGAACAATCCTCAGTTTACTTTCAATCGTATTAATCCAGTCGTCAGCATCCATAGGTTCCATGGCGTTGGAAAAGCGTGGAGGTTGAGTGTTCATAAAGTCTCTTAAGCAAAACCTTGGAGGTGGGGGTGGTGGGGGTGGAGGAGGTGGTGGTGGTGCTTGCTGAGCCTGTTGCATGTTGTTCACAATTTGTGTTAAATTTTGCATCATTTGGAGCTGCATAGCCATCATATGCTGCATTTGATTTGCAGCTGGTGCTCCACGGACACCTTGTCCATTCCATTGAGGTAGCGGGACTTCATTGTCTTGATTGGGTGGCACACCATGTCCACGTCCTCTTCCTCTTCCTGCCATCTGAGATTGGGGCGTTGTTATAGCATGAGGAGATAAGATAGAAGCTATTCTATACGACTTTCCCACTATATGCATCAATAAGGAATAAGAGAAATAAAGGTCATTTCATTAAGCAAACTCAAACATGGATAAACAAGTTCTCAAAGCAAAAACATACAACTCAAGATTACACAGATCGTTACTACATCGCTCTTATTACAACTCATGGGTAAGTGTCTTCATCTTGAGTCGTACGGCAGGTCGGAGTCTACTCTCGCTCCTCGGGATCCTCGTCCTTGTCCGGGTCTTCATCGTCATCTCCATCATATCCCGAGTTGCTGCCATGAGACTCGTTGCCACGCGGAGGAGAGTTGGCTGGCTGCTGCGGCACAGAAGGCTCCTCAGAATCTGGCTCCTCATTTGAAGATTGGTCCAGAGAGTTAGTGTCACCACGACCGACACGGCGATCAGGGGAGTCCGGAATCCAAGTGGAGGTGTCTGAAGCATACCCATCTGGGTCCTCGTCGGTGATCCAATGGTACCTCCTCACTTGCCTTTCATAATGTGCTACCAGGTCACAGACATCCTGAATTTCTTACTAAGCCTTGTGGATGCGAATGCTGAGGCGCTCCACATCATCAACTGTCTGGTGAGTCTGTGGAAGGGTCAGGGGCCCCTCCACGTACCTGGTGACGAAGTTGCCAGTGCCGCTGGGACGCTGGGGAGTGTAGGCGTGCACCGAGTTCCAAAACAGGTAGCGGTAAGTGTGACTCCAAAGGGTGATGGCCTCCCAACTGACATCCTGCTCAGCGTGACGTCGGTAGCTCCTCACGGCAGGAGTACGGTGCACCTTGAGTAGTTCATACCCATAGTAGACAAATATCTTGCATGACCCCTCAATCCGGTAGGGGCGCTACATCCCGATTGAGTGGTAGGTGAGTGCCAGTCTCTCGTGCCTGTAGCCGGCATCGTGCAGTATGGCCTGAAGTCGACGTCGGAGTCGTCCTGCAGCTCTCCCATCAGTACAAATCACCACCGCACGTCGAGGATCGTTGAGCGGGGTACGGCGGGCAGCAATCCTTCGGTTAGGGACATAGCCTCCAGTGGAAATGCGCGCGGTTCTCCTGAAGTTGGCCATCTAAAATTTTGAAACAGAAGAGTGTCAGTAATAAAACAAATTAAGGAGTAAGTGAAACAAGTACAAGGTAAAGAATACAAAGAAATTTTATAATTAATAATATTTTGAAAATAGTAAAGTCCTTAAATCGTCCTTTTCTATCTAGGCTTGTGTCCTACGGGCAACGCGGCTCTGATACCACTTTGTCACACCTGGTAATAAGAAGCCAACCAGATGCTTTCCACATGTATGCCAAGATCAGTTCAACTCATACATGTGTAGACGAAAGTGAAATACCAAATAAAATACCATGTTTGAGTACATCACCTTATTACATAAATGACCTTCCAGGTCTAAAATAAAAGTACACAAGCAGCAGAAAATCATAACAAAGGGCTCCAACACAGGCGTTGCACGGGGAGCGCCAGCCTAGAACATCTCTTCGGGATCTCCGTAGAATTCCTGGTTCTCCACCTCAGCGTCTTCGTAGACTGGGGGGGAAATATGCAACTAAGAAGTTTGAGTACCAACGGTACACACAAGTTGGGAAGTTATGACATGTGTGGTTCACAACAAGGAAGGCAATTAATAGGTTAAGCACTATAGCAGTAATAACCTACTCTTAATTGTTTATTAAGCACCTACATCTAGGTGAAATCCCAACCAACATCCCAAAATTAATCCAGGTAAGACCAAACCCAAACCATCCATTATGTAACCATGTGCTAATTATGAATTTGGATTCCAAGCCGCTCGTGTCCGTGAGCACGCCTGTCTAGACAGTTTGACAAAACTCTGTAGAGTGTGTATCCTTTACCCACAGTTCGTGATTTCGTCTCCTGTTGCCAGGTGGACTAAGGTAAACCTCCCTGATGCCCGTGGTAGCTAACCACAATTACACACTTCCATAGGTGTGTGGCCAGGAGTTCACTACGAGGTGTATTCGATGGTTCTCCTGGCTTGCAATGGGTACTCTAAGGTTTCATCGCTCCGGCACCTGGAGTCTATTTTCCCTCCGCCAGGAGAAGCCCCCTCTTGAGCCATGCGGATCTCAAGGCAAAGCCCATTCCCCGCCCGATCAATTACCTATGCTACATCAGGAGAGACCAAATTACTAAACCAAGTTGTCCCATATACAATTCTATGGTGATACTAAAAGGCTTAGCAACTTCTTCCATAAACCAGTCCTTAGAATCTGATAGGTGTCAAGCCCCAAACCAAGGTCTTGTGCACGCATGCACCAATCCATACAAAACCCCCTATCAGATTCCTATCTACTAATTCCATTATAGCCATCAATTCATGAATCAAAGTACTTCAAATATAATATTGTAGAATAGATCATATTTCATTAAAGCATGGCTAAGCGTAAACTAATTGAATCGTAAAACACCCAAACCATGTTGACAAGGAATATTGTTAAAAATCTAGGAAAACATAACATAGGATTCATATTTTTTATTTAGCATGCAACTAACTAAAACTTAACAAAAAGGGTGCAAGATGGTCAAGGAACTTGCCTCCAAATCGTGCTTCGAGGTCGTCGGGAAATTGTTGCTCTTGCAGGTTAAAAGTGGGTTCTGGCCCTGACTCTAAATTATGACGATGCACGAAAAATAACATACAATAAGAACATAACAAAATGCAAACAATTCAAATAAATGCAAATTCCTACGCAAAAGTGATTTTAGGGTTGATTTATATTATAGACATACATCGATTGATGAGAATTTAAATTAAATTAAATTTATTGAGTAAAACATATTTTTATAGATTTTTATACCATTTTTATATTTATGAGAACCCTAAAATTATTTTATAGAAATTTTATCCTTCAAAATAAGCCTAAAATAGATTTATAATCAATAATGTAAATTTTACAATTTTTACATTATTTTTACTAATTATTTCTATGTGCAAAACAATTTTTATGCACTAAATATACTTAAAAAGTATTTTTTATGACTATTTCAGCAAATTAAATGAATTAATAAAAATAATACAGAAATGAAAATAAATAAAACATACTTAAATCTGTTTTTATAATTATTTTATACAAATTAAGGACTTTTATTTAATTTCTAGAACTAACAGGGGTTTTTTTGTAAAAACAAAACTATTCCAGTGGTTAAAAATAATTTTTATTAAGTCTAGGGTTTATTATACAATTTTCCAGATTTTAATTGCTATTTATTATACTCCAGGGGCTTAAAAACACTTTTTATTAATTTAAATAGTATTTTACTAATTTCCAGAAAGTCCAGGGGCTAGTTTGACATTTCTAGGGGCTAGACTTGAATTCTAGAGAAACCCAGGGGGTAGCCCGCAAGTTTCCAGGGGCTTGGGTGCAAAACAGGCGGTGGGAAAGGTGATTTGAACGTGGGCAGTTGGATTTAAAATGGATGGCCTGGATTTAATGTACCGAAACGATATGGGATTTTTAATCTCAGCCGCTCGTTCAAAATGAACGTCCGAGAGGGAGCCTCGTCACCCTGACAGGCGGGAGCGACGTTGCAGGGCGGCGCGCGTGCGGCGGCAAACTCGCCGGAGCGTTCGGTATAAGCGATACAGTGGCTAGAGAGCAAAACTAAATGGCGCAAAACGAAGAGAGTGTCTAGGGGGACTCACTGAGGGTCGTCGCACGGCCAGAAATTGGACGGAGGTGGGTCAGCGACGGTGAACAGTGGCGGCGCTCCTCGGCGCCTGACGAAGTCGGCAACGCAGAGACGATATCCCCCGACGAAGTTGTCCGGCAAACTCCTGAGGATGCGGCAAAGGTGTTAGACAAGGTGGCATGGACGGAGATTGAAAGAACCGACGGGAACGCGATCGCCAACACTGACCTCGACGGCGGCTAGGGTTTGAGAGTGTTGGGGTGAGGAAATTGAGGGGGAATCGAGCGGTATTTATAAAGGTTCCGGTGTAGAAACGGGCGGCGGTCATCATGGGCACGATTCCACTCTTGATTGAGGTGAAACGGCCGGAAATGAAGAGGGGGGGAGTGAGTGGCTGGCGCAGTGATGGTGCGCGGCCGTTACAGTGAGGGTGCGGCCGGAGGTGGGCGAAGGGTCTGACAAGCGGGGCTGGCTGGCAACAAGGGGGAGAGAGAGAGCGGGTGCGGGCCAGTGCGGGAGAGAGGAGGAAAATGGGCCAGGGGCGGGAATTCGGCCCAGGGTCAGTTTTTCTTTTTCTTTTCCCTTTTCTTTTTCTTTTCTAATTTCTTTTTCTTCTCTTTTATGTTTTGAATTTATAAACCAAATTTCTAGCGAATTTAAATTTTCAAAAATTCACACAATCATTCAAACATGATGCAATTTGCCTTATATGAATTTTATTCCCCAGAAAAAGTTTTTATCTCATGAGAAATTCATTTTACAATTTTTTTCTCTCTTAAAAATAGTGGGTGTTACAATGTAATACCAGAGTTGTGACAAGGGCAACCAATTCTAAAGGACGTGAAACTAATTACTATGGGATTGTTAATGAAATCCTTGAATTTGCTTTAGTCAAAACACAAAGATCTTCGAGCAGTATTCTTTGATTCTGATTGGTTTGATGCCAGTCGTGGAATTCGACTAAACCAATTTGGCATGGTGGAAGTAAAACACAAGGAACGGCTATGAGGATTCGATTCATTCGTTCTTGCACACCAAGTGGAGCAAGTGTACTATCTACCTTACCCATGCGAAAAACCCAAAGCTTGGTGGGTGGTAAATAAGGTGAATCCTCGTGAGTGGTTACACACTCCAGGAGATGATGATTACCCATGATACTGATGAGGTTTATCAAGAGGAATAGTTGCCAGAATCGTTCACATTCGAGTCTGGTGTAGGACTCCATAACTTAGTTGGAGATGCTCAAGATATCGAGATTGCTGCTATGCGAAAACGGAAATGAAATGCAATCGAGACGCTCACAGAAGAAGATCGATGGTCTGGTTTAAGGAGTAGGGTGCATGACCGTGATGTTGATGCAATTTGAAATTCATGAAGTAACGCTTTCTTCACTAACTTAACATGAATTTTGTATCTTATCTTAGCATATTTTGTATATTAACTTAACATGAATTTTGTATATTATCTTAGCATATTTATCAATTATCGTTAGCATATTTTGTATATTATTTAACATGAACTTTCCTTACAACACGATGTCGTCATCTAAGGGAAAGAAGGGGAAGGAGGTGAAAAGGTTCCTCACCCAGGCACGAGACATTTTCTCAAGTACCTCGTCAGCTGTGAGCAAACACTCTCAGCTGATGAGGCACCTTCGAGGTGTGGCCTTACAGCGCACAGAGGTAAATTTTAGTCGACAATCACGTTATTGTAAATTGCACTTAACAATAATTAGTTCTTATCAATCCTTTATTTTTGTTGTCTGACTTAGAGTCATCTGAGTCTGAGACAGAGTTTAGGGTGCTGCCAAAGGCTAGCCAGCTCACTGAGCCAGCTAGCCTCCTTTCGGAGCCGTCGAGCATGAAGCCTTCGGGCTCTAGTGGTGACCAGGAGGACGCTCCAGTGGAGCCTTCTGGGTCACCAGACGTGGTGCCACCGCAGAGGCGACGGATGAGGAGGACCCACTTTGTGGCTCCTCTGCCCGTTCCTCATGAGCGGATCATGATTCATTCAGTTGGAGACAGGTAAAAAACCGTATAGTATTAAATAATAGATGTTGTCTTTCGGTACTTAATGAGTTAACAAATTTTTTAGATCTTAGTATGACTGTTCTTTCACGGGCCACGGACACCACAGCCAGGTTAATAGTGTCATCAGGGCTTTAGTTAAATTGCACTATCCCGGTGTCATCGACTGTTTCCCTGCTCTATCGTGGGACAAATACGCTCGTGTCTCTAACAAGGTCCACAACACCCCTTCAGGGGTATGTGTGGAACCATTTTTTTGGTATGCTTAACCGTTTAAAAATTTCAACTCTCATTAAAATTGTTAATGCATATCACTTAAATGTTTATTTGCTTAAAGTTGAGGTACGAATGAGAGGAACCGAGCGAGACCATAAAGGAGCGCGCGAGACGCATGTTCCACCATAACACTCGGAAGTCATGACATCGGCGTTTGCATACGCCCGTATTCAGGCCGTTAACGAATACAAGAAGCGGCATTAGCAGCAGCAGCAGGAATGGGGTCTGTTTAGGATGACGCCGACATGTACTTAAGAGAGGAGGAGTACGAGGAGATAAGTTTTTATTGTTAAATATTTACAATAGTTACATATGTTAACAATATTGATAAATATTAAATATGCGCAGGTTAGTATTACTTGGTTACAGGGTCAACCCGACGTGTATTGAGCTCCCTGTCGGTATTGGGCTAGCAATGCTTTGATCTATAGGTCCATGAAGGCTCGAGAATGCAGGGTGTTGGATGGCAAGCACAACTACGGTGGTGATGGTTACTTGCTTTTGGCTAAATGCATGGTAAATACAATTTAAGTTCATTTCTGTGTTCATAATATATTTGTCCCACTAACACGTCTATATAAGAGCAAGAGATCGGTCAGGAGCCGACCCTGACCCAGGTTTGGAAGAGAGGTCACAAGGGAAGTAACCCTTCCCATCGACTGGTAAGTTTTCAAAATTTATCAATTTAATTATAACTAATACTATTATTGACACGCTTACACGATTTCTTTGTTTCTAGGAAAAGTATGCACAAAAGGTCGTGAAGATACACGACGAAGGGTAGGATTGGGAAAACGCGCTGATCGACCCCCAAGCCGTGTACGCGAGCGGAGGCGGGAAGGCCCATGGATGGTTAATTTTGTCATTTGTTTCAATTTTTTCAATCTACCTTCTTTTACTTAGATTTTTCATTTTTTGCAAGTTTGCCATTTTTGATGGAGTTGTCAACTCGAGGTCGGCACAACCTTCAAGAGGTGCATTATTGATGCAGGCTTCATCCATTGGGTCGTAAAGTGGCCGTCTCTCGTAGAGGGGCCTGGATTTCCATGCCATGAAAGGAGACGCTGACACAGACCCAGGAGGAGGTCGATAGGACGACAACATCCACAAGGCCACAACTAGGTACATTGCCCAGATATAGGCAACGATGGAGGTAAGTAATTTAAACTATCGTAGTTTAGTTTCATAGCATTTCAGTAATATATATCTTCTAATATTTTGCCATGGCAGGCCACAGCAAGATGGAACAGCCATCAGATCGAGATTCCCGCATTTCAGCTGCCACAAGTGACACCGACACAGACGCCCCCAGCACAAGTGCCCCGACACAAGTAGTAAATTGTTTCTTTAATAGGGTTGTATTTCTTTCACCTGGGAGAGAAGGAGGTGGAACATAGGATGAGAGAGAGAGTTAGAGGTGGACTAAGAGAGACAGAGATAGGTTGACAGAGAGGGGTGAGATAGAGGTGGAGTAAGGGAGAAAGAGATAGGGAGAGATAGAGTGTGAGAGAGAGGATGCTAAAGAGGGAGAGGAAGAGAGTGAGAGAAAGAAAGGATGGATGGAGAGAGGGAGAGGAAGAGAGTGAGAGAAAGAGAGGATGGATGGAGATAGAGGGAGAGGAAGAGAGTGAGAGAATGGGAGAAAGAGAGGGAGAGGAAGTGAGAAAATGTGATAGAAAGAGAGGGAGCGGAAGAGAGTGAGAGAAAGAGAGGGAGAGGAAGAGAGTGAGAGAAAGAGATAGAGGGAGAGGAAGAGAGTGAGAGAAAGAGAGAAAGGGAGAAAGAGAGAGAGCGAGAGAAAGAGGGAGAGGAAAAGAGTGAAAGAATGAGAGAGAGAGGGAGAGAAAGAGGGTGAGAGGATGGAAGTTAGAGAGAGAGGAAGAGTGTGAGCGAAAGAAAAAGAGAGATGCAATTGTAACATGTCTAACTCTAATGTAGTTTTGCAGGGTTCGACAACGGAGGTGCAAACTCCTTTGCCACAGCTACCATACCCTGGAGGGATGTGCGGGGAGACGAGCTTTGTCGAGTGGCTAGTGTGTAGCCCGTTCGGAGTTTGTGTTGTAATTGATGCGTTTGGAAAAATTTATGACTATTTATTGCTGCTATGACTATATATGTTGTGTATATTGTTGTTCTGTGAGGTCACCATCGTGCAAGGGAAGCAATTTCTATGTTTTTTAAAATAATTCCAAACCTAACTTACGTCAGCTATGGCAAAGTCGACGTAAGTTAGCCAAGGTTAACTTACGTCAGCCTAATCATGTTGACTTAAGTTAGCCCAGACTACTTACGTAAGATAAGGATGTTACTTATGTCGGCCACAACAAAGTTGACATAAGTAGCTTGGCCCAGGCCGCAACCCAGCTAGAAACATACTTACATCGATTGCGGGACACCAACATAAGCTACCTAACTATTGGCCGCTGATGTAAGTTAGTTGATTTATGACTAAACCTTAACGTCAACCAATAACCATCGTAATTAAGGGAAAACCAATGTAAGTTACTTAATTACGATGGTTTAGGCCTTAATTATGTCGACTACGACCGATGTACCTCATCGGAATTCCTGTAGTGATCTTCTCTTTTCAGTGTTTCTCAAATAATAAAGGTCTTCAATTATTTAAGAGTTGACATGATGCTTGAAGGAAGGATCATAATTATTATAAAATATTCTTTTCTTATTAATGTGCTTAACATAAATGACAATGTCAAAATGTGAATACTTATTGATTTCCTTCTTTTGAGTTCCATATCTAATAACCTAAGCTTGCACATTCAAAAAATGTGCACTTATAATCCACTACCACTAAAACTTCCCATAACCAGCTACCCTTAAAAGAGTACATCTATACGTATCTCAAATAATCAGTGGTGTTTCCTTGTGCTTGCTCCTTTTATGACCACGACAGACCAAAATCTCAAAGATATGAGATACTTGAGCATGTGATATACGTTAAATATAATAAAATCTATTCAAACTTCTCCCACCATTCGAAATAGTTCCCTAGAACGGGACTTAATCACTAAATTAAAAATTCAAGGCATGAGAAAAACATTTGGCATCTGAGAAATCTTATTTAGAATAAACCTGAATTAATCTTAAATTTAATTACTGAATCAACATTAGTCGCATTAAAATAAATGCATCCAAAATAAAACATACATAACCAAATAGAACTATTATCTTGTCTTTCATGTTGGTTACTTGACAAAATACAATACTTAATATATATTAAAAACAAAGGAAATTTTGTCTTTCACATTGACTACTCAACAAAATTTACTATGACATAAATATCTCAATCAAGCAAAAATGGTGTGTTTTGATTTTCATTTTGGTTACTTGACAAAACACAACATTCGAATTGAAGCAAATTTTGTTTTTCGCGTTGGTTACTTGATGGGGTTCTGGACCCCGGCTACCTAGGGACATGGATCGACGACAGGGCCCTAACAAGATAAAACGCGCTACCGCATCAGGCCATCCGCTCGGAAAACATGTAGTGCCTGAGACCCGACCATTGAGGTCAGCAATGAACTCGATTGAGCCCAAACTCAGGGGCAGTGTAGGTAACATCATTCAATATGGCACGGGCCAATACATATGCCTTCAAAAAGACGGTTAGACATCGCATGATGAGAACACAAAGCCGACTGTTGCGACTCCTATCCCATCGTGTCTGGCACGAAGGCGAGAACATGCCAAATAACGAAACTGACCGGGCAACGCGAAGGGAGTTGATAGCGCAATAACTCCAATGACTCATGCGACTCGGAAGTCCCGCCCACACGAACCTTGCACCACCCGTCCCATTTGTGAGCACTCGGGTAGGTAGCAGTTCCCGTCTATGAAAGGGACCCGAAGGCCACCTTCCCACAGACATACGCATGTACGCACACAAAGACAGTAGCATGTATACACCATCACACAAGTAAATGTTATAACCTCATTCCCTCCATCCAATTAAAAAAGAGCAGGAGAGATAGACGTTGGACATAGGGAACTTGCTCAAACTAGTATAAACCCTTGTGTCTCTGTAGCTAGGCCATCTCGAGGACGAATGCATGAACACATCGATACTCATTAGTGGTACAAACACAGACAGTGGGCTCACTGGGTAGGGGGACTGTCTTGTGTTTAATTTTGCTTCGTTGATGTGTTCATAACGCACGGTCTTTGCAGCGGGCGTGAAGGTGCACTTCAGTGAATTTTAGTTCACCGCACCTATGGTGGCGACCTTGAGGCCAGCCCCATCTTTCACGCGCACCAGACTCTCTGCTTTGGTGGTCTGAATTTCTTTGCAAGCAATTCTAGCACCCTCTGGGTCTTCAACGACAGATCTGCTATCGAACCTTCAATGGGTAATACGGCTAAAGACGTTGATGCTTACGCTGCCAATGGCATTCGAGTGCCATCCTTTGTGGAGATGGTCTACTATGCACCACCATCCCTTCACCACATTCTTGAGGGCGATGCAGGATCCATTTTTGGCTCCAACGATGGTATTTGAGGTAGTGAGCATCCCTCTCGTGAGTGCCATGTCGCTGAAGCTGGCGACGGCTCCAACATCGGCATGTCTACCAACACCCCACCGCATCCTACTCCCGAGCAGCAAGAGGCACGACGCTGCAAGTTGGTCGACCAGCTCGAGGCATGATGTGTCGCCCTCGTGGGTGAGCAAGTTCAGCTAAACGCTGACAAGTCTGCATTCGCGGTGAAGCTGAATCCTTGCCTCAGCACGGTTGGAGAGTGCCTCCATGCATGCCAAGTCTAGGCCGACATCACCAATGATGTTGGTGGTCCCTACACTTTGAGCGAGCAGCCAGAATGTTGCATACACGACAGTGATACTACGCGATTTGACCGAGCCCATCAACCCTAAAGCTCTACACTTATACCAGAACTTCTGGACGCGGTTGGATGGGGTCATCGCTCAACAGGCGTAGAGTTCCCTAGGTCCGTAGCGAGATTCATTAGCCCTCAGCGGGAGCTGAGGACACAACAAGAGTGGCATGCATCCTTCCAAGACCCATGCCCCGAGCCGATGTTGAGGTAATTATATACCAATTTAAACTGTCAATGTAACTCAAATATGTGAAGGAATAAATATTTCTTACACACATCACCCATACATTTAGCATAATTCGACTTGTACTTGGAGAAATAGTGCATGTATATATTTTATTGCAGGAATGAGGAGAAAATGATGAAAGCAATACTAAAAAGTGACATCCCAACCAATCACGCGATAATAAGTCATATCACATGGATCGATGGACCCATTGCCAGACGTATCCGAGTGAATCCAACTCGACTCACGTGGGAAAGAGGTCAGGCCCACAAATTAGTGACCAAGAGAATGCACAGGCCGAGGGGGCCAGGACCAAGTCAGCGGAGCCCCTGGCTCGGTCGACTCCTTCCTGGCACCTTTCTCGGTCAACCGACACGTGGCGCTCCCTTGTGGCTTCTTGATGGCGATGAAGACGGATTCACACGCAAAAGATGACAGGAGCCGAATAAACTCCATGCATAAATAGGACCCCTCACTTCAACACACACCACTTGAGCTTTCACTCTATTGTATACACTAGTTCTCTTAGTCCTTAGTGGAGGTTACGATGTAGAAAGGAGCCTCTAGTCCCAAGTCTTAATTGGGAAAGGCATGGCTCATGTATCTTTCTTTCTTTTTTGTAACTTTATGCATGTTAATATATCTTCATTGGGAAAGGAATTCATCTTCCTTTAGCTTAGTGTGAGACCTATGTGTGTTGAGTACATTTGCAATTAGAATAAAAGTGAAGGTTTACATTCAAAGTGTTGAGCTTACACCGATACACCATTATACACCCGATACACATTGTCCGAACTTGTCTCAGTGCAACGTTGTTACCGTCGATAAGTCTGCACTCTCCGAACTTTTCAATGTATTTTTGGAGTATCTTTACCCTCGATGGTTTCGGATTGTCCGAACTTTTTCTCACGTGAGTTGCACGTGTTTCAAGCTTATGATTGTTCGAACTTTCAGTCAGTGAGCTGCAAGTTAGTCGACACGGTTGATCTTTACAAGCGTGTATTCGGGAGTAACATTTACTTCTTACTTGGTTATGACTGTTCCAACTTTCCAATACGTGATTTGCACGTGAATTTGGTATTGGAATGTCCAATCTTTTGCCTTTACATTGCAGCACCGCTTTTGGTCTATTCGACAATTTTATTTGCTGAAATAATTGTCCGGCGGATCTATTTTTAACTTGCAATGTTTCAAACTTGCTTTTTAGCTTATGGAATGTTTGCTTAGTATTCTCTTACTAAGTTTTTTATGTGTTACGGCTGATATCATTTTTCTATAGTTTGCAACATGCTTACATGAAGTGCTCACGTAAGGTGTTTTATTTTTTAGACTAACCAGGGTCAAGTCGAGGACTTGGGCTCGTAAAGACCGGTTGTTTATTCATGTGCAGGTGTTGCTTGAGGTCAATACATGGCTGGTGATGGGATCCATTGAACTAGTCTTAGGGAGAAGATGAGGTTCAACAACCAAGTTCGGGAGGAATTGTTGTTGAGTTGATAGGGAGGTCGCGCAACATCTTTAGGTCAATGACAATGCATATGAACGTATTATGGACATCGTTGGAAATTGTTTGCACGTATGCAAGGGGTGCATGGACGTGGCTACATTGTTCCAAGGTATGATGAAGAGAAGTAGAAACAAATATATGGCTGGAGAGGACCAGCTGGCTGGACTATGCCTCAGGTTGTGACTGATGTGGTTATGGTTTGTTTACGAAAAGTTTCGGTTGAAACTGAGTAGGATTAGAGTCCTAGTTAGAATTCAGTTTGCCTAAGGGCTAGTTATATAAGCAAGGGAGGCCAGAGCTCGTGGTAAGATGACTTTGGGTTGTTCCTCTCGTGTTTCTTTGAATAAAATTTTGTAGTTTAGAGGAGCTTTTGTGCCTTGTTCGTCCAACTTGTTTTCGTCAAGTCTTTCTCGTCGAGTTTTTGCGCTGCCCGACCTTTCTTTCGTCTTTGGATCGTAACTCGTGTTTTACTACTCCAATTGATGTAATTCTTCTTGTGTTGTCTTACAACTCAACTATCTATCATCTGAAAATTTTACAGTTATTGGACTTGTGGTTTTTGAGTTACACGAGTTTCTTTGCAGCATAACAGATATGTTTGCTCGCTGTCATAACATATTCACTTTCGCTCATGGTTTTGGACATAATTTGAGTTTTACTCAATGATTTCTCATGATTCTAGTTGTGGTGTCTTCACTTGATTATCCACAATCTATAATAGTTTTTTCATGGTTGAACTCATCTAGATCAGTCGCACAGACAATTTCCTTATTAGATTAGTTTTCTGCTAGGGTTTTCATAGCTTTCGCTCAAAAATTTTTAATCTACCATTCACCCCCTTTGGTACCTTTTCACGTGCTCTTTGATCCTACAATAGGTATCAAAGCCTTAGTGCTCTAATCTCTTTTATTTGCATGTGTTTTTACTAATCATCATGGAGAAATACTTCGCAAAACTTTGTGTGTTCAATGGCATTGATTTTCAGGTTTGGAAGGCTCGCATGGAGGCTTACATACAAGCGCAAGGCTTCGCCATATGGGAAAAGGTTCATGCCATCAAACAATGATGTTACAGCTGCAAACATGAGAGACGTCAATAACAACAACAAGGCGCACAACATTATTATACAAGGATTGACCCAAAGCAACTGTGATCGTGTTGCACACCTCTGATATGTGTATGACGTAAGGGAAGCACTATGTGCCTACTACGAAGGCTCCGATACAACCAAGGAGGTACGTCAAGACATGTTTAAGAAAGAGTACATGCACTACGAGATGCAACCCAGTGAGTCGATTGATGATCTTTTTGCTCGCTTTAATAAAATTATCAGCAACTTGCACAACATTAATGTTAATTTTTTAGATGCTGAAAATGCTAGACAATTATTAAGTTCATTAGACATGTCGATTTGGGAGATGAAAGTTGCTTCTATTTGTGAATCTACCGTTATGAGTACACTTTCTTTAGATGTTCTATATTTTAAATTGAAAACTCATGAACTTGAAATAATATCACGTAAAAATCCCAACAAGTCTCTTGCATTTGTTTCACAACGTGATAGGCCTAGTTCTCAATCTTCATCATATGGTATACTTGCTTTGCTGTCTTCTCTAACCTTTAAACAAATTAGAGATTTTCTTGAGGATGAGCTAGCACTTCTCTGCACTTGGTTCTATAAAGCATTGCAAAATGTGAGAACCAGAAGGAGAGGAAGTGGTGTTTCTCAATGATGCTCTGAATGTGGTAAGGCAGAATATTTTCGTACAGATTGCCCTAACCTTTCAGGTCCTTCTACCCGTGATGAAAAGCAAAATAAGGTAAAGTCCTCTTTTGGAATCAACAACAAGAAAAAGAAGACTTTCACAAAATGCCTAGTGGTGGACCATATCCTCTCCACTCTACTAGATAACAACTTGAGCGATGTGGGCCCCAAAAGTGATGAGGATGAAGACAATTTAGCAAATATGTGTTTTATGGTGGCAACTCAAGAACAAGTATGGAGGAAGTAGAACACAAAAGCGATGATGAAAGGGTATGTCCCACTTGCGAAGAAATGTGTGATTCTATTTCTCGTGTCACTGTAATACTTAAGAAAAAGGACAAAAATTTAGGGACAATGCTATTAAAATTGAATCACTAGAATCTGAAATTAATCGGTCAAAATCTTTGATTCCTATTGATGATTCTTGTTTCTCATATGAATTAATATATGAAGAATTGTCCTCTTTAAGAAGTGTGCATACCTCCACTCTTGATAAACCTGAGATTGAAATTGAAAAGAATAAAAAGCTTGCTGCACTTAACGATAAAAACATGGAAGATGCTAGATGTTCAACACTTGATTTGCATTGTTCTAATTGTGATGATCTTAATAAGAAACTACCTATGAATGAAATTTCTGTTTTGAACAATGCTTTACGTTCTCATGAAGTTAATTGTTGTTCTAATTGCAAATTAAAAAGAAAAACTTCATGTGAAAATTGTCTTGATCTGTCCTATAAACTAGATGACATGCATAGACACTAGATTGGTTTTGTAATGCAAATAAGAACCTAAACTTGTTGTTGAACTCTTCCAAGTCTTGTAATGATAAAACTGGTTTACATTTTGATTCTCATGCTCATTCTATGGCACATCTACCCAAGGTCGTTAAGCCACTAGGAAGTGTTTTGATTAAAAATGTTCCTAAATAAAAAGAGGTGGTCTTTAAGTCAGCAGGAGTGTTGTCTCGTTTAGTTGGTAACAAACATGTTGCTTGCTCATCTAGACATGAAGACAAAGTTAAATTTCATTGTACCTACTATGTCAGAGATGGTCATGTCATAGACTTTTGTTATAGACTAGCTAAAATACATAAAAAGGACAGAATGCAAGCTAGATCTCATAACTCTTATACAAAATTTGTTGCACATGCGGAACTGAATGTTTGGAACTTGCAACCTGCTTTGATGAGTCAAAAACATGCAAAGTTTCCTCCCAAACCTACTATTTTTCGTGCTACACATAACACACCTCATAGGTCAGTAGTTGGATGCAAGGATTCTCAAATTTGGCTCATAAACCTGCTGTTTTATCTCAGCTTTTGCATGTTATTTCTGTTGGACGTCGTGTGACTCAGTACTGGATTCCTAAATTCCTTTTGACTAACCTCAGTATTGAGTCATCAATGTACTGTGCTGCTACGTAGGTTACACGCTTGAGGAAGGAGAATATTTGGTTGTGGAATCAGGTTGCTCACGCCACATGACCGGAAAGAAATAATGGTTCTCCTCCCTCTCTTTTGTGTCACGTGTAGAAAATGTTACTTTTGTCGATAATTCTTCAACTCCTATAATTGCTAAGGGTTCAGTTAGAGTAAATAATCACTACACTTCAAAGGATGTGGCACTTGTTAAAAATTTGAAATACAACTTGTTTTTTTGTGTCACAATTACTAGATGAAAATTTAGAAGCTATCTTTACGAAGAATTGTTGCAAAGTTGTAGATTAAAAAGGTTAGATTTTTTTATCAGTTACAGGTTTGGAAGAGTTTTTAAAGCTGATTTTGACATGTCATCCTCTAAGCATAGGTGTCTAGTTGCTAATGATTCAAGAGACTTATATTTTGGCATCGTAGACTTGGTCATGTAGGCTTTGATCATTTCACACGTGTTAGTGGTCTCGATCTCATACGTGGGTTACCTAAGCTTAAAGGGGACAAAGAAATTGTTTGCTCTTCTTGTAGACAAGCTAAAATGGTTGTAGTTTCATATGCTCCACTCATAATGACCATTATAACAGCACCGACACAACTTTTACACCTGGACACCGTAGGTCCCTCACGTGTTCAATCTTTTTGGAGGTAAGTGGTATGTGTATGTAGTTGTTGATGACTATTCTATATACTCTTAGGTTTACTTTATGGCATCTAGGAATGAAGTTTTTAGTCACTTTAGAAGTACAGTTCTTAGACTTTCACTTGACCACCCATGATCTTTAAAAACAATTAAAAGTAATAATGGACCTTAATTCAAAAATCAATCATTTCATCACTTTTGTGTTGAAAATAGAATAGATTATCAATTTCCTTCACCATATGTACCTCGACAAAATGGTGTTGTAGAAAGAAAGAACGGAACCTTAGTTGAGCTGACTAGGACTATGCTTGATAAATATCAAACTCCTAGATAATTTTTGGGCAGATGCAATTGCAACCGCTTGTTATGTCTCAAATCGTGTTTTCTTGCATGCGAAGCTAGGAAAAAACCCATATGTGCTTCGGTTTGGACATAGGCCTAGTGTCACACACTTTAGGGTCTTCAGTTGCAAATGCTTTGTTAAGAAATATGGTATTCTTGATAAATTTGAAACTAAATATGTTGATGACATGTTTATTGGTTATCAATCTCATACTAGAGGCTACTGTGTGCTTTTACTTGACACTAACAAGATTGTAGAGACTTGTGAGGTTTCTTTTGATGAAGCTAGCCCAGGAACTAGCTCTAATATTGCAGGTCAAGATGCATGTCCGCAGGGGGGGAGTATTTTTATTGAAGATGAAGAAGGAGTGGAGCTGCTGTCCAAAATTTTAAAAATAAACAATGATGTTCCAGCTCTTGATCCCGCTCCACAACCAGTAGTAACGACCACTACTTCTGGTTCAGATCTTCCTCGAGCCACAAGTTCTTCGTTTTGTGATGAACATGAATAATAAGGAGCTAGTGAAGTGTCAACTCCCCTCCACGTCGTCAAAAGTCATCCTCCACAGCAAATTATCGGAAGCTTGCACGAATGAGTCACACGGTCCAGCTATGTTGAGTTTGGAATTTGAGATGTGTATGATGGGAGAACTCACATACTTTTTGGGGCTGCAAATCAAGCAAACCAAGGAAGGAGTTGTTGTACGTCAAACGAAGTATACAAGGGACCTTCTTAAGCGCTTCAACATGGACAAAAGTAAGTCTCTTCAGACAACAATGAGAACAGCAATGACACTTGAACTTGATGAAGATGGTGAACCTATAGATCAAAAAGAATATAGAAGCATGATCGGGTCACTTTTGTACCTCAAGACATCAAGACCGGACATATAATTCAGCGTATGTCTTTGTGCATGATTTCAATCTTCCCCACGTGCTTCACATCGTCAAGCCGTCAAGAGAATTCTCAGGTACTTACATGGAACTCAACAATTTAGCATTTTTCTTCCTTCTTCCTTAACAGTTACTTTGAAATGCTTTTTTGGATGCTAATTTTGGGGTTGTAGGATTGATAGGAAAAGTACTTCGGGTGCTTGTCATTTTATTGGTAATGCACTTGTTGCTTGGTCCTCTAGAAAACAAAATTCAGCTGCACAATCCACGGTCGAATCTGAATATGTATATGTTGCTACCGCTTGCTCACAAATTCTTTGGATTGTTCAAATACTTAATCACTATGGGGTTGATCTAGATAGTGTTCCACTATTTTGTGATAACACTAGTGCCATTTGCATTGCTAAAAACCGTGTGCAACATTCTAGAACAAAATACATTGATATTAGGTATCACTTTCTCCGTGATAATGTTGAAAAAGAAAACATTGTGCTTCACCATATAGATACCTAACAACAATTGGCTAACATTTTTACAAAACCTTTGAATATCACTTGTTTTTGTTTCATTCATAGTGAAATAGGGGTTATGCATCCTCATGGCTTAAATTGAGGGGGAGTTTTGAAACTTGGGAATTCTATGTGTGAATCTGAATTTAAATAATATGAGCATCGCAATTCATACATATATGACTTTGTGATTCCTTCTACATGCTCAAAGTTCTTACTGCATTACTCATGTTATACATTTTGTAGTTTTTACCATGACTAGTAGTTGGAATAATTACTTACACTAAATCTGGTCATAATTGAACTTTCTTGATGTTTTGAACTTGTTGCATGCTCACAAGTGCTTTTAATAATGAAAATTTAATCAATCAACTATCCACATGTTGAGCTTTTATGATCAAATAAAAAATAAGAAAAATTAAGAGAATTTGCATGCATCGCACTTCTTCTTTTGAGATGGCTTATCATTGCACTTAGATGTGAACTTGGAAGAAGTTGTGTATGACTAAAACCATGTTCTTAATCTTCTGATTGTCAAATGACATACGCTTGGCTTGGTTAGTTAGAATAAGGCTGATGCAACATATAATCTCTTGCAAATATCATATGATTTGAATTTGTGCTTTGAAAACTAATATGTGAGACCTATGTGTGTTGAATACATTGGCAATTTAAATAAAAGCAAGGGTTCACACGCAAAGTTACAAGTATTGCTGAAAAGCTCACTTCGGATTGTCCGAACTTGCGGGGATCCATTTTGCACTGTCTCGAATTCTGTGAGACCTATGTGTGCTGAATACATTGGCTATGGCGATAAAAGTTTTGAATACTACCAAAACACCTTTATCATCAAGGTCCGACGATAGGTACAGCTTGTTTTGGTTAGCTCTGGCATAGTCCGATGTAAGGTCCGACTTCTTTGTCTAGGTATGACTAGCTTTGGTTAGCTCCAGCGCTAGGTCCGTATAGCTCTAGTAAGCTCCGGTTCAAGGTCCGGTTAGCTTTGGCAAGGTTCAGAGATTGATCGCAGTGGTTCTGCTTTTATCTTGCAATGATTTGTACTTGCTTTACATTGATGGAAAGATTGCTTAGTATTCATTTTCTATGTTTTTGGTGTGTTTTAGTGGTTATGGTTGATATCATTTTGCTATGTTTTGCAACATGCTTATGTGAGGTGCTCACGTAAGATGTTGTAGTTTCGGAACTAACGTGAGTCAAATCAAGGACTTGTGCTCGAAAGTATTGGTTGTTCATTCATGTGCATGTGTTGCTTGAGTTCAAGACATGGCTAGTGACGGGATCCATTGAACTAGTCTTAGGGAGAAGATGAGGTTCAACAACCAAGTTTGGGAGGAATTGTGGTTGAGTTGATCGGGAGGTTGCGCAGCATGTTTGAATAAAGAACAATGCATATGAAGGTATCGTGGACGTCATTGGAAGATGTTTGCACATATGCAAGGAGTGCATGGACGTGGCTACATGGTTTCGAGGTGTGATGAAGAGATGTGGACGTAAAGAATTGGTCGGAAAGGTCCAACCGACTAGGTTATGGACTCAAGCTACGGTCGAGTCGTATTTGACTCAAATATGGAAAGATTTGAGTTGGTTATGATAGGATTTCGTGTGGGTCAAGAATTTGAGTTGTCTTAGGAATGTGGTATACATTCCTAAGGTGTTTGGAAGTCTTAATATTGCTTCTATCTGCGTATAGAAGAGTCCTAAGCAGTTATGAAAAGTTTCGATTCGTGATTTGAGTAGGATTAGAGTCCTAGTTGAGATTGAGTTGGCCTAACGGCTGGTTATATAAGCAAGGGAGGCCAGAGATCGTAGGTGACTACTTTGGGGTTGTTCCTCTTGTGTTCTATTGAATAAAGATCGTAGTTTAAAAGAACTTTTATGCCTTGTTCGTGCGACTTGTTCCAGACAAGTTTTTCTCGTTGAGTTTTCTGCACAGCACTACCTTTCTTTGGTAGTTCTATCATAACTCGAGTTTTACAGATCCAATTAATGTTATAATTTTGGGGTTGTCTTCACAACTTGATTATCTATCATCTGTCAAAATTTCACGGTCATTGGATTTTTGGTTTATGATCTACATGAGTTTCTTTGCAGCATTCCAGAACTATTTTTCTCGGGTATGACAGATTGACCTTTGTTCAATCTTTCAATCGTAACTTGAGTTTCTCTCGACGGATTAGAGTGATTCTTGTTGTTTCGTCTTCATGACTTGATTCTCTCTGATATATATCACTTTTTCATGGTGAAACATTTTTAAATTAGTCTCACACATGATTTCTTTAACAAATCGTTTTTCTGCCGAAGGGGTTGGGATTTAATTGTTTCCGCTGCGTAAGATTTTTAATCTACCATCCACCCGCCCCTCTGGTAGCTTTTCACGTGCTCTTCGATCCTACAATTGGTATCAGAGCCACGGTGCTCTAATATTTGTGATTTGCACGTGTTTTTGACTAATTATCATGGAGAAATACTCCGCCAAACCTTGTGTGTTTAGTGGTATTGATTTTCAGGTTTGGAAGGCACGTATGGAAGCCTTCATCCAGGCTCAAGGCTTTGCAATATGGGAGAAGGTATACAAGCATTACAAAGTGCTGTCAAACGATCAAGTTACAGCTACAAATCTAAGAAATGTTGACAAGAACAACGAGGCTCGGAACTTGATCATACAAGGATTAACTCAAAGCGACTTCGACCGTGTTGCACACCTCCGATCTGCATATGATGTGTGGAAAGCACTTTGTGACTACCATGATGGATCCAACACAATCAAGGAGTTAAGGCAAGACATGTTCAAGAAAGAATACATGCTCTTTGAGATGCAACCCGGTGAGTCTATTGATGACCTTTTTGCTCGCTTTAATAAAATTCTCAGCAACTTGCGTAGTGTCAATGTTAATTTTTCAGATGCTAAAAATGCTAGGCAATCGTTAAGTGCATTAGATATGTCAATTTGGGAGATGAATGTCACATCTATTTGTGAATATACTTTCATGTGTACACTTACTTTAGATGTGCTATATTCCAAGTTAAAAACTCATGAAATTGACATAATATCACGTAAGAACCCCAACAAGTCTATTGCTTTTGTTTCTCAACGTGACATGTCTAGCTCCGGTCAATCTTCATCTTGTGGTACACTTGCTTTCTTGTCCTCTCTAACCCTTGAACAAATTGAGGAGTTTCCATAGGAGGAGCTAGTACTTCTCTCTACTAGGTTCTCAAAAGCATTGAAAAAATGTGAGAACTAGAAGGAGAGGAAGCTCTGGACCTCAACGATGTTTCGAATGTGGTAAGATAGGTCATTTTCGTTCAGATTACCCTAACCTTTCAGGTCCTACTTCACGGGATGAAAAGCAAACAAGGACGAAGCACTCCTCTGCAAAAGATACGAAGAAAAAGAAGTAGTTTACAGGATGTCAATTGGTGAGCAGTTTTATCTCCGCACTTCAAGAACTTGGCTCAAGCGATGTGGACATTGGAAGTGATGAAGATGATTTGGCAAACTTGTGCTTCATGGCGGGCAAGTCAAGATCAAGTATGGAGGAGGCTGAACACAACAGCGACAATGAAGAGGTATGTCCTACTTGCGAATAAATGTGTGATGCTATTTTTCGTGCCACTGTTATAGTTAAGAAAATAGACAAAAAGCTTAGGGACAATGCTGCTAAAATCGAGTCACTAGAATCTAAAATTAATCGTTTGAAATCTTTGATTCCTAGTGATGATTCTTGTTCCTCATGTGAATTAATATATGAACAATTGTCCTCATTAAGAAGTGCGCACACCTCCACACTTGATAAACTTGAGTTAGAAATTGAAAAGAACAAAGAGCTTGCTGCACTTAATGATAAAAACTTGAAAGATGCTAGCTGTTCTACAATTGATTTGCATTGTTCTACTTGTGATGATCTTGATAAGAAAATACAAAATGCTATGAATGAAATTTCTATATTGAACAATGCTTTACATTCTCATGAAGTTAAATATTGTTCCAATTGCAAATTAAAAGGAAAACCTTCATGTGAAAGTTGCCTTGATCTGTCCAATAAACTTGATGACATGCCTAGGACATTAGATCGGTTTTGTAATAGGAATAAGAACCTAAACTTGCTGTTGAATTCTTCCAAGTCTTGCAATGATAAAACTGGTTTAGGTTTTGATTCTCATGCTCATGCTAGGGAACATCCACCTAAAATTGTAAGAACATTAGGAAGTGGTTTGATTCAAACAGTTCATAAAAAAAAAGTGGTTTTCAAATTTGCAGGAGTGTTGTCTCATTCTGTGTCAAATAAAAATGTTGCTTGCTCATCTAGACATGAACACAAAGTTAAATTTTATTGTACCTACTGTGGTAGAGATGGTCATGTCATAGATTTTTGTTATGGACTAGCTAAACAATAGAAAAAAAAGAATGATTGGTTGATCTCATAACTTTCATGCAAAATTTGTTGCACATGTTAAACCGAATGATGGGAACATGCAACCTGTTGTAATGAGTCGAAAACATGCAAAGTTTGCTCCCAAACCTACTGTGTTTCGTGCTACAAATGTAACATCTGATAAATCAGTAGTTGGGTACAAAAATCCTCAAACTTTGGCTCATAAACCTGATGTTTTGGCTTAGCTTTCGCGTGTTATTCCTGCTAGACGTCGTGTAACTCAGTACTAGATTCCTAAATGCCTTTTGACTAACCCCAGTATTGAGTCATCGACGTATTGTGCTTCTATGTAGGTTACATGCTTGAGGAAGGAGAACTTTTAGATTGTGGATTCAGATTGCTCACGCCACATGACCGGTAACAAAGAATGGTTCTCCTCCCTCTCTTTTGTGTCACGTGTAGAGAATGTTACTTGTGCTGATAATTCTTCAACTCCAATAATTGCTAAGGGTTTGGTTAGAGTAAATGATCACTACACTTTGAAGGATGTGGCACTTGTTAAGAATTTGAAATACAACTTGCTTTCTGTTTCACAACTGCTAGATGAAAATCTGGAAATTATTTTCACTAAAAATTACTGCAAAGTTATAAATTCAAACAGTGAGCTTATTTTTAACATGTCACGGTTTGGAAGAGTTTTAAAAGCTGATTTTGATATGTCTTCCTCTAAGCATAGGTGTCTAGTTGCTAATGATTCCAAAGATTTATATTTTTGGCATCGTAGATTTGGTCACGTAGGCTTTGATCATCTCACGCGTGTTAGTGCTCTTGATTGCATACGTGGGCTGCCTAAGCTTAAAGGGGACAAAGAAATTGTGTGCTCTTCTTGTAGACATGCTAAGATGGTTGCAGGTTCACATACTCCTCTCACAATGATCATGACAACTGAACCGGATCAACTTTTGCACCTTGACACCATATGACGTTCACATGTTCAATCCTTCGGAGGTAAATGGAATGTTCTTGTGATTGTTGATGATTATGCTAGATACTCTTGGGTTTATTTTATGGCATCGAAGAATGAAGCTTTTAGTCACTTTAGAACTTTATTTCTTAGATTATCAATTGATCACCAATGATCTTTAGAAGCAATTAGAAGTGATAACGGAACTGAATTTAAAAATCAATCTTTTGATCACTTTTGTGCTGAAAATGGATAGATCATCAATTTTCTTCACCATATGTACCTCAACAAAACGGTGTTGTAGAAAGAAAGAACATAACCTTAGTTGAGATGGCTAGGACTATGCTTGATGAATATCAAACTCCTAGGAAATTTTGGGCTGATGCGATTGCAACTGCCTGTTATGTCTCAAATCATGTTTTCTTGCGCGCTAAGCTAGGTAAAACACCTTATAAGCTCCGATTTGGACATAGGCCTAGTGTTACACACTTTCAGGTCTTTGGTTGCAAATGCTTTGTTAAGAAACATTGTAATCTTGATAAATTTGAACCTAGATCCATTGACGGCATGTTTCTTGGTTATCCATCTCATACTAGAGGCTACCGTGCGCTTTTACTTGACACTAACAAAATTGTGGAGACTTGTGAGGTGTCTTTTGATGAAGCTAGCACAGGTACTAGATCAAACATTGCAGGTCCGGATCCATATCCGCAGGGGGAGAGCATTTTCGTTGAAGATGAGGAAGAAGTGGTGCTGCTGCCCGAAAATTTAGCAGCTCATGACATTGTTCCAGCTCCTGATTTTGATTCACAGCCAGCACTAACGACCACCATTGCTGGTCCAGATCCTCCTCAAGTCACAAGCTCATCGAATTGTGATGAACATGAAGAAGAAGATGCTTGTGAAGTGTCCACTCCCCTCCGGGTTGTCAAAATTCATACTCCACAACAAATTATTGGAAGCTTGCACGAACGAGTCACACGGTCCAGGTTTTGCGATCCAAACTCTCATGCTCATTCTTCTTTTGTTGCTTCTTTTGAACCTAAAGATATATCACACACACTCACTAATGAATCTTGGATTATTGCCATGCAAGAAGAGTTAGAAAATTTTGAAAGAAATAATGTTTGGAAACTTGTACCTCCACCCCAAGGTCACACTTTAATTGGAACTAAATGGGTGTTTAAAAATAAACAAAGTGAGGATGGGGCTGTGGTTAGGAATAAGGCTAGGTTGGTTGCTCAAGGTTTCACTCAAGTTGAAGGTCTAGATTTTGATGAAACTTTTGCTCCTTTTGCTAGATTAGAAGCCATAATTGTTAGCTTTTACTGCATCTAAAGGTTTTAAGCTATATCAAATGGATGTTAAAAGTGCTCTTCTCAATGACTACATAGATGAGGAGGTTTATGTCAAACAACCACCGGGTTTTGAAAATCCAGATTTTCCTAATCATGTTTACAAACTGTCCAAAGCCTTGTACAGTCTCAAACAATCCCCTAGAGCATTGTATGATAGGTTAAAAACATTCTTACTTGAAACGGGGTTTACCATGGGCAAGGTTGATAAAACTCTTTTTGTGCTTAAGCATGGCAATGACACATTATTTGTTCAGGTGTATGTGGATGATATTATCTTTGGTTGTGCTTCTCATGATCTTGTGTCCAAGTTTTCAGCTATGATGAATTCAGAAATTGAGATGAGCATGATGGGAGAGCTCACGTACTTTTTGGGGCTGCAAATCAAGCAAATCAAGGAGGGTACCTTTGTGCATCAAACAAATTATACAAAAGACCTCCTAAGGCGCTCAACATGGACAAAAGCAAGCCTCTTAGGACACTAATGGGAACAGCAACAACACTTGAACTTGATGAAGATGGTGAACCCATGGATCAAAAAGAATATAGAAGCATGATCGGATCACTTTTGTACCTCACGACATCAAGACCGGACATACAATTCAGCGTATGTCTTTGTGCACAGTTTCAAGCCTCTCCACGTGCTTCACATCATTAAGCTTTCAAAAGGATTCTCAGGTACTTACATGGAACTCAAGAATTTGGTATTTTTCTTCCTTCGTCCTCAACCGTTACTTTGAAAGCTTTTTCGGATGCTGATTTTGGGGGTTGTAGGATTGATAGGAAAAGTACTTCCGGTGCTTGTCATTTTCTTGGTAATTCACTTGTTGCTTGGTCCTCTAGATTACAAAACTCAGTTGCACAATCCACGGCTGAATCTGAATATGTAGTTGCTGCTAGTGCTTGCTCACAAATTCTTTGGATTGTTCAAACAATTAAGGACTATAGGGTTGATCTACATAGTGTTCCAGTGTTTTGTGATAACACTAGTGCCACTTGCATTGCTAAAAACCCCGTGCAACATTCTAGAACTAAGCACATTGACATTACGTATCACTTTCTCTGTGGTAATGTTGAAAAAGAAAACATTGTGCTTCACCATGTAAATACCGAACAACCATGAACTGACATTTTTACAAAATCTTTGGATTTCACTCATTTTTGTTACATTCGTAGTGAAATAGGGGTTACACATCCTCATGGCTTAAATTGAGGGGGAGTTTTCAAACTTGAGAAGTCTATGTGCGAATCTGAAATTAAAATAATATGAGCATAGTATTTCATACATATATGACTTTGTGATTCCTTTTACATGCTAAAAGTTCTTACTACATTACTCGTGTTATTCATTTTGTAGTTTTTGCCATGTCTAGTAATTGAAATAATTACTTACACTAAATCTGGTCATGGTCAAACTTTCTTGCTGTTTTGAACTTGTTGCATGCTCACAAGTGCTTTTAATCATAAAGAATTAATCAAGTAATCAACTGACATGTTGAGTTTTTATGAACAAATATAAATTGAGAAAAGATCAAGAGAATATGCATGCATCGCACTTCTTCTTTTGAGATGGCTTATCATTGCACTTAGATATGAACTTGGAAGAAGTTGTGTATGACTAAAATCATGTCCTTAAGCTTTTGATTGTCAAATGACATAGGCTTGGCTTGGTTGGTTAGAATAAGGCAGATGCAGTATATAATCTCTTTCAAATGTCATATGTTAAAAGTTTGTGCTTTAAATAATAAAATGCAGCAATAAGTGGCATGCTTTCAGGTTTTGAAATAGTTAAGTTTGTGAGATCATGACTTGTTGAAATTGAAAATTACATTTGATCTCTAGGATGGCATACACTACTTCATGTATCTCATTGATGTGATAGTGTAAGTTACTTGATAGTATGACTTGGATGAGCTTTGTTATGTATATGTTATAATATGCTTATAACATTTGAAATTTCTCTTTTGAACCTCGCTGAATACATTGTCAAAGGGGGAGAGATAATATGTGAATTTTTAACATTTTTAAAAATAAGTATGGAAGCACGATTCTTCTCGGGCGGGGGGGGGGGGGGGATTTGTTTTTCTTCTCATTTTATTTCTATTTTACAAAGGGGGTGAAATTGTTTTCAAAACTTTTAATGTGAATAAGCCAATGTACGTATTTTAAATGGTGTTGCGAATGCATTCATGGAGGGGGAGATTGTGAGACCTATGTGTGCTGAATACATTGGCTATGGCGATAAAAGTTTTTAATACTACCAAAACTCCTTTATCATCAAGGTCCGATGATAGGTACGGCTCGTTTTGGTTAGCTCCGGCATAGTCCGATGTAAGGTCTGACTTCTTTGTCTAGGTCCAAGTAGCTTTGGTTAGCTCCAGCGCTAGGTCTGGCTAGCTTTGGTAAGCTCCGGTTCAAGATCCAGTTAGCTTGAGCAAGGTTCAAAGCTGGATCGCAGTGGTTCTGCTTTTATCTTGCAATGATTTGTACTTGCTTTATATTGATGGAAAGATTGCTTAGTATTCATTTGCTAAGTTTTTGGTGTGTTTTGGCGGTTATGGTTGATATCATTTTGCAATGTTTTGCAACATGCTTATGTGAGGTGCTCACGTAAGATGTTGTAGTTTGGGAACTAATGTGAGTCAAGTCGAGGACTTGTGCTAGAAAGTATTAGTTGTTTATTCATGTGCAGGTGTTGCTTGAGTTCAAGACATGGCTGGTGACGGGATCCATTGAACTAGTCTTAGGGAGAAGATGAGGTTCAACCACCAAATTCGGGAGGAATTGTGGTTGAGTTGATTGGCAGGTTGCGCAACATGTTTGAATCAAGAACAATGCATATGAAGGTATCGTGAACGTCGTTGGAAGATGTTTGCACGTATGCAAGGAGTGTATAGATTTGGCTACATGGTTTCAAGGCGTGATGATAAGATGTGGACGTAAAGAATTGGTTGGAAAGGTCCAACCGACTAGGTTATGGACTCAAGCTGCGGCTGAGTCCTGTTTAACTCAATTATGGAAAGATTTGAGTTGGTTATGATAGGATTTCGTGTGGGTCAAGAATTTGAGTTGTTTTTAGGAATGTGAGATATGTTCTTAAGGTGTTTGTAAGTCTTAATATTGCTTCTATCTGCGTATAGAAGAGTCCTAAGCAGTTATGGAAAGTTTCGATTCGTTATTTGAGTAGGATTAGAGTCCTAGTTGAGATTGGGTTGGCCTAAGGGATGGTTATATAAGCAAGGGAGGCCAGAGCTAGTAGATGACGACCTTGGGGTTGTTCCTCTTGTGTTCTATTGAATAAAGATCGTAGTTTAAAGGAACTTTTGTGCCTTGTTTGTCCGACTTGTTCCAGACAAGTTTTTCTCGTCGAGTTTTCTGCACAGCACTACCTTTCTTTGGTGGTTTTATCATAACTAGAGTTTTACAGATCCAATTGATGTGATTCTTTTTGGGTTTTATTCAAAACTTGATTATCTATTATGTGTCAAAATTTCACAGTCATTGGATTTGTGGTTTCTAATCTACACGAGTTTCTTTGCAGCATTCCAGAACTGTTTTTCTCGGGTGAGACAGATTGACCCTTGTTCGATCTTTCAATAGTAACTTGAATTTCTCTCGACAAATTTGAGTTATTCTTGTTGTGTGGTCTTCGTGACTTGATTCTCTATGATATATATCACTTTTGTCAAGGTGAAACTCGTTTAGATTAGTCTCACACATGATTTCTTAACAGATCGTTTTTCCGCCGAAGGGGTTGGTATTTAATTGTTTCCGCTGCATAAGATTTTTTAATCTACCATTCACCCCCCCCCCCAATGGTAGCTTTTTATGTTCTCCTCGATCCTAAAACTTCATCGCTTGAGAGTTGCACGTGTTTTCTCACTTCGGATTTTCCGAACTTTTCTCACGTGACTTGCACGTATTCGTCACTTAGGATTGTCCAAAATTACACTCACGTGAGCTGCACGTGAGTCAACAAGGTTGATCTTTACAAACGTCTTTTCAGGAGTAACATTTACTCTTTACTTGGTTAGTACTGTCTGAACTTTACGACCCATGATTTGCACATGAGTTTTGGATTGGAATGTCCGATCTTTTGCCTTTATATTGGAGCACCGTTTTTAGGCGATTCGATAATTTTATTTGCTGAAATAATTGAGCGGCAAATCTGTTTTCAACTTGCAATGTTTCAAACTTGCTTTTTGGCTTATGGGAAGATTTTCTTAGTACTTTTGGACTAAGTTTTTGATTTGTTTTGTCTGATCATGGTGGATTATTTTCTTGCTATATTTGCAACATGCTTGTGAGGTGCTCACATAAGGTGTTGTGATTATCGAACTAATGTGAGTCAAGTCGAGGATTTGTGCTCAGAAGATTTGGTTGTTTGTTCATGTGTAGGTGTTGCTTGAGGTCAAGATATGGCTGGTGGTGACGGGATCCATTGAACTAGTCTTAGGGAGAATATGAGGTTCAACAAAGAAGTCTGGGAGGAATTGTGGTTGAGTTGATCGGGAAGGTCATGCAGCATGTTTGGGTCAAGAACAATACATATGAAGGTATCGTAAACTTTTTGGAAAGTGTTTGCACGTTTGCAACAGGTACATGTACCTGGATATATTTTTCCAAGGTGTGGTGAAGTGATGTGGATGTAAAGATATGATCGGAAAGGTTCAACTGGCTGGATTATGGACTCAGGCTGTGACTGAGCAAGTTATGGCTCGAATATGGAAAGATTTGAGTTGGTTTTGATTAGAATTCGTGTTGGGCACGAAGTAGAGTTGTTTTAGGAATGTGAGATATGTTCCTAAGGCTTCGTTTGACAGGAGTGTGCAGACAATCTTGTGTAAATTTTCCCCAAGGGGATTGGGTTGATCCACGTCACGCACCCAATCCATGCTGTGGGGTGGCGCAGGT